>VZSF01004794.1:0-257306 GCA_013398295.1 Chionis minor
TTCTATGATTCTATGATCTTGAGTGCCATTGCGTGGCATATACAGGACAACCAGGTGATCAGGCTCAGCCAGCATGGGTTTATGAAAGGCAAGTCTTGTTTGACTAACCTGATCTTCTTCTATGACAGGCGACCTGCTTAGTGGATGAGGGAAAAGCTGTGGATGCTGTTTACCTAGACTTTAGTACAGCTTTTGACTCCACAGCATTCTCCCAAAGAAACTGTCTGCTCATGGCTAGGGTGGGCGTACGCTTAGCTAGGTTAAAAACTATCTGGATGGCCAGGCTCAGAGTCGTGGTGAATGGAGTTAAATCCAGTTGGAAGCTGGTAACAAGTGGTGTTCCCCAGGGCTCAGTATTGGGGCTGGTTCTCTTGAATGTCTTTGTCAGTGACCTGGATGAGGGGATCGAGTGCACCCTCAGTAAATTTGCAGATGATACCAAGTTTGGCGGGAGTGCTGATCTGCTTGAGGGTAGGAAGGCTCTGCAGAGAGATCTGGACAGGCTGGATCGATGGACTGAGGCCAACAGTATGAGGTTCAACAAGGCCAAGTGCCGGGTCCTGCACTTTGGTCACAACAACCCCATGCAGCACTACAGGCTTAGGGAAGAGTGGCTGGAAAGCTGCCTGGCAGAAAAGGACCTTGGGGGTGCTGGTCAACTGCTGGCTGAGTATGAGCCAGCAATGTGCCCAGGTGGCCAAAAAGGCCAATATAATGCTGGCTTGTGTGGCCAGCGGGACTAGGGAAGTGATCATCCCCCTGTACTCAGCACTGGTGAGGCTCACCTCGAATACTGTGTTTGGTTTCGGGCCCCTCACTACAACAAAGTAAATGAGGTGCTGGAGCATGTCCAGAGAAGGGCAGCGGAGCTGGTGAGGGGTCTAGAGAACAAGTCTTATGAGGAACGGCTTAGGGAACTGAGGTTGTTTAGTCTGGAGAAAAGGAGGCTGAGGGGAGACCTTATCGTTATCTACAACTACCTGAAAAGAGGTTATAGAGAGGTGGCAGTCTGTCTCTTCTCCCAGGTAACAAGCGACAGAAGGAGAGGAAATGGCCTCAAGCTACACCAGGGGAGATTTAGATTGGATATTAGGAAAGATTTCTTCATCTGAAGTGTTGTCAAAGCATTGGAACAGACTGTCCACAGAAGTGGCAGTCACCTTCCCTGAAGTTATTTAAAAGACACGTAGATGTAGTGCTGAGGGACATGATTTAGTGGTAACTTTGCAGTGTTAGGTTAACAGTTGGACTTGATGATCTTAAAGGTCCCTTCCAAGCAAAATGATTCCATGTTTCTATGAAATCTTATGTGTGTATCAGTCTCTTTCGGTCAACAGAAGTAAGGGATTAATCTGTAGCAGTATCTAAAACCAGTCAGATGAATCACAACCTAAAGTTGCCTATTCATATCTATAATAAGGGGACTACAAAGGAAACCTGTTAGAAGTTCAGATATAGGCATTATACTGCACCATCTTTTGCCAGTCATTACATTTGGCCAGATGAATCCTACCACAGATTAATTCCTCGCTGAATGTGACCTAGGAATACTTCTGGAACATCACTTGTGACGTCATTGTCTAACCAAGCTATGCACCTATGGTGACCCTACCACAGACGGTGCCCCCACTGATGGGGCGCATTCCTACTGGGTCTGAGAATGGTGGGCACAGCCAAAGAGGTAATAAGAGGGAGCAATGATACTCCTTGACAGAACAAGTGATGCACCAGAATGAGGCATTCCGTCAGAAGCAACAGGAGACTAGGCCAGAGGAAGGTCTGAGGACAAGGCTACAGTGTGCATCCAAAGGGTCCATCCAGGAGGCACAGCTTAAGACAGATACACCTATACCATACCTCATGCAGTGACTGAAATCCCAGTCCTGAATTTAAATGGGGTCCCTGGGGAAATGGACAAAGAGTGCACATAGGGGTCCCAGGTGAGGCTTCTCAAGGCCATTATGGCCTGACACAAAATCAGGGAAAAAAATTAAAATTACCATGTCATCAAATGTTTTATACATTTTACAAAGAAAAATATAGAATTAACATGCATTCATAATTGCAATGGTTTGGGGGCAAAAATGTACTTGTCATCTTACACACAATTGGAAAAAACATCTACTCATTTGAATTTTTTCTAGTCCAAACAAAATCTGGATTTGTTTTCTTCTTAACTCTGAAGTACATTTCCCCGAACTACCTAAGTGGAGACAGAAAAAGATAGAATCCAATGTATCAGATAATTTTTCACGTGACAGGTTTAATTAACTAACACAAGTATTGTAATTTATTAGCACTTTTAATAATGTGACCTTCAATTGTTCCTCAGGCAAAAACAAACACTACAAAGAAATTTGTTCTAAAATGACAGTTACTAGTGAAAGATTTTCTGTTCAGGATGTACATACACTGTATTTCCAAAAGAAGCAAATAATGCTTTTATTTGGGAAAGTTTTATGCACAACACATTCTCATATTGCAAGTAACAAAAAAGTGTATTTGACATTTATAATACTGTTTCATTACAAAGGGGGGTAAATAAGGTAGTAGACTGAGCTTCATATTCATACATGATGATAAACAATAATACTTTGCACTTACATGTTATTTTTCATTCTTAAGATGTCAAAATTCTTTATAAAACCCCCCAAATTTATATTCGTATTTTATAGATGGCAATCCAAGGATATCTGATGAAAAATTATACAAGGTCACACAGCTGTTTATGGGAAATGTAATTTCACTATATCAACTCTGAGATCAACCAAGTGAGAGCAGAAGATAGCTCTTCTGCTAACCTTCACCAAGTCCTAGCTGGAATACAACCTTATGGTACGAAAACGACAGAAAATTGCTAGGTTTTTCCAGTAGTGGGTGTTTCAGGTCCTCAGAGGTGCAGCTATTAGCTATAATATAGTTGCAAAGTATAGTATTGGCTGTAGCATGGCAACCTGAAGTTCATGTTTGTTTTACTAAAGGAAAAGTTGCAACAGGCAATTTTCACATTTTCTTTTTCATGGTCAGTTAATGAAAAACATTAAAGGGAATCAAGTTCAGTTCGTATAACATTTACTTCTTCATTCCTTTTTAACAGTATTTAGAGTATGATAACCATGCTTACAGCCTCTTTGGAAGAAAATCAGGTGATGAGAACAAAGATGTTTTGTTTCTTCAGGACCTTTCTGCACGGCAGTACGTATTCAGTGAAAAGAAAGACCACAAGAAGCTCAGGAGGAAATCTTAGCAAAGAAGTACACAAACACCTACAGTAATCCTGCTGTGGAAGTACAGTTCTCTGCCAACAACTATCATACATTAGCACAAAAGAAAATACTTGAAAGTATGGAGAAAGTTAAGGAGCACATGTCCAGATATGCTAAGATCTTAGACACTCTCTCTTGATTTCTTTTCTCCAGATGTAGAAATGTATTTTGAGGAATGCCTGTGAAAGTAGTTCCAACAAGGTTCTAGCACCTCCTTCCCCAGTTATGGCCCCTGGAAGCTCATCAGTTCCTACCCTAACAACAGAGAAGGTTGCTAAATATCTTGGATTCTGAGGGTACTATGCTATCAGAAATGTTGCCTACTCAACAGGCAGCACCACTGAGTACCTTACTATATCAAGTAACCCACCTATCTGTAGCATTTTTTCCAAGGACAAACAGTGCCAGCAATCGGAGCTAGTTTAAACAGTCAGGTGAACCTGTGTTTAGAGGCCAAATGACACGATATATGCTTTGAGATGTTTACTCTTAAGATTACACTCTCAAAAAGTCATAGTATAGCTAAAAGAGCTAAAATATATGTGTACATGGCTGAACTTTATCCAGAAAATTAGTCCCACCAAAGTCAGCAAGTCAAACACAGCGAGTCAGTAAAACAAATGATATAGTGTTGAATCATACCACTCAAAAGAGAGGACAGATGACAAAGGCAGCTAGCAGTGAATTCATTCTCCTTCCCCAGATTTTATTTTACTCCTTTGCTTTTGTATAAAAATTTATAATTCAAATATTGTCCTTGGATATTTTGATTTAATTTAGTGTAGCAAACAGAGACTTCCTTGAACTGTGAAAGTGATAATGGCTTTCCAGTTGACATAATCACTATACCTAGATAAAGGGATTTGGATTATCATTTGCTAAGTTTATCAGAATTTTTTTATATTTAGAGTGTTACATACAATGGATATCATTGATTGTAGTTTCAATTATTTTGACAGATAACTCCTATTCCATTTGTATCAAGAAAGAATCAAGTTTTTCTCTGATCTATTTGAAGTGAGCTGCATTGAGGTCCTTGTGTATTGTGTGCTATTCATAAAAACCTCATGGGAAGGCTAAAGAACACAGTTCAAACTTACTGTGTTTTTTTCACTTTGGATAAGCATTCAGACGCCTCTCTGGGATTTATCCAGGCCTATCTGGTCAAGAAATCAGCCAGAGAATCTTAAAAGAATGTGTGTACTTATGTGATTTCCAGTACATCCTATTTTCAATCCATTTTCTAAAAAAAATATAAAAAGTTGTTATGCTTTAAGCTCACAGATCTGAGATTTCAGAGTAACTTACTGCAATTAACCGTATCACCACACTTCTCTGTCATGAAAATATTTTACTTCCATTTTGCAAAAAGGTTGAGCATTTTGCTTACATACAAACAAATATGTAACAGAAAAGTGATAAGTGTATACACTTAGCAATTCTCACTTTTCGTAAACTGCTGGAAACAAGACCTGCAAAAGTGCATCTGTCAAAAATAAGTCTTGTATTTTTCTTTTCCTTAGATTAATTTCTAAGGCCATTTTAATCTTCAGTTTTGTTTTTATAAATGAGAATACAGTTAGTAATGTATGCTTTTAAAAAGTGAAAATATTATGGCTATTGTAAATAATTCTTAGACAATAGATGGTGAGGGGAGGTGCTGAATACAATAAATTTTACAACCTTCCAGGTAAAATCCACATGCCTAGTTATGGTAAAGTCACCTTTAACTATGTGGTACATGTAGTTGTGGAATAGCTATGCTGAAGTCCTAAATTATCATTCTGACCTATAGAAGTAAAATAGATTTTGTCATTATCTTCATCAATGGAACTCTAGTTTTGGAATCAATATGCTTTACTCACCTAGACCTGTGGCAGTTTAAGACACCAATATCTTGCAACTACTGGTTCACAAGGCTACAGTTGGCACAGCAGAGTCAACAGAGGAAATCCATGCTTCTACCTCAGTCAGTTCTCTATGATTGTTATTTTGATTTGGTATGCTAGATTTGCACTAACAGATGCTAATATTAAGGAAAAAGTTCCTTTTTGCTGGATCTTTAGGAGGGCAGAATCCTGCATTAAAAGGTTTGTAACAGATGGTCAGGGAAAATAACAATATAAACCAACAGAGCTTCACTGTCGAACCATTAACATCTAGAAAATACACCTTGTTATTAAGCAAAATGAGTTGCAGAAGTTAGCCAAGCTTTCTTTGATTTTCCAGTTCTATTCAGTCAGAGTTTTGTATTATTTTTTTTCCCAGCATTTATCCAAACCTCAGCAGGAATTTTTACCGTTCCTGAATTTCATTACGAATGGAAAAAACAATTTAGGTAATGTAAATTACTTCAAGAAAACTTTTCCTGAATTTATGAACTAAATTTTCTTTTCTTCTCTTTGAAAATTCAATTCAAATCTTCACAGATTCTTGTATTTTTCTCTTGCAAATATGACAGCAATTACATTAAACCCCATAAATTTTCATACATTTTACATATTGCATTGGTCCTGACCATTAACATAATAAAAAGAACACAAAAAAAATCCTAAAGAAATTTCTTAAGATTTTACATCAGGATTACGTAAATTTACGTACATCTAAGTTAAATTCTTCGTTGATTATTCAGACAGTTTCTATAGATTTCTCCTAGCCCTTACAATATATTGTACACATCATGTCTCTAGAGAATTTAAGGCCAGGTTAATGTTTTAATAGATTTATCTAAATCAAGCCAAGTTATAATAAGATCTAAATAAAATGATCCTTTGGCTATTTCTATAACTTTCTTGATAGTTTCCTGTTTAGATCAGTAAAAGTAATCCTATAAAAAGAAGAAGAAAAAAAAAAAGGCTGTTGAAGCAGAGATATAAATCCCTGGGGCATTCACAGATATTTACAGATATTCCCCAAACCATGGGATTCTTAGTGCTGATAAGTACATCAGATGTGATTAACAATCCAAATGTGGTACCCTCACAGAACAACATTTTCAGTAGTTCTAACAGTAAAGCAATGGCCAGTAATCAAAAGTCAATCCTCATGCTATTTATGATAGAAACAGAGAATAAAGGGAACACTAGAAAGTTGTGTAGGATACTTTGTGTCATTTTTTTTTGTGCTTTTGTTTTGCTTTTCGCCACTGATGATCTTCAACATAAAAAAATAACAACACCTAATTTAACCCTGAAAAAATTACACCAAATGTACTGAAAAACAACCAATCAACCAAACCTTTGAATTTCTTTCACTGAATAGGTGGCTTTGAGACTTCATTCCCTCTTAATTTCTCGGCTTGTTTTCCAGGAATGATGTACTGAGTCTGGCTGGGATAGAGTTAATTTTCTTCATAGCAGCCCACATGACACCAGTTTGGTTTTGTGACTAAAGTACTGTTGTAAACTCACCAGTGATTTGCCTGTCACTGAGCAGAAGCTGCAAAGTAGAAAGCATCAAAGCTTTTTCTCTTTCCCACTCTGCCCTCGCACTGTGTAGACTGAGGGTGGGCAAGAATTTGGGAGGGGACACAGCTGGGCCGGCTGACACAAATTGACCAAAGGAATATTCCATGCCGTATAGCATCATGCTCAGCAATAAAAACTGAGGAGATATTTTTGGGGTGATACTAGTCATTGCTCAGAGACTGCATGAGCTTTAGTCTACTTGTGGGAGATACTTGAGTGTCCCTCCTTTGCATCCCTTTTTTTTTTGTTGTTTTCCCTTCCTTCCTCTTTCCTTTGCTTGTCAAACTGTCTTTGTCTCAACCCATAAGTTTTCTCACTTTTTCTCTTCCTATTCTTTCCGTCATCCTGCTGGGGACAAGGAGTGAGCAGGCAGCTGTGTGGTGCCTAGCTGCCAGCCAGGGCCAACCTACTACAATTAACATCAGAGGTTTTTTAATTGTCTTTACATCAAAGAAGACATTACTTACTATCTTAGTTCCTCCACATCCTGTGCATTGGTCTGTGCTCAGTCGTTCTTTTCCTTCCAGCTTCCAGCTTTATTATCAATTTTATCCTTGGTGCATGCTGAAATCTCATACTAAATTCAACACATCCAGCAAATCTGAGTTCTGCCAAAACTGTCAGGAGACAGAGATTATGAGGATGAATCTAATCTTATAAATCTATTGCCATAGTCCAGGAATATTTTGCAAACCTCATCCATGTGTGACTTTCTGAGTGAAGTAGCATTGCTGTAGAGTCAGTAACTTAACAGAAAATACAAGAATAATCAGGACAAAGTACCTCAGGAAAAAACCATACACAATTTATATGATAACAAACATAAAGGGCAGTTTAGGCTTTCATTTGAGATAAATTTTATCTCTCATTTAATGAGGTACTACAGAGTGCTAGGTTGTCTCAAAACTGCTTCTTGTAAAAGCCACTGAATTTCAAATGAGGGCAGGAAAACACATAGGCACACAGAGACAGAGAATAACTGAGTGAAGTCTATAAGAGATTAAGCAGAATGATAGGATAATAAAGATACAAATTCACTTTTTCCTAACATCTAGTGCTTCTGTAGGTGACTAAACAAAATATGTCCATATAGCACTACGAGAAATGTACATTTTTTTAAATGAGAATGAGGTAGAATTTAGGATTGCAAATCCAAACATATGATCCCCCAAAACTTGAGCTATAGGTACTTCCAAGTGAGCTGGTGTGCATTCAGGCATTGTTGTTGTCCTGAACTCTAACCGCTTTTGCGGTTAGGGCATTCTTTTGGAAAATTGTGTTTGTGAATGCTAATGAAGGAAGGTTTGCAGGGTGTGGGGGGTGTGTGTGGGGGAAATTCTTCCCTTAAATCTGCCCTTTGCCATGCATTCAATTTTTTTGGTAAAAAAAAAAATGGTGCACCATCACTAAGTGACAGCTCTGTCTTCAAAGTAGGTTCTTTCTTTAGGAAAGGGCTTAAGGCTTGAAATCTCTACCAAAGGTGCCTCCCTAGGCCTCCTGAGTTAAGTGTCTGTGCTCTGAAAGGGTGTGGAATGCAAGTCTGAGCCTTGAACCTGTGGTTGAACCAAGTCTCTTACAGATGATTTTCAGGCAACCTGAAGACTGTTAATCCCTTTTCTGAAGCACTTCTCCCTCCAGGCTTCTTAAGCTCAGGATGGGACATGTAGTCAAGGATGAGGCACCAAAAAGTAAGGCTTAGCAATGTTAAGAAAAAAACATCACAGATACTCCTTCAGATACCTAGATCTTTCTTCATCAAAGTCACCTATGGAAAGCTGCAAACACCCCTTCAGATGTGTACAGGAATAAAATTACATAAAAAATTAACATTTTTAAAGCGTGTGGCAGCTGATCGTGAAAACATACAAATAATGAGAGGCAGATAAGTGGTACTGAAATACTCATTACAGTTATAACTATTGATGGCAGCATAACATCTGCCTTTTCTTTCCCTGTGTTGTAGGAAATTCTTTAGGAGACAATGCTCTTCTCATTGTAAATTAAGTGGGAGGGAAGAGAATGCTGATAGATTATGGCACGATACATAAACTACTAGGGAGGGTGTCATGTACCAAGGTGAAGGGGAGTCTCCCCATGGTGTAGGCATTACACTCACAACCCTACATTTATAACAGAAAGACAGTGAAAAAAAGTCAAAAGACAAAATCGTGGAAGCACAGAATTCACCTTATAAGCAATATTCTTTAAAGAAGTACCAATGTAGGGTATAAAAGTGAATATTATTGTGTTCCCAGAAAGCAAGCCTGAGGATTGTTTGACATGACTTCCTGTTAAAGAAATGTGTTGAATAACATGTAAGAAAGGAGCTGTCATAGGATTCCACCTAAGTGCTCTGGGGCCTGTAAAGATGACTTTCTTAGGCAGCTCTAGTTGTTTGTTCACTTCTAGGCAGAATTTAGGCTAGAAAGCTAGCCTACAGTTTTCTTTCAACCAGACTGCATTCTATAAATTATGAAGAAATTATTTTTCATTCAAAAGCTAGTTCAGCCCTGTGCAGAGCTCTTCTTCCTTGTAAAGCAAAAAGATGGAATGTGGATTGCCTGGACAGTGTTTTGAAAAAACTTCATTGCAGAGATTGAATGAATCAATTTTCAAAAGATACCCCAGAAGCTCAGGTTGACTCTAAGATGCAAAATCACTTCTGAGCTCACAGAATAAGGTGAATGCAGCTACCTCTAAGATGGGAAAAAAATCTGAAACAAAGAAAAGCAGTGCAGGTACGTGGGCTGGGTGGGAATTATAACCTAGATGTCAATTTGTATAACTGATACATTCAGCCTCTGAAGGGCGCTAAATCAGCCATGCACATGACAGCTAAGATGCAGCTGTTGAGAACAATACAAAGTTGCAAGATAAGGAACTATTTCAGATGTATAGCCTTTGCCTCCTATATTAAAAAATCAATTTCTTTCATACTATACTTCCTGACAGAAGATATGGTGCAGTTTGGGAGTTTCCTGTTGATTTCCATAGGAAAATACAGAAATTAATTTTTCTCAATAAGTGAAGTCTGAGATAAAATAACTCATCTGTTAAATGCATAGCAGATATTTTAGTAAAAAAAAAATTAAAATTAAAGTTAAAATTGTATGGTTCTATGTTGTACATATTAAAGTATTTTTCTACTTACATATTGTTAATGTCCTCCAGCCAGAAACTCCTTCTTTTCTGAATGCTTTGCCTCTAGCAGTTTAAGAAATCTTAAAGCTCTATTTTTTATTTTTTCCACGTTTTCTTTCTACTGCTTAAAATTAAGAAAGAAATCCAAAAGGAAAAGAATGTTCTTCAGTAAGGGTAGTTATAATATTGGAGCATAGTATTTTAGTTAAAGAAAATAGCTTATCTAAGATGACATTATGGGTTAATTTTCAAGCAGAAAAAGCTATGCCATGCCTTGTACTTGAGATTCCCTGGTACAAACAATCTCTGCTAGTTTTCTATAATCTACTTTCTGAGTTTATTTTGTCTGTATGAATGCTGATTACCAGATGATCTGTTTAGCAACTTTATAATAATTTCATCTATTTAAATTTAAAACTATGATTTTTCCATTGACACAGTGATCTCAGATCCATATTCTTAGCACTCTTCGTACATTCTTAATACTTTTCATACAACGTGATGAAATGTCAAATACAGTACCTATACAGCTGTCCTGGTTTGAAGTAAAACAGAACCAATTTTGTTCAGTAACTCTGCTTTCTAACTAGGCCTCTTCTAACTGCTGAAATTAGCAGCATATTGTGCAGAAAACTGCTCTTTCTTAGAGCAATAAGATCCATGTTTATGGCTGATGCCAAGGCATGGTATACAGGGAGGCCCTTGCTTATACTTATTGCTGTAACAACCAAGGTCAACGAACTTTGTTATCCGCCCCATTGGAGGGTCGAAAGTGGAAAAGTGTAGAGGGGTCGCACCTGCAGGGAAGAGCGGACAGAACAGGTGACCCAAAACTGACCAAACAGTGTATTCCATCCCATCTGCCTCATGCTCAGTATAAAAGCTGAGGGATCAAAGGGTCAGTGCTCTTTCTTCAATGGCCAGCATCTGAGGAAGACTCTGTCTGTTCATCTGCCTTTGATCCCAGTCCGTGTGTTCCTGAATCCAGATCTGGAATCCAGTTCCCATCCATTGCTGAGTCCAGTCTGGGACTTCCCCAGTGCCTGCTGGTGATGTGATTGTCATCCTGGGAGCTTGATCCGGTTTTGTATATATTTCATTATTTTCTTTTTATTATTTTATTCTTTATATTTCATTAAAGTAGTTTAGTCCTTAAGAAACTAGTCTCTCTTCTTCTCATGTCTCCCTCTCTTCAAAGGGAACATCTGTTGCTCGGCTTGCTTGGGCCAATCCAGTCCAAACCATGACAACAGCAATGGAAAGCACAAAAAAGTTCATTGTCAAGGTAGAACAATACAGTGAATTTACTAGAATGAGTATTCCACAATTATGTCAGAAGCTGCATGTTGCTGATGCACTCCTACCTTCCCTAAAACTTTAAAGAATCATACCTGTATTTTAGAACTTCTGGAAACTGCCACTTTAAAAAAAAATTTCCAAATCATGAAGTATGATTGTTTAAGGATTGTACTTTCCATGTATGTTTGCATGCTTGAAAGGGCTAATGGAAAGCTTCTATTAAGATCTACTTAACATCCCCTACATTATTACTTATATAGCACTATAAATGTACGAGACATTTGCAGATTAATAAAACAGAGGAGGTTATAATTTAAGGGGAAAAGCTTTTTGACTTTGCAGCTTGTCCTAGCAACATCACCTCTGTATGGAGTCAAAGTGAAGACAGTTCCTTCATTGCCTCTGGGGAAAATTAGCTTGGGCTATTCAACCGCAAGCAGACTCTTCCTCCGCTGTTGTTCGCTGAACTCTGCAGGCTGTCAACTTGTGGGGCAGCATCAGCCTGCACAGTCCATTTATTCTCCTGATCTAACTGCGAAAAGGAAATGGAAAGGGCACCTTCAATGCCATATCTTCATTCCAAAGCATATACAACCTAAAGCTTTTGTGTCCCTCCGTTTCCCCCCACCCCCATTTATCTAGAACACCCTCCCCCCAATAATCTTACTTTAATTCACTTAATTGTTAATCGTTCAGAACTTCTTAAATTCTTTAAAGAATGGAATTTTATTTTCATCTTCTCAATACAAGGTCCGAGCATAAAAATATCTTTTCAATCTCAGACAATGAATTATTCATGGTCCCCCAGGCGGTACGCTCCATATCATGAAATAAATAACTATATTTGATAACGTCATTATCAAAGAAAGCAGTTTTCTTGATGTGAACAGAGCATTAAAGATAGACTTATCAGTGCTCTTTTCACTCTGATCCCTGTCCACAGTACCAAGAGGAGACATATATCTGCGCCACCATCTTGAGGAAGTACTTCTAGTGGGGAACTTTCAAGAAGAGATAAAAAGGAAGGAAGATTGGAAGACCTATCATGATTCTCATTTCATCCACACAAAGTACTACAGCCATTTCCACCAGTAAAAAAAAAAAAAAAAAAGGGTACTTTATGAGTGCATAGAGTTTTCATGGTTTAATGCAGGAAGAGTTCTTTGTGGTGCAAATTTGATGGAAGCAAGGCTGAAGTTGCATATGTGGGCACCATGTAAAGTGCACAGTTTGGAACCTGAACACATGACCCTCCAGCTCTTAGCAGTTCAGGTATGTGCAGCACCCGCTTGGGCCTGGCAACTGTTTCATACTTGGCTGTCCACAGAGATGAGGTGTGGATGTACTGTCCCAGAGACGTAATGAAGCATAGCAGGTGAGAAACTGACCCTTAGTGCACTGCATCAGTCACTAATCAGTTAATCAGCATTTCTGTTACAATATTAACATCAAGATGAAAGTTTCATTCCTTTTCATTTTCTTTTAAAATACATCAGAACTGTTTTCCTTCCATGTAAGAATTTTTTTTTTTTGTTTGAAGTACAGAATTGAGAGAGTGAAGGGAAGGACATCTTTGGCTTTTAACAAATCAAAATGAGCCAAACTGCGTTAGAAAAATATTATGGCATTTCTAAAGAAGGGGATATATTAATTACCTGATTAACTTCATTTAGCATTTCTATTTAGCCATAAATAAAGGTACACTTCAGTTAGACAGGTACTTAGACAATTCTATCTAGAAAAGTGACCTCTTTCCAAATATGAATACATTTACAGATGAAAGATAGAAAACTGGATAGACAGAGTAACAACCTAGCTGAACAAATGCCGAAGGAACTTAAAGCTGGTTTTGCCTGACTCTTCATTTACACTAGCTGTGTCTGTACTTCCTGATACTTTCAGTCCAAGGATAGGAAATAGTAACAACAAAATACAGTGTGATTATATGTCATCTTTTTGTTCTCTGTTTCTGGAATCTCATGATCCTACAGGACTTCCTCCTGGCATTCCACTCAAAAAGACCAAAACCACTAGCCACAGGCAGAATCCTTAAATATGCAAACATTTTGAGATTTGTCTGTACAGAGTGTCTGCAGCATGCATCAAGTTCTCACATTCACGTCATTTGTTTTCACTAACACTGTTAGGCTCAACAGGTTCATCCAGATTCAAACCTTTTGAGTAGAGCTAAGATAGCAACTAGTGCATAAGTACAGCTGGAATATCTGTGCAAATGTTGTACCTTTCCAGAAATAGGTGGCTGAGTATTAAAACCAGTAAATTTAATTGCACTAGACTTTATTCATTCTGAACGCTTGTCCAGTACCCTTAAAGCCTTCAGTCTGGAAATAAACTGACTTACATCTCTGAGTGCCAGAATCTGATTTTCAGAGTCCCAGAGTACTCGCAAACCCATTTGAGATGAGTAATGCCTGCTGATGCTGACCATATAATATAAGCAAGAGTTTAGTATTTCGCATTAAGTAGATAATGTAATACCCATAAGACTTGATCACAAAGACATGTGTGGTAAAGTGGAACTTGGAATTTAAACATTTAAATACAAAAGCCACGATCCTGAAAAAAACCCAACTCTTTCCTGACTTAGCGGTATTGACTGTGCAGTGACTTCCCTGTTATTCTAGAATGTTAATGCCTTTATCCAAAGACCACTGAATGTAAAATACATAAACAGCTGTTTGAACAGAGTCTTGAACAAAGCACTTTCTCATTCAGGTGAATGCCTGAACCACTAAGCTAGAGTGATGCTTCCCTTGTGTTCACTTTTGATACATTATTCTGCAGCTTTGTGCTGTGCGTTGTTACAGTTTCAATAAGAGCAGTTAAAAAGTGGCATTGCCTAGCATAACTTGCTGGCTCAGTTAAAGGATATTGTGGAACTAGTCACATCAAAGTGGGAAACCAAGCCAGTTCTATTCTGTCAGGGTGAATAACTTGATTGTATAAAAGATGGGGAGCTGTTTTGGCTTGAATCCTTTTATGGATCTAATCGAAGTTATTAAACTACTCTCTCTTAAAATTTTTAATTGTGACTCAGTAACAATAAAGATTCAACAAACTCTGTGATTGCTTTATTATCCTTAGCTATTAAGTCTCTTTTCTGCAGAGACAAACCCAAAAAAAGGCAGGTGTCTTTACAAAAGTGATGCCAGGACAGCAGAGAAAAAAAGACATCATGGCAGGCACTTGTTGCTGACTAGAAAACAGGTTGTAATGCAGCAAGTGCTTTGGCAAGCCACGAGGACCACATGGGGTGTGTCAAAATGTACCCAGCAGAGGAATTCTGTCTGCAAGCAGCCTGCGTACAGGCAATTATATTACAGGCATTGGCACCAAGGGACAAAATCAACCTCAGAGGAGTGAATCAAATAGAGCTCAAGACACATGTTGTGAAATTGCCCCAAGAAATGGGCAAGCAGCCAATAAAGCATAAGGCGGCGTGGTCAGAAATGAGTTGTGTTATGGCCTAACATATGGAATGACGAAAAATCAAAAGAAAAGCCTTCCCTGTCTCAAAGTCTGACATAAAGGATAAAGGTACGTCCTATAAGTCTCTTTCTCTAAGTGCCTGAATATTTATAATATGCTTATCACTGAAAAGAAATTATTCACTTCTCGACTGAAGTCATCTTGAGAACAGAGAGCTCCGTAAAATCAGTTAGTGCTTGTAGTAAGAATCTAACTATTTTAAATATCTCTTCATAGAAAATGCATGGAGAAACTGATAGAATGGTAAACATCCACTGTTTGTTTCTAGTAGCTATTTAAATTTAGCAGAGGTATCTCACTGTGATAGAACTACAAGACAGTTGATACTGGTTAATTCTGCAACAAATTCAGTAGTTTCAAATGAACACTGAATTCTTCAGAGATTGTGAAAATACAAGCATTCTTTCAGGGACAACCCTGTAATGAGAGAAGACTATGAAGCCATAATTTCTTATCTCTTCCCCCCCTCCCCCCCCCCCTTAAAAGTTTTTAGCTTGATAGACTAATATTTTGAATGTATATCAAATATACATTTAAATGTACATTTGTGGGGGCTTGTCCCCAATTTCTTTACCAACTAATGGAGGAAATACATCCAGCAGGAATAATGATGTAGCTATGTCTTAAATGTTCAATAAGGAGGCTAAGGTTTTGGGGGGAATAGCAGAAATTACAAACTTATGCTTTTAATGTGTAGTGATTTTTTTCTTAGACAGAACAGAAAACAAAAAATTACATTTTTTATCCAAGTTGCAACAAAAAGAGGGAGACTTTCTAGTTTCACAAATGGGCCAGTGTGCAATCCAAAGATCTCAGAAACAATTTTAATGCTGAATAGCTGTCGAAGTTTAAAGCTGTTTGCACTGACTGAGCTGTCATTTTTTGAAAAAGCAGAATTAAGAACAAAATACCATAATACTTGTTTGCCTTTAAAATAACACTGTGTGGCAGGGAAGTGAAAGGAGGGAAAACAACATGAGGGAACATTTTCTTCATTATAGGTAAAGTGAAAAATTCCTTAAAAATTTCAAGACAACCAATGTCAAGAGCCAGAAGAGATAGTCTATGCAAAGGCCAGCTTTGCATGCATTTCAGGCAAAAGCAGGAATATTTACGCAAGTGATATTCTCTGCGCACCAGAAATGGAACCGTTACTCGCAACAGCGGCTGTGTTCTGCATGCAAGCCACAACGCTCCTTTGTACAAGGTCAGTTCCTCTTTCTAACTCTTATTATTCTCAAAACAGCAGTCCAGCTCATTGATACGGTGAAAGAGTAATGTCAGATGATTGGCAAGTGTCTCACCAGCAGGAAGTTAGCTGATAAGCTTCTTAAGCAGTGAGCTCCAGTAAGCAGGAAGCACTGGAGCCAGCTCAAGGAAGTTACCCTTAAAATTGCTTTGCTCAGACCTCAACCTCAGCAGCCTAATTAGAAGTTGTTGAAAGGAAGAGTCTCTTGTGTGCATTTTTCTATAGACAAGACTCAGGAAACGTGTTTCTTCGATGGCTGTAAACAGACAGGGAGATAAATGTTTAAAAGCTGCCATAAAAAATATCAGACGGTTCATGAGTACAAGAGTGGAAAAAACCAGACTAATGTAAGTGGTCACTGAAAGGTTTTGAAGCAGCCTGGGACAGGTCCCAGTGGAAAAGCAGCAGTCAAACAGGCGAGCTATGCAAATGAATATTGGCAATTTCAACATTTCCTATTTGTGGAACCTGATCAGGCCCAGAGAAAGGAATGCTGCATAATGAGGATTATCATATTTCTCCACATGATGTGCTGGATAGAAAGAACACTAACAGACCTTTTCTTTATAGTGATCTAATCATTTAGACAGGCACTCTCATTCTTTATGGAAAAAACAAAGCATATTAAATTAGGAGAATTAGATTGATCTAATGATAGGATGGCAGTGTGAACAGAGAAGGGCTCAGAGACGTAAATGCGTGATCTGCTAAGGTTATTAAAATAACATTCTCCTGAGTCTTCTCTCCCTCTACCCTGAAGTAGTGACTAGGGCTGCATCCTCACAAAATTATGAGACCTCTAAACTCATGAAGGCACTCAAATTACCCAAAAAGCCACTCTATATATTTATGTGTATGTATCCATATATATAATACAAACTCTGATTGTCAGATTATTTTCAATACAATGCAAAAGAATTTTTGTTATTTAGGGTTCTTCTTCCTCCACATGTGTTACTGCCAAGACACACCCCTTCCCACCATTATGAAGTCTCATTTCTAGACCCAAGAACAATTCCTCAGGGGTACAAACAGTAGCTAGATGGGGCTGGTTTTGGAGCTGCCTTCTACCTATGACAGATACAGCTTTGTTGCTAACGCTATCACTGACGAAAAATCACCACATGCCTAGTTAAACATCCAAAGCACACACCATTAAGTACCTCGCTCCGCTGTTCAGGCAGACAGGTTCTAGCACCCACAGATGACACCAGATAGTCTGAATTACGCATTTTTCTCTCAAAGCTAATTGTCAGTAGAGTCACGTAAGTCCATCATAGATGCTAGTGGCAACAGGTCTGTCATATTATGGTCCCAGCACCCATTTCAGCTGCCTTTAGGTTCTTAGAAGAAGCATGCAGCTGCCCCTCCCCAGCAGCTGCCATCTTCCCTTTTCATAAAAGCAAAGGGACTTCTCAAGGGAGAACAGAGCTACTAGTAAGCCCAGCTCCATTAACTCTATGGCACTGACATCCACGATCCTTGGCAGAGGATCAGTTATCAAACCCTCCAGGATCCTCCCCAGACCTGCAGGCTGGAGAATAGGAACTTATCATATTTAGTGAGTATTTGATGGGAATGCAGGAGGATGACTATGGCACGCAATGGATCACTGGGCATTTGTGACATATCAGTGGAGTTGGCAGCTTGCAGTTTAAGTATTAGTGCTCCCATATACAGCTCCCTTTTTACTCCCCCGCTGATGGCACAGACACATTCTACAGCCCTTCGAGGTTACTTAACTTCAACGCATAGGCACAGCAGGGGGAACTAAAGACTGGAAGAAGGAATTATCTCTGAATTCCCGTCTTGTGTGGGTAGACATTTAAAAGTTGTAGATGTCATGTATATATGTATATATGTATATATGCATAGATACGCATATATCTATATGTATAATAAATGTAACAAAAATATAGAGCACAAATGGAGTTTCACGAGACAGTCCTATACTGTGGGTTTTGGAGTGTATGTCACAGACACAATAGGAAGCTAAAGCTTAGAGGCGTTATGGACTGTCATGTCAAATCATACTTTGAAAGCTTTAATGTGTGGATTACAGATACATTAAACCATACTCTCCCCTGACTATTATGTCAATGGGACTTTGCATATTTGAATAATACTACAGTGCATAATCTGAGTACTATACCATGCATTCACAATAGGTCTACGTATAGATGAAATGAGTAGAAGTCCAGAATCATTGTCAAAACATTAGTTATTTTTAGTGCATAAACAGAGGGACAGATACCCCTGTTTTACAAACTCCCTTTATACAAAAAGTAGCAATCATAAATGCACATTTATGGTAAAAAACTCTGTGTGTTTCAATAAAACAAAACAACATTTTTCCCAATACATTCTCTTTTAATTTTCAGATCACTACTTCAGTGCATTGGAGCTGAACTGAAGATCTGAAAACAACTGTACTATCTTAACGACTTCTTCTTTTCCTCTCTGCTCTCCAAATGGGTCCTCGCTGTTCTCAATTACTGAACTGTCCCTTCATCTTCTCAAGGGAGATTCAATCTTTCCACATCTCTACCTACTGATACTCTCTTTCGCAATCATTTATTGAATTTCATCACCTCCCTTCCACCATAAATTCTATATCTCCCCACAATTTCACGAAGACCACACTCTTGTGCCAAACTTACTTCCCCTATACTTACTGATTGTTTTTTCCCGTGTGTTAAGAACAGGACATACAGTGGGGGAGTGAACAAAATAAAGACAAAACCAAAACCAGGAAGGAGTTTCCAGTGCAAAACTTTATTCCTGCAAAACTGTTTAAACATGGTTATGTCTATATTAGCAGTTTCTATTAGCCAATAGGAGTGTATCTGTGACATGAAACAACTGCTGCTGAAAGATGATGCCCATATTATATGCATTTTGTTAGAGATGTGCTTCAGACTAACTCCAGTCTTATACCTTTTACTGACTGCCACGTAGCAGTTGGAACAATTTTGATTAATTTCATCCAAAAGTAATTCAGTTTATGCACTCTTAAATCACTTCACGTTGCAAACCAAAGTGGTAACAGTTGGAAAATTGTCTACAAAGATCTTCTTCATCTGAGTTAAAGGCTAATGTGGATTCATACATATCAAAAATGGTAATTTATTTCTATAATCACCATAGCTAACTTTGTACACCAACTGAAGTGTCAAAAGATTGTCAGTGTAGTTGTCAGAAATCTTTCTCTTTTCACAGCTGTGACAAATAGAGTTTTCCAGAGCAGAAATCAGCAGAGGGCTCAGTAGAGCATCCATCAAGTTGATACTGTTTCATGTAAAGAACTTTAAAAGATTCAAAGAAGGATTAGACCTTTGTAAGGACAGCATGAAGATCTGGACCTTATGTATGGAATAAAGCAAGAAGAGTTTCAGTCTTGAAACAATCCCTAACTTTAACAAAATATGCAGAACTTGAATGGGAGCATCTTATAGGATGTTTGCTCACTACAGGATTCTTGCATTTTTGCATCAACAATAGATATCCACTTTTGGAACCGGTTCTGGACTAGAGAGATCATAAATCTGATCACATAGTGAAAATCTAATCTGTCATCTATTCTGATTCTTCACAAGTAGAAAGTCATCCTCAGCCTGCATCTCCACCACAGCAGGAAAACCTGCCTTCAGAAAAAATATTTTCTTCTTTCTTTGGTGTTTCTTTCTGTCTCTTCACTCTGGTGTTTTGTCCTCACACGTCCCTTTAGCTTTTTTTTTTTTACAGTCTCCACAATCCTCTGTTTCCTTCTGCGGTTTCATATTTATATCAGCACCCGCTGAGGTCTCTGTTTTTCTATGATTTATCTCCTCTAGTTTCCTTCCTCCATAATTCTCAGTTTCCTTTCTGCCCTTTTCTTCTTTTGTGAGATGCTGTCAATCTATGATTACTCTGGGGTTTATGCTATAATATTTTGTAAAGAAGGAGAGACACTATAGAGTGCTAGCTTACTTTTGAAGCCACGAGGCAGCATCCACTTTTATGTAGTTTTAGTGTTTTGCCTTTTTAGAGGGACACTTGGTTTTTTAGCTAACTTTTAATAACACTCAACCTCTCTCTCTAAAAAGCCACAAGCACACTGCCTGTGATAGCAGTGCTCAAGTTCAGCCATTGGTTTGTAACAGTAAATGGCTGGGGCGGATTGCCTCCATAGTGTCTTGGAGTGAGTCACAAATTTGAGTACTTTTTTTTCCTACTACAATAACCATCACCTTAGAATCATAGAATCACTGAGTGTTAGGGGTTGGAAGGGACCTCTGGAGATCATCTGGTCCAACCCCCCTGCTAAAACAGGTCCACCTACAGCAGGTTGCACAGGATAGTGTCCAGGTGGGTTTGGAATGTCTCCAGAGTCGGAGACTCCACCACCTCTCTGGGCAGCCTGTGCCAGTGCTCTGCCACCCTCAAAGGAAAGAAGTTCCTCCTCATGTTCAGATGGAACTTCCTATGGTCAAGTTTGTTCTCGTAACCTCTTGTCCTATCACTGAAAAAAGACTGCCCCCCTCCTCCTGGCACCCTTCTTTTAAGTATCCCTTTAAGATATTCGTAAGCATTGATAAGATCCCCTCTCAGTCTTCTGTTCTCCAGGCTGAAAAGACCCAACTCCCTCAGCCTGTTCTCATAAGAAAGATGTTCCAGCCCCCTAATCATCTTCGTAGCCCTTTGCTGTACCCTCCCCAGCAGTTCCCTGTCCTTAAACCGGGGAGCCCAGAAATGGACACAGTACTCTGGATGTGGCCTCACCAGGGCAGAGTAGAGGGGGAGGATGAGCTCCCTCAACCTGCTTGCTACACTCCTCTTGATGCACCCCAGGAAGCCATTGGCCTTCTTGGCCACAAGGGCACATCACTGGCTCATGGTCATCCTGTTGTCCACCAGGACTCCCAGGTCCCTCTCTGCACAGCTCCTTTCCAGGAGGTCAGCCCCCAACCTGTACTGCTGCATGGAGTTGTTCCTCCCCAGGTGCAGGACCCTACACTTGCCCCTGTTGAATTTCATGTGGTTTCTTCCTGACCAACTCTCCAGCCTGTCCAGATCATATTGTATGGCAGCACAGTCTTCTGGTGTGCAGCCACCCCTCCCAGTTTCATGTCATCAGCAAACTTGCTGACCATACTATCCCTTCATCCAGGTAATAGATGAATACATTGAACAGGACTGCACCCAGCACTGACCCCTGAGGAACACCACTAGTCACAGGCCTCCAACTAGACTCTGCCCCACTGATCACAGCCCTCTGAGATCTACCTGCCAGCCAGTTTTTAATCCACCCCACTGTCCGTTCATCTAACCCACATTTCCTAAGCCTACCTACAAGGATGCTGTGGGAGACAGTGTCAAAGGCCTCGCTAAAGTCAGGGTAGACAACATCCACTGCCCTCCCCTCATCTATCCATCCAGTCATGTCATTGTAGAAGGCTATCAGATTAGTCAGACATGACTTCCCCTTGCTGAATCCATGTTGACTACTTCTGATAACCTTCTTTGCCTCCAGGTGCTTGGAGATGACATCCAGAATGAGCTGTTCCATCATGTTTCCAGGGACAGAGATGAGGCTGACTAGCCTGTAGTCTCCTGGATCCTCCTTCTTGCCCTTTTTGAAGACTGGAGTGACATAGGCTTTCCTCCAGTCCTCAGGCACCTCCTGTTCTCCAGGACCTTTCAAAGATGATGGAGAACAGACCAGCAATGATTTCTGCCAACTCCCTCAGCACTCACGGGTGCATCCCATCGAGACCCATGGACTTGTGGATATCCAGTTTACTTAGGTGGTCTCTAACTTGATCCTGCTCAACCAAGGGAGAGTCTTCCTTGCTCCACACTTTCTCTGTTACCTGTAAAGTCTGGGGGTCCTAAGGGCTGGCCTGAGTAGTGAAGACTGAAGCAACGAAGGCATTCAGCATCTCCACATTTTCTGCATCGTCTGTCACCATGGCGCCCGTCTTGTTCAAGAGGGGGTCTATTTTATATGAGCAGCAAGATATAGCAACCCATGTTTTACTGGTCTATTAATATGCACCTCAGGTGACTGAATATGTTTTGGCCTATAGCGTTATGCTTCACAACATACATTCCTGGTTCAATAAAGTATAAACTTTTGTGTCCTGTGCTCTGTTTAATTGATGTTAAAGTTCTTTCTAATTATTCACTTGAATTCTTTATTATTTTCCTTTTTTAATAGATGATTTAACACAGCTTTCATGCCTGATCCCAGCCCCTCTGACTCATGTGGAAATACAGTCTGAAGGAAAGCTGGAAGCTTAAACCTTGATGCCTAACTGTCTGTTTTATTTTCTGATATTGGATTAGTCGTCCATTTATGTTAGGCACTTCGATCAGTATTTTCTCTGCATTCTCTAACTGGATGAATAAATTCAACATGGCTGTGTGTTGGCTGGGTGGGTTTTTTTCCTGTATATATGAGAAAATAAGTATCATAATAAATCAGTTCTTAAGATAGGCATCCTGTAGCTTTTTTTCCCCTCCTGTGGAGATAAAGACTGTGATAGTTCAGTTATAAAATTCTCTGTTCATAACTTGTCCTTCTGTATGTGATTTGAAGCCACTGAACAGTATATGCATTAAAGCTGGGTGCTTTATTTTTAAATTTGTCTTTGGTTTTGGCTATTTTCATAAACAGTGTAATTTATTCCACCAAGTCTCCATAACCCTTCAAATTACAGTACAGCAATGAAACGTTCAGGCTTCAGGAGAAAATTGCTCCTGGGGAAAAAAGTCAAACCTTCTGCCCTGTTATATGATACCAGAGTTTAATGAGTATGTAAAGTATCAAATTAAAAAATGTTAGCAGTTTATTATAGCCGAGCAATCACTGAATGAGAAACAGGTTTCCCTTTCATTGAGCATTAAGGACATGACCTGAGGCTGATAAGCACACTGCTGCCTCAGATTCAACATTTGATTTAGGGCTGGAGTAGTTGCCAGCCAAAAATCAACCTAGGTTTTGTTTGTTTGTTTAATCAATAATTTTCCAAGATGCTTATAGGAAAGAGGGATTGTAATGAATTAAGAAATTAACTAGGTTTAAGTTATGCATTTACATTCATCATACTCTGTTTTTCTCCAACCTACTGCAATACAAATCATCCTTTGAAGACAGCTAGACCCTACACAACAATTCCTTATGGTTGTATATTTCACCACAGTTCTGCACACTTTTTGTGCCCATTTGTCTCCTCTGTCGCCCATTCCCCAGTGCCTGCAATGTATGGTGTTAATGGAGAAATTACCGCTGATCTACCGAGAATGGAGGCGATGTCCTTTAATTCCCATGTGCTACCCCAGGCCACTTTGCGGGGTTTGTGAAGATCTTTCCATGCGTCAGGGCTCACAGCTGTTCTCTTACTGTGATCACACAAGTTCAATGCTTTGCAAACACATAGTCCCCAGCCCCAGGACACCTTCCTACATGAAGACCTCTGCCAAAGTCCCATGCCTGCCACAGGACCACGGCTTGCATGAGCTGACATGAGTGATCACTGCAGATCACTGCATCTTCCTTGTAGCCAAGTGTGCAGGTTCTCTTTTGCACCACCAAGGATGAGTGGGATGACTGCTGTGTGCCAAGTCCTGCTTGATAGGAAGTTGGGTGTGTTGAAGGAATACTCTTTACTATAAACCTCAGAAGCATTCACACATCCCCTGGCCTTGACAGGGCTTCTGCTGTTAAACCCTGCACTGCTGTTTTGTGGAGTCTGAAGCACTCAGACACCCTGAGTTCACACCTTCACACCTTCTTCTGTTCAGTGATAGGCCAGGATGCAAGCTTGTGCACAGGTGGGGGTCAGGATCAGGCCTGATGAAGGGAACAAGGGTTAGAGACAGTACTGGGATGGCTGGACAGGGCCATGGGGAAATGATCTGGACCCACACAAGGAGGGCCAGCTGCAGGCAGGGCCGCAAGGTGGCAGGACTGGAGCTGGGGCCGGGCTGGGTGAGCCACAGCCAACAGCAGCTCTCAGGGCTGGGGGTGGCAATGTCTTAGCCTCCCTCCCACTCACTGTGCTGCCCAAGAGCCTCTTCCCAGGGTCACCAGTGGGAAGTGGGTGCTCTCAGCTGGCCCCTCACTCAGCCAAAGCTCAATACAGTGGGCCCACAGCACCCACAGCATTTTCCAGGCCACATGTGTTACTATCCATCTTGTATCCACAGGCTTTTCCTAGGACTCACAAGCTTTAGAGAAAGATTTCACTCCATACACCAAAGCTCACAGAGCAGATCCTCCTGGAAACTATACTAAGTCATGTGGGAAATCAGGAGGTGATCGGTCATCGTGGCTTCACCAAAAGCAAATAGTGCCTGAAAAATTTGATGACCTACAATAGCATTGCAGTGTTGATGTTTAAGGGAAGAGCAACTTACTTTATTTACCTGGACTTGTGCAAAGCATTTGACACTGGCCCCACAACAACCTTGTCTCTAAATTGGAGAGACATGGATTTGATGGATGGATTAGTGGGTGATAAGGAGTTTGATGGATGGTCACACTCAAAGATTTATGGTCAACAGCTCAATGTCCAAGTAGAGACCAGTGAGGAGTGGTGTTCTTCAGGGGTCAGTACTGGGACTGGTTCTGTTTAACATCTTTGTTGGTGACGTGAACAATGGGATTAAGTGCACCCTCAGCAAGTTTGAAGATGGCACCAAGCTGTGTGGTGCAGTCGACGTGTTGAAGGGAAGGGATGCCATCTGGAGGGATCTGGACTGGCTTGACAGGTGGGCCCATGCGAACCTCATGAAGTTCAACAAGGCCAAGTGCAAGGTCCTGCATGTGGGTCAGGGCAATCCCAAGCACAAATACAGGCTGAGCAGAGAATGGACTGAGAACAGCCCTGAGGAGAAGGATTTAAGGGGGTTGATGGATGAGAAGATCAACGTGAGGCAAAGGACTTGCAGCCCAGAAAGCCAACCATGTCCTGGGCTGCATCAAAACAAGCGTGGCCAGTAGGGCAAGGAAGGTGATTCTGCCCCTCTGCTCTGCTCTTGTGACAACCCACCCGGAGTACTGTGTCCACCTCTGGAGCCCCCAACATAAGAAAGACATGGATGCGTTGGTGTGAGTCCACAGGAAGGCAAAAAAGATTAGGGTTAGAACACCTCTCCTATGAAGACAGGCTGAGAGAGTTGGGGCTGTTCAGCCTGGAGAAGGCTCCAGGGAGACCTTATAGCAGCCTTGTAGTATCTAAATGGGGGCCTACATGAAAGATGGAGAGGGACTCTTGATCAGGAAGTGTAGCGATAGGATGAGGGCTAATGGTTTTAAACCGGAAGAGGGTAGATTTAGACTAGATATTAGGAAGAAATTCTTTACTCTGAAAGTGGTGAGACACTGGAACAGGTTGCCCAGAGAAGTTGCGGATACCCCATCCCTGGAGATGTTCAAGGCCAGGTTGGATGGAGCTTTGAGCAACCTGGTCTAGTGGGAGGTGTCCCTGCTGATGACAGGGAGTTTGGAACTAGATGATCTTTAAGATCCCTTCCAACCCAAACCATTCCATGATTCCATGATTCTATGAAAGTTAATGTTTTACACACAAGCAAATTTTTTGAATTAGCAAAGAATTGCAAAGTATAAATAGGTCTATAACAAAATCAAACAAACAAGCAAGCAGGCATTTCCCTTCCACACAGGCAATTTAAAAGTTTTGTGAAAATTCAATTGGAATTTAGAATAACTACTACATAGCATTCCTAACAGATTTCCCTTTCAATTAATTCATTCTTAATGCTAGGAATTGATGATTTTTTGTGAAATGTTTGCTCTTTTTTCTGCTTGTGCCTAATGAGAATGTACTATGGAATGAACTAGAAAAGAAGTAATATGAGATGCATCATCTGGAAAGGTAAATTTCTGAGAAAGACATTAGCAAGCAGGAAATACAGATTCTGGATAAAACTATCATCTGAGTCTTAATTACATTTATTGACACAATAAATATTCTTCCCATTTCTTAAGCTTCACCCTTGACTGCTGCAATCATGATGAGCCCACAATACAATTTGTTTGACCACACTTTATTGCATTTTCCATGTAAGTAATCCCTGTTATGTTGTGTTGTCCTTCTTAATGCACTCTAATAGAGAAGCAGAAAAACTAACAGAGTAGCACAGCAGGTGGTGGCGGTTCCTTGACTTCCTTCTTGTTATATCTGATCAGTTCAGTCTTGCCATTTTCCACAAATTTTGTTCATGTTTGCTTCTATTCAGAAAGTTCTCCCTTTCTGTTTCAATCTTAATTTTTCTCTTACTTAGTAAAGCTGTAGACGTTATAATTTATAGTGCAGCCATATCCAGAAAGCCAAGTCAGAACATGTCTTGTAGTGGTTGGGGTTGTAAAAATCCCTGAGAAAATGGTATTTGCTCCAAAAAAAAACCCCAAAAGCCCAGCCTTTTTACCATGGTCCTAATGAAACAATAAGTTTTATCAGTGAGAAAAGAAATGGCATTTGGAAATTAAGACATCTTCTTTGCTCTTCACTCTCCATTTCTCCAAAGGGATGTGGCCAAAGTTCAAGCCTAAAATAAGGGAGTACAAATTTCTTTCAACTTTATTTGTAACAAGCAATAGGAATTTAGTGTTGTAGGGATTTTGTTTTTTCAAGTCAGAATTAAATGTGTTTTGGCAGAACATTAGCATTCTTCCTTCCCCCTCCCCAACCCCCAGACTCCCTCCCAAACTCCTTTCTTCACAGCCTATTTCAACTGGAGTTTTCATTATGGTGTTTGTGGAATGCTGCACTCCATCTTTACTGCAGACCTGGGATAGGAGTAATACCTTTGTCTCTTCCAGGCTCACACTTGGAGACTACTGGACCTTTTTGGTCCTTTTATATAAATGCAACACTAGTAGACTGTAGACAAGAAGCACTGCTCTGGGTTCTTTTTCTTCTTTCCCACCTGCGTCAGCTGCAGCCCAGCCTACTTGTGTTTCTCAGAAACTGCAGATAGTGTTTTGTTATGCTTGGGTCCCTTTCAGTGCAGCATTTTTCTTTCTCTGATGCTAGTCAGTATCTTTCTCATAATCAATGAATGTCATTCACATTGGCAGGTTATTTTCATTCATCTTTACCAAGAATCCATTAATCACTGGAGGAGTTCTCCACAGAACATCCTGATTAATAGCCTCTCTGCTTTCTGGTTGAGTAGAAAATTTCTGTTGTAGTTGGGGAATTTCTCAGTCATTTAAGCACAGAATTTCAGAAATCACAGAGGTGAAGGTATGACCTAGCCCTACCTGCATACAGGCAGGGTAAAAACCAAAGACATTAATAAAAGAATTTGTCTTGCCTCTTACAAAACAAAAACAACCCCAGTCTATGCAGGCATTTTATTGTATTGCTTCATGAACCCTTAGCTTTCAAAAATTTCCCCACTATCTAAACTAAGTCTTTGCTGAAAATTTGGCTAGTTTCTCTCTTGTCTTAGACCTTATGGTCACAGAGAACAATCATTCACTGCCCTCATTAAAACTGCCTTTTACCTAATGGAAGAAACTGTTGCTACATCCTGTCCCTTGTCCTTTATTTTGCTATGTGCTAGACTGAGTAAATGCAATTATTTCAACCTCTCTTTTTCTTCATAGGTTGTTTTTTCTAAACCTTGTATTCCTACTACTCTCTCCAACTTGTCAAAATCTTCTCTAAATCATGTTGTTGGACTCTGTTTCAGCCAAGGATCCACTAAAGCCAGGAAGAACTAGGAAAACATCGCCTTGTATGTCTTACATGCAACAGTCATCTTAATTCATTTCAGAAAGAGATTTTCCTGTTTTGTCTTAATTCATTCCAGAATGAGATTTTCCTGGTTTGCAGCAGGATCGCACTAATGACTTACATTCATTTTGAGATCTGTGATAAGTCTTTTATCTTTTCCATCCACTACATAGCCAGCTAGAACCTATTTCAAATGTGTGTATCTTATTTCTCCTTTTTAAGTGCAAGGCTCTGCACTTGTCTAAAATCAGCCACATGGAATTCAAAGATCTTTTCTCAAATCCTCATTTTGACCGCCAAAATGTGTTTGCCACACTTCCTAGAGTGAATTATGCTATAAAGTTTGTATATATTGAGTGGATTATACGAAGACTCTTATACAAGAATAATGCATTGACTTTCAAGAATCTAATTTAAGCAGGTTTATATGATTTACTGGGTCTTCAATGATCTTTTATAAAAAACTGCTGCTGCTAGACCAATTGTGTATTCACATAAGTTGTTTTCTCAATTGCAGTTTCTACAGGCTCCTGTTCTGCAAAACCAGTTTTCTTTCTTCATCAGATTCTTTCTTCAGTTCAGCAAACTGTGTTCTGTGAGTAGACGTCTCTGCTGTTCTATGTTCCCAATGACATAAAAAGGGATATACAATCCTGTCTATGAGGCATACATCTGTTTTTACCCCTTCACCTGGTTTCCAATCTTACTTCAGCACCTGCTTCCCTCCAGACTCTCACGGATTCCACTAATGCTGTATTTACTGATGTCTCCTGCAACCACCTCCCCAAGGGTTTTGCACAGTTCAGTACATTAAACCATCTCTCTCACATTTCTGTATCTTGGTTACCTCACCAACATCTTGGCTGTTACTTCCTATAAGGAATCAACCTTTGCACACATTATCACTTTGCGTCTGGCATTCAGACCTTCAGTCTGTCAAAGCTTGGAATTTATTCAGTTCAATGCTAATTTCTATCATACCAAGCATTTCTAATTGAATTCGGGATGCTTTCTGCAGATTAGTTTTCTTCTCTCCCACTTCCATCTTCGTGTTTGGCATGGGCAGATCTAACAGAAGGACTGACAGCATATAAAGACCAATTACATACCTCCACAGCCTATTGCAGCTTTTTCCTCTGCTCAGGGCGCAAAAAGTTAAGTGCTGGAATAGCCTGAATAAGTCATTAATATATATGTACCTTAATATATATAGTGCAGCAAGGAATGGCTCCAGTTTACTACCCAACTTCCAGAAAGGGAAACAGAACAACTTCTGAAAGGAGATTGCATTGAATGAGTGAGTAAATTAAAAATTGGAAAGATGATAAGGGAAAGATTTAGAAAGTCTAACAATGATTTGAAATCCTCTCAGTACTGCTGTCACTGCCATAACCAGCCTGCTGCTCTGCTGCTTTGTAAAATCAGCCCTTCTAAATGCAGTACTTGTCAGTGACACTACTTGCAATTTGGTGCCAGTTCAATACTTAGCTGAATAAGTAAGGATGGCAGAAAAGGAAATTGCAGCAGGAAGTTTTCTCTTCAAACCTGTGTTCATACCAGGTGAGGAAGTCCAAGGTTGTTCATGGTAAATCAAAAAATTGATTAATTGTCAATAAAATGAGGCTAATGGTACAATTTTTTACAAGGACACTGTTTGTAGTCTTTAATATTCTCAGACTTTATATTCGTTAGTAATTAACATACAGCAGAACTAAAATGAAAGGTCTCTCTCAAGTATCTCTATTTCAGTACCTATGTGTTTTGAGCTTCATCATCGACTTCAACATACATTGGCAATGTATGCCCACTTTGTTTTAATAAAATAGACCAGTAAAAAATATTGCTTTAGTTTTCCTTAAAGTGCACAAACAGATTTTTGCATATTCCTGTCTTAAAGAGCAACATAAGAGTAATCCGTATTTTATTCCCCTCTTGCCTATATTGAGGTTTCATGATGAGTTTATTGAGTAGAATCTGGTTATTAGTATTGGAGCTTCTCAGACCAGTAACAAATGTTCATTTAAGAAAACATTTCCATAAATGCTTGATTACGAGCATATGCCTAAATCCTATTAAAGTCATTGTGACCTAAGTATATGCTTAAAATTTTGCTAAATAACCAACAGTTTTCCTATATTTTTTAAAAATGAATTGGGACCTAAGAGAACTTACTAATCAGAAAATAAATTCTTAGTCAAGTTTTGTGCTTTAAAACATATTATACACAATGTGATAATGTATCATAACTTTCTATAGAGTATCTGCATTAACTGCTTTATGATCTTGCTCTAGTATAATGACTGTGTACAATGCTGAAATCTGTACACTGTTTAAAGCTCTCCTCTAAGCATATGGGAAAGATAATTACATCTCTTTATGGAATTTTTCAACGAAATCTCTTAAATATTCTTGTGTTATCTAGAAAACTGCATTTTCTATAAGGGGCTGTGCGACTGCATGATTTTAAAAAGACAGAGGGCCATCCAAGAGCTGATGCAATGTCTGAAAGTAATGTTGGTCAAATGGACGTGACAAAAGTACGTAAAGAATTTTGACTACCTTAGATTAAAAGCCAATGACATTAACAGTAGCTTCTGTCACCCACAAATGATCCCAAAACGCTTTATGTATTATCCATAGCAAGAACAATACACCCACTACTGGAATATAATTATCTCTGTGGGAGAAGTGTGGCATTCCATGTTAGCAACCACATACTCTACCAAGGTAATTTGATGCAATTGCAACCTCAAACTCTTATATCCAGCAAGCATAAGTATACAAAAAGTTCTCTACAGAAAAAATACATATATAAATATTTCTAGGAGAGGAAGGAAACAAGTGCTTTCAAAATATAACTTCTACATTTAATTTTCCTTTTTTTATTATTATGATTTTTGTCATGGGAATGAGATTAAATGGTAAAAAGAAAGTCCCTCCAGGTTTTGTATAGTCAAAGGTAAGCAAGACTTACAAAACTTTCATTATCACTTCCGCTGCTCAGTTCCGTGTTACTGTGCTTTTCTTGACTGTTAAAAGGACAGCAACAGTTACCAGCAATTGACGTGTTTTCTTCCTTTCTTTTCCTCCTTCCTTCATACTGATGTAACAAAATGTCCCTGGTTGTCTGAAACAAGGAATTCGCTTGAAGTATTAAAAGTATCGATAAAAGTCCTGTATATTTACCAAAGGTTTGGTAGTCACAAGGAATATCTTGAGTAGATCTGTTTAAAAATGTCTTCTTCCTGTTTATTGCAATAGTCTTTGTTCCCAAAGTACACACACACAAAGTGTGATGTCAAGCTATGTAGAGACATGAAATAGCAGGGGAAGATGGAGAAAAATTCTGAGTCGTATGCTACAGAATTTGTATGTCATTCACACCTACTCTTTCTTTTTTTAACCAAATCCACAGTTTGCAGGTGAGAAAAAATTATTTGGTGAGAAGACAAGATTCTTTTCAAGACCATCAATTGTCAAAAAAACTAGAGAATCTGACTCCTCACTCTGTGAATCAATGCTATAATACTTTAGTTCCATGGAATTCAACCCCATTTTGCCATTCAGTTAGAAAGGGGCCGTCTATGGACACACATAACAAATACAATTTAAAAATATGCTCTCTAGAATTTCCCTTCTCTGCAGTCCATCATTTATATGGACAGTTAAGTACTGCCTATACATATATAGTGCATACCCACAAAAATACTTTAAAAGAACTTCTTAGGCTGAGTGTTCAATTGCTCAAAAATGTCAGATTTGAGGTTACTACTGCAATGTTAATTTGATCCCTCATACATATGTATTATGTTATAATCTTTAATTACACCACTACACAACATTTTTTCCACAAGTCCTCAGCCTCACTGCAGGCCATGAATATATGATGGCCACTTAGTGATCAATATGATGATCAATATTTTCTTTTACCCTCATTATTCAGTGTGTGACCCAAGGCTTTACTTGCTTCATACAATTCAAACCTGAATAGGAACTGTGACTAATTCCTCAGAGGCTGCTCTAAAAAGTTCATGAGGAGGGTATTCCAGTGCTTCATAATTATGCAAGAACTTATTTCTAAACTACCCTGGTGGGGAATATGGTGATATTACTCCTATTTTGGGGTCAGGGAACTAGGATACAGAAGTGAAATTCATGCACTAGCTGGTGGTGAATTTCAGAGTACAAAGCACTCAGCCTTTGAAATCCAACACCAGTGAGATGCTACAAGATGTGGTTCAAGTGACTTGCCCAAAATTAGGTGGACACTGTTAAGAACAAGAATAGACATCAGCTGACACAATATTTAAACATCATTGCGTTAGTACCATTATTTTTTCCTCCTTGCAAGTCATTCACTGCATATTTTTAAGGATTTTGACTTCTTAATTTGTATAAGTGGACTTAAAATTTCAAACATATTTCAAAATAAAAAATCCTATTTCTCATTGACTGTATGAATAAGCACTGTACCTGAAATTTACTGCCAGCTGTCAAAATCCCCAGACTGAATGCAAAGATGAGCAAATAGACATAAAAGGGTTAGTTTAGATTTTTGGATTTCTTCTGCGGTTTTTCCTGATAAAAAATGAAGTCTGCAAAAGTGGTCTAAAATAACAAGCATATCATGATTACAAGTCCAGATGCATACAAATATATTTTGTACACATTCTTTAAAACCCTGCAGCTCTATCTTCCGAGTTTGTATGTTAAAATCTGTAAGTTTTTAGAAACGCATTAGTACCTCAGTCTCTGCCTTGTTAAAGACCCTCTTTTTCTCATGCCTCTAATATGAATTGTATCTCAAATCATACGGAAATACTATTCACACTTCTGTAGATTCAGAACTGTTCTCTATATGCTAGTATACTTTTCGCAGTTTGCTACACAAAGACACTGGCTTTTCTACATATAGGTGTATGAAACATCAGGTTTCATACAAACTACCAGAAAATTTACCAAATTGATTAAGGCTTTTGATGAATAATGATAAGAATCTCATTATGGCACTGTGAAAGCTCTGGCCCACAGAGCTTTAGCATGGTTACAAGGGGAATCTTTTGGAGAAAAACTGTGTAGACAGACTGTTATGGAGTTACTTCTCAGGCAAGAAGCAGTGTAAATAATACCAGGCACACAAATGTACATACATGAATTCATATATAAGTATGCTTACAGAAAATACGTGGTAATAAAACTTAAATAAACATGCATTGTTATTTTATAAAAGACTTAAAACCTTCTCAAAAGCACAGGTGAAAGATTCCTCTTTGTATTTTCTGTTGAGAACTAGTTGAACGTCAGCTATTAATAGTTATTACAAAATAGATCGTTTTAATGAAATCTGTTCTACTAAAAAAGTCTGTTATTTATTTGACACCTAGATATATTTTCCTCAGTTATCTAAGCTGAAGTAACCCAATGGCAGTAGTTACACAGGTTCTTTTAGTGTTAGCTTCAGGTTGGTGAGAAAACCGACATTGACTCAAAAACAAAGTGAAGTTTAAAAAGAAAAAAGCACAAAGTGTTATTTGGGTAACTTACTGCGTAGAGCACTCCCTGTGGTGTGTGGCTCATTTCTGTGTATGTTGTGTCTGCTTTCATGGTTTTCCCCAACAGCTAAATCAAAAAGAAAAAAAAAAGAAAGAAAAAGAAAACTACAAAACACAGAAGAAAAGAGCACTGCTCTGTCAGAAAGAGTCATTGGTGCCAGCGCACTGTATAATGCAGAGGTGTGTGATGTTACTGGCAAAAGCATCCAGCTGCATCCAACCCCATCATTAACCCTCCACACATCAATTTGCCTGAAAGAACTATCACCACTGCTAAACCTCTTTCCCAGAAGAGCAGCTCATAAAGTAATAGTTTGGCACTCTTTATGTTTATTTAGCATAATTTCTTCTCCTTTCTACCTTCTAGCTCAGTCTCTTAAACATCATAGCCTCAGCATGCTACTGCAGCAGAACAGCTTGACTGACTTTCCAATACTTGTGCCCCACCAAAGAGTAATTTTAATCCATATATTTGAATGGAACAACAAGACAATCAGCTAGATTTCACATTGTGAAGTGCAACTCATCACTCTGCAGATGAGGGAAAAACAGGTTTTGAAGATTATTATGGTTTTACGATAACTGCACTTGTGTTTTCTAACATCTTAGATTTTGCATCAGGCTTTTAGTAAGGTCACTGTGATGTTAATAGCATCAGTGCTTTGCAGATAACCACACTTCTCCCAACAATATTATTTGTCTTCCTAAATTTTTTTCATCAGAAACCACCCTCCAGTGACTGAGCCAAAAGAATCATAGAATCATGGAATGGTTTGGGTTGGAAGGGACTTTAAAGATTATCTCATTCCAAAGCCCTGCCACCAGCAGGGATACCTTCCACTAGACAAAGTTACTCAAAGCCCCATCCAACCTGGCCTTGAAGACTTCCAGGGATGGAGCATCCACAACTTCTCTGGACAACCTGTTCCAGTGTCTCACCACCCTCACAATAAAGAATTTCTTCCTAATATCTAATCCAAATCTACCCTCTTTTAGTTAAAAATGGTTATTCCTTGTCCTATCACTGCACCATCAGATAAAGAGTCCCTCCCCATCTTTCCTGTAGGCCACCTTTAAGTACTGGAAGGTTGCTAAAAAGTGTCCCCAGAGCCTTCTCTTCTCCAGGCTAAACAACCCCGACTCTCTCAGCCTGTCTTCAAAGGAGAGGTGCTCCAGCCCTCTGATCATCTTCATGGCGCTCCTCTGCACTCACTCCAAGGTCCCATCCAACCCTCAGGGTTTGAGGTAAAAGAATCTAATGGCCTTTTCCTTGGACAAGGAGGTAAAGAAGCTTCACTAAGCAATGTACGACTGCCTGTGGATGCTGCTCAAAAAGGACTGAGGAAGATTCTGCATCATGTTAACAGTTAAATTCCACTCCTGCTCTCACAGTATCCTAAAATGACTGAGTTATGGACCTGTGCTTAACAGTTTGAGAGAATCTTAGAAAGTAGTCATGTAATAGGGGTGTGGCAATTAAAGAAAAAAAATTGTATTAATTTTTTTTTTAGTTCTGAATAAATGCATCTGAAAATTCTTGTCCTTGCACAGTTTTTCCAGTTTCAGTTTCCCATTCTTCCACAAATTGGCCATCTATGTTGAACAAATTGCTTAACACAAGAGACTCAGCATCCAGAGCCATCTACATTGACTTCAATGGAAGTGAGGCTCATACGTGCTTTTAGAATTCAGACCTTCATCTCCTGATATTACAGAAATGAATAACAGCACAGAAGTGCCTGAATCACAAGATGAACCAATGTCACATGGAGATGATATATCCCCAGAGCACTGGATAGTGCCAGAAAGAGCTGGAGCTTGAGTGAGAGAGTGGTGCAACAATTGTGCTGTCATGGTGCCCATCAGTTAACAAAAACAGCCTCAGAAGCACCATCATTCACATACAGCTGTATCTTTTTAAACCATTTTGGCTAGTTCCAGGGTCTCTGCATTCATTTTTTCTTACAAGAGTACTCAAAAGTAGCACAACTTAAATCTTGCAGTTTATTAGCAGGAACAGATTCCATGACAGGATCCTGGAGGATTTGCTTTATTAAAAATAATGTTAACTGCTACATTTCTAGTGTAATTTTCCTCTCCTCATAGATGGAAAACATAGATCATAATAACAAAATCTTGAAATTCAGGTTTATTCTGATGTTCATGCCAGTATCTGCTTGTAAAACTGTGTTCCCAGCTATAGCTGGGAATACTTTGACAATGCTATAAAAGCTGATTTTCTGGCACTGCATTAGCTTGTTCCTGGAAGAACTGTCTTCCATGGTACAGTACTTAATATATCTCAGAATAAAGATTTTCAAAACACTGGTTCCATAGGCACAATTTAATCGCTAACAATTCAGCTATTTTAAACTACCGATATATTTTCAGAATATGTATATAATTCAACAATATACATTTCTGTTAAAAAAAAGGAGTAAGGTTTTATTTTTATTTTGTTCTCCACAGATAAATGCCTATTCACAATAACAATTCTGAGATAACACAGAAATGTATAGATAATATCACCACCTAACCTCTTTCAGATGAAAATTAAAGTGCACTTCTCTACTATAAACCCCTATAGCACAGTGCACATATTAAACATAAAAAACCAGCAAAAATCACTTCACTACACATATGATTCCTTCCTCTGGGAGAAGATGAAGGGAAGGATAGACCACATTTGAATTCATCATCACATTTCTTATTGGAAAGACTCAAGATGAATGTGACATAAAAACCTGGATACATTACTGCAGTAACTGTAGCTCTATTCTGGTGGGAGAGGAATATCTAATTGCAATCAGACATCAAGGAAGAGACAGACCTAGAAAATTGTATTTGAACAGACTTTTAAAATTAACCCAAAGTTTGGGGCTTACAGGTCAGGCCATGTCTAGTAAGTATACAGTTAAAGCATTTAGATGCCTTTATGCTCACTTTTCCCATGACTTAGGGCCGCCTTCTATCGATAACCAGGAGGGCCAAAGTAGACATAAGCTTCATGAGACTTTATCTGTAGCATCTCTGTCTAATGCGTGTGCTCTAAAGTCATTTTCTTTGGTAGTGCCTGTACCCTGGTTCATTTCAGCGCTAAAGGGAAGAGCTAGTGTCGTTTCTGGTTTTAATAAGAATGGCCATGAAACATTCAGCTATAAAATACTAAAGCTAACTCTTCATCCTTAAAATTTGTTTGCCTGGGCGTGGGTTTATAATAGAAAAAAAGAGTTATAAATAAAGTCTCTTAAACAATACCAGGACTCTCCCTTAACCCAATCCACTAGCCCAGTATTCAGCAGCTTACATACTCTTTCAAATAGAAAGAGGAAACAGTGATAATGGGGATGAGTATCAATCATGTGACCTTGCTTATTTCTGTAGAATCATTTTAGAATCTTGTTTTCTAAGCACAGGAGGGACCAATGAAAAGGAAGATTTTAATTTACAGCCAGACTTCTGTAAAGCAGCACTTGTCCCAAATACCACCCCTTGAATTTTTGGAGATGCTTAAAGTTATGCATTTATGTTAATTCCTGATTATCTGCCCTTTTATGTATCTTATGTGATTATCTGTCCATTTATGTAGTCTGTCTCACCTCTGATTAATGGGCACCTTTCCCAAAAACAAGTGCTCAGCAATATCTTCCAATAATATAGTTTTAAATCTTCGGAAATTTCATACATGCTTTTGTTTTGGGCATTGTCATACACAGGTATTTTCTCTGAGGCTCATATTGTTTCTTAAAATAATGAAGATTGAGTATTAATGGCTGCAGTTTCAGTAAAATTTTTGTAAAAACAAACCACAGTCTGCAAGACAAATTCTAAAAGAAACACAGGACCTCCACCTACTTCAGTGCCTTTGTTGTAAGGGGGAAGCACGCTCCCTTGACATTCCCTGTCTTTAGAAGTAAAAGCATGGCAATTGGAGGCAAAAAAAATGGTAATCAGAAGCCAGGCACACCACTTGTCAGTGGCATCAACATTGCTTAGTTGGGCTAACCAGACTACCTTTCACAGGTGTCTACTGCACTGAGTTGTCAGCAGCTGGCCAGTCCGTTGTTCTCTAATGCCTAATCCCAGCAGGCAGCTGTTTCACTTTCACTCATGTGAAGCTCTGCTCTGATACACCATACAATTTGTATGGACTTTACTGTCACTACTGAAACGTTCTATTATGCATTGTGGCTCCCTGATGTGTCTAATTGTGTTACATTGTCAGCTTTATGAAATCTACTACAAAAAGCACTCTATTCTTCTGTCTTTTCTGTGATGTTGTGCTTTTCTTTCTTGTATTAAGTGTTTGCTAGTTTTCTATTAGATGTTTTCTACTTTAATTAGATGTTTGCAAATCTTCTGGCTTTAAGCTATGTAGGCTATAATCAAGCTGCAATGCTTGATTTTGACATTTTTTTTCTGTTACATATCTTGAATGTGCTTGAGTAGTTCTAGGAGAGTGCATATAACTAAACCGTAGGAATATAATATGATAATAGCATCCAAATAGAAAAGACATACTGAAATGGTCATGAATTTAAAATACTTTTTTTCAGACTTTTCTCTATTTTTGAAAATAATTATTCTCAAAGTAAATCTAACGTGGATTATATCAATGGATACATGAGTCTACTTTATAAACATTTATTTGATAAAGATATCTATGAATATAAATTTCCAAACCTTAGATAGGTATGCATTTATGCATTTTTTTTCTTTGTCAGCGTACTTAAAAGGCTTAGTTATATCCAGTTATCATAGTTTTAGGCATATTGTTTTCCTACCCTTTAAATGATTTATTCATCTGATCACACTGAGAATTTTTTCATAGTCTTTCCTGGGTAGGTATTCTTTATATGCTCTGACACATTTTTTCAGTGCAACATGCAGAGTAAAATGTAAGAGAATTCTTACAAAACTCTGAATCTCTTCTAGCTTTTTTTTTTAATAACACCCTTCATACCAATGTGGAGAAAATGCCACTTTAAATCAGAAAATACACATGGATTTAAAAATTATGAGAAGAGAAGGCACTACATATTAACATCAACATAGGAACATTGCTACATTTGAAAAAGATCTTTTATTTTTAAGACAATGCTTTAGAAGAAAGAGAAGCTCAAATATTTTAAAGATATATGGAAGGAATACCTAGAACACAGGGACAAAAAATGTCAATGGCATTTAAAATATGAAATGTATTTTACTGCCAGGACAAAAATCAGCTGTGACAGGGACATCTGAATACATCATGAAGAGCTGCATGTAAAGAGCTGTACATAGAGAATCATTAGAAATGCATGAGGACATCTTTTGTTGATGCAACAAAACCTATGAAGGATGATTTAATATATCTTCTTCTGTAATGTCTCAGGATTGTCAACTCCTGAATCTTTTGTAACTCTCACAATATTCTATGGGGTTTTTAAAGCCTAAACTCCTTTTGTCAGATAATTGTTTATAAAGGAATCTGAAGTGTCTTACTTTAATGGTTTATCAACTTCAGGTTTGCTAAGAAAAGATTGTAGATGCATAGATTCTGAGAGTTTGAAATCAAAATAACAAAGAAAGCTCATCTTCAAATAATTACCATTTAAAATTCATTTTAAAATCACGAATCTTTAGTGTTTGAGTCATATTTTTTGAATGTTCAGAGATGGTAACATTTCATCTATTGGTATATAAATCTACTAATTTACACATCCACACATACAGTCCTTTGAAGAACATTCTCACAACACACAGTATCTATGGAAATTTGACTCACTTCAAAGAATAAACAGCCTTCCCATGTTATACAATGCAATTTAGGTTGCACTGAAACCGTTTTAAAAATCAGGAGCCATGCTATGTTCACAGTTTGAACCTAAAACAGCCAATTTAGATGAACAGTCAAATACAGAGGAAGAAAGGGAGTTACATGTTATCTTTGACATGATTGCTATTTCAGAATGAAAGTATTCATTTAAAAGGCTTTGAAACAGCTTACCAGTGCAATATCCCACATTTTTTAAAATGTTTTAGAAGTCAAAAACATTCCATAAGGGTTTTGTTTCTTCTACCTCTCCACTCAACTGTCTGCATCTATATATCCTATAAGCTTGCTTTTAAGTGGATTGCTTTTTAGAATTTCTTAGAGAAGCAAGAAGTGTTTCCACAGTATTTCCAAGAACAGTAAGAGCAGGCTTTGTGACTCTCCCCAAAAGATCACAGAGGATCTGCTGCACACACAGATTTAAATAATCTAGCAGAAAGGGCAGGGATAGGCACACAGAATCTGTAGCTAGTTAACAGAAGCCATCCATCTCTTTCTGAGCAAAGGTGTGAAAGGATGAAACCACTCTTCTGGCTGCCAGGCAGTGAAAGTAATAAAAAAGGTAACGTGGACACTAAGCCTTTCTTTCTGGAGTTCTCAGCTGCATGCAGGAAACCAGAACATGGCCTAGCAATGCAATTGCAAGCCAGACAGCTTGTAAAAGAGCCATAAGGTATCCAAAAGCAGGGAGAGACGTCTTTTGCACAGTCATAGCCTTTGTCTCTATTCTTTAACTGAAATCACATTTCCATAATAGATGTAGTTGAAACAGAGATCTGAATACTCCAGGAGCTTATTGGTCAGGGAATTTCCAGAGGGCTTTCAGGTCTGGTCCATACAATAGAGTTCAACTTCCATACGAAGGGCAGAGTCACATAACACCACTTCCTCCCCAGTGCTATCTCAGAGAAAAACAGTCTTGCAATCAGTCATCTTTGTATTTACATAAATTATTGATTTTCTTCTGCCAGTAAGCCTGCCCTCTTGAAAGCAGGTCCATGATCTATGGGAGATCACCTTCAGTTGCAGAGATGAGAGATCCACTTCTATTTTGGATGGCAGAGAATGGGATTTGAAGGGAGAGGAAACATTGAATATGACAGTCAGATTTCGTTGTTTGGATATCTGAAATTTATTTAAACATTAACTCCCCCTACTTTTGGGAAAGGTGTGGGCAAAGGTACTGAGATGGATGCACAGAGCAGAAGGGCTGGTGTAGTGAAATAGCTCAACATGAAGTATTAGGGAAGAGATGTAGGGTACATACATTCTGATGTATGTACCAGAAACAGAAGAGAGCAAATATATTTTAGGGTTTTCCTATGATGAGGTTTGCAGAATGTTCACCCATTACAAGGGTAAATTCTGCATGGGGTTAAAATCATCAACAGAAAGACAGTCCAAAATGTTCATGTTTTGCTGAAAAGTGAGTCCATTAAAAAATCTTTTAATCTGAGAGGATCTGTCTGTCTTGAACTTAAGTTGACTAGACCATTGCAACCCTCAACTACAGTAGGACTAGTATGCTCTTTGCTAAATACTCCTGTGTTAGTGACTGGTTATTCCAAAATACCACTGAAATACATTTAGCAGCGTTATAGTATCAAGCAGGAACCTTGCCTTTCTCAGCCGACACTGTCCCCCAATTCCAGAATAATCTCTCAGGATCACCTCACAGAAACTTTTATTTTTTTTAAAGTCTCTCAGGTTTTTGGGCAGATGGATGCAGTTTGACAAAGAGGTATTAGGTTCTCTTAAAAAAGCATTTGAAAAGAACTATACACAGCAATGTTTTTCACGAAGTATTATTACAGGTATCATTAAAGTGTTTGCAGAGACACTACAGAGACAATCTAATTTTGTGGAAAGGCTAATTCTATCTCTGACAAATTCATTTGAATCTAAATATTTTTTACTGCCTGCAATACTCATTGTGCCAGTGATTCCTAAATACTTTGCCATATGTGATTTAAAATTATGCCCATCATTGATTTTGCCGTTTTTACTTTTGCACAAAAAATAAAAAGCAACAAAAATTGGTGAGATTTTTCAATCTTCATGGACAAATAAGACAGAGAGGGATCTACAGATGTTACAGTTACCATGGCTATAAAATGTGTTTTCTTTCATCAAGCTCATTGTACATTTTCTAGTGTAAGACAACAAAAGATAATTTTACTATATTTATAAAGTCCACAGCTTGATAAAAGAAGAAAGACAGTACATAATTAATAGTTTATATTACACTCAGGACAGTAAAAAATCTGTTATATTGAAAGGATTTCATGACATAGTCCAAATATTTAATATGCAGTATGATCATCCATCAAAAGATCTATGTTTGATTAAAATAAAATATCAATACAGATAGCAGATGAAGTTTTAAAGATTAAGCACAGGAACAGAGGAATACAAAGCAAAGCAAAAGCAATGCAGCAAGAAACAATCGTACAAACCATCTCCAGCCAATAAAGTGTCAGCTTCTTTATCAAACTCAGTTTGAGAACCTGAGGAATTAGCTTCAGGAATAGCTTTGTATCAGCATCATTTATCAGATAAATATCTATCCTTGTTTCAGAAAATACACTGCAAAATAGTCAAATGAGATTCAAGAAAAATCAGAACTAAAAATACCTATGTAACTCATACTATATTAAGAAACACAAAACTCCATTATATTTAAAAAAGAAAAAAAAAAAAAAAAAAAACAGATTTTCTCCTGGCAAGTTCCAGAAGGAGTGTAATAACTTTAAACAACTGATGGGAAAGCTCTGTGCTGATCTCTGTTGCCCTTTTGTACTATACTATGAGGCTGGAGTCAGAAATATTTTGTGTATCAAAAATAGTTTTTTCAGATCTCAGTGGTAGACTAAATACTATGTCAACGAAAGTCACAAGAAGTTTGTACAGTATTGCCTCTACTCAATCTAATCCCCCTACATAGATCTCAGATTCCCACCAAAATCTCAAGTGTCTGCTTTCAGCATTGTTTCTCAGAATTTTGTTCTCCAGTAAAGTGCTTCTTTTCATTAAGTCACATTACAGATTCATCATTTTCACCTTTCTTTGCTGAGCATCTATCAGTACCCACATTTCACTTTTCCTCCAGTGCCTCTACTTGCCTTTCAACTTTCATTATCCTCATTAGAAACACATCCATATTTTTGCTTTCATCTTTTCCTTTAAGGAGCTGAAGGATGACAAAACAGTTTTCAAAGAGAGCTGGGTCAGAAGCATAAGACATTCCTGATGAGATTTTTCTGTCATGTAAAACAGAACAAAGTAGGAAACAAGAGGAAACAAACTAGATCTCTGTGAAATTAATATTTATTTCCTTCCTTTCACAAACAATTTTCTGAGAAAACACAAATTTTTATGGAGCCTGGTGAGCAATTTAGGAATTTTTTTGAAGAAAAAATCTACATGGTTCCATGATTCCGATGATATTTACATCAATTGTAAACTTCTGGGGCAAAGACTTTATATTCCTATATACTTTATTTAGCTCATTCAACAGTTCTTATTTTCACAAAGGTGTCTTGAGAAGATCTTTCTAAAATGGAGTAACTTCTACTTCCTACCAATAAGGCTAATAATGTTGTTCCTATGTCAAAACATATTTGTAAAACTTGCCAATTTCTATCTCCAGCTATAATGAAAATGAAAGAAGAAAAGACATCCTATAAACACTGAGAACATGAAGCACAAAATATCCTTTTTCATGAGTCCTGTATAAACATGTTTTGTCAACTGTTTCACCAATTACAGCAGAGCTGTAAATCTACCAGCATGTGCTAGCTTCAAGAATCTCTTCATTTTGCTCACAGCATCCAAGTGTGGAGCCAGAGTTAATTCCTTTTTTTTGCATCACTCCTTATTTCAAGTAACATCTTTGCTACTCACAAAGCTAAGGAAATAATCTGCCCCTTCAAAGAAAAAAAATGCTCTAGAAACATTAAAAATAAAATGTTGGAACTTTTTTAAAATGGCAAATCAGTTAATTAAATCAAGAGCCAATAGAAAAATACATGCACGGGAAAGTTTCCAAAGACAGATTTTCTCCTTATAGAGCTGAGGCATGTAAATGTATGTAAATGGGGTCTCCCAAATGAGATTTGTCTACTGCAAGACCTGTCCGAGAACACTTAAGGCCTCTGTAGTGCTAGGCCAAAGGTTGAGAAGCAGGTTTATGAGTTTCAGATGTGGAATTCTGGATATACGTTTTACATGGGTTCCATTTTATATAACTTCAGCCTCTTTATTTTTCTGTATCTGCCCCAAAATGGAAAATAGTTCAGCACTCCATTAACTACGTTGCAGGTAGCTTCTTGATTCTGAAATACCGGTGAGTAACTTGAGATATAAACTCAAATTCAAAATACCAGAAGTACTATATGATAGCAACTTTAGACACTCTCCAGTTCAAAAAGATTGTATTCAATATTCAATATCATATGAGAAGAAAATTGATTCAATATAGTACGTAATAAATAGCACATAAAGGTTGCATGTTTTACAACCATAGGTAGTTCTCTTGAACACAATGGATCTGATTCCTTAGGTCACTTAAAGACAATGGTCTTTGAATTTTAATTATATGTATTTACAGAAATTCCCCTAATTCTCCATCTATCCCAGGATTAGTGTCTTGATTATTTACATGAAAATTACATCTGTGCCTTCAGTCATTTTTATGATGGCTATTGTCAAATATACAACACCTGTTAGATAATATACAGAAAAGAGAAATTATGATACCACCAAAAGAGATTTTCAAGAAGTTAGATAAAAAAGAGGAGAAAAAATAATAGTAATTACATATAAATAGGCTCCATAAGAATTCCTGGGTTCACAACAATGGTCTATCTAGTCTAATGTCCTGCCTCTGACCGTGACCAGGAAAAAAGTTTTTGGGAAAACTATAAGAAAATGGGGCAAGAATAAAGTGATCCTTGTCTCCCATAAATTCTCCAAAATGTTAGTAGCCTGATGTTTAGGAGGTTCCTATGCAAAAAGTGGCATTTGCATCATGGATTTAATATCTCCTACAGATTTTTCCCTAAAAATTTTTAACTCGCTCATACTTGTGGAAAGCAGAACATCCTATGAGAATGAAATCTATGGTTTAATTTTGAATTATATGAAATTCTTTTTCTTAATTATGTATTTCTTGATTTCATGTGTCTGTATCGTATCTCACTTCAGTCAATCATTTTCCACTCTGAACATTTAGGACCATCCTTTGTTGCCTTTTTTTGACATCTTTGCTGAGAAGAAAGAATCAGGACCGTGTGTAGCATTCAAGAGATAGAGGTACTGTAGAACTATACAGTGTCATATTTTGATATTCCATTTTACTGTTTACCCTCTTTTTACAATTTCCAGGTTTATTTTTGATTGGCATTTGCCCATCAGATGTGTAAAAAAAAGGCTCATTCCTGGGTATTTATACCTGATTTAGTGCATATGGTTGTTTGCAAACTTGAAGTTGATTTTTCCCTTCTTGTGCATTATTTTATATTTATTGATATTGAATTTCACCTGCTTTCTTATCGGCTGCTCTGTACTGTGAAATCTTACTGCCATTTCAGTCAATTTCAGTTTTGATCAAGCTTAACAGCTATATCACAGCACTAAAATTGATGATCTTGCTGTTCACCCCCCATCCTAAATTATGAGTATTTAAGCTACATGGATCCAAGAACCAAGCCTTGTGGGACAACTACATTATCTTCCCCAGTTTAATAAGAGACTAGGGAAGTGATTGTCCCCCTGTACACAGCACTGGTGAGGCCCCACCTCGAATACTGTGTTCTGGTTTGGGCCCCTCACTACAAGAAAGTCATTGAGGTGCTGGAGCGTGTCCAAAGAAGGGCAACAAAGATGGTGAAGGGTCTAGAGAACAACTCTTCTGAGGAGCAGCTGAGGGAACTGGGGTTGTTTAGCATGGAAAAAAAGGAGGCTGAGGGGAGACCTTATCGCTCTCTACAACTACCTGAGAGAAGGTTGTAACAAGGTAGGTGCCAGTCTCCCAAGTAACAAGCAATAGGACAAGAGGAAATGGCCTCAAGTTGCACCAGAAGAGGTTTAGATTGGGTATTAGAAAAAAACTTTTCACTGAAAGGGTTATCAAGCAATGGAACAGGCTGCCCAGAGAAGCAGCTGAGTCACCATATCTGGATGTATTTACAAGATGGGTAGGTATGGTGCTGAAGGACATGGTTTAGTGGTAACTTGGCAGTGTTAGGTTAACAGTTGGACTCAATGATCTTAAAGGTCTTTTCCAATCTAAATGATTCTATGACTTTATTTAAGTCTGCTTTTTTATTTCCACCCTTTAACCTACATGAAATTCCCTCTTACTCATTGATAACTGTTTCTTTAAGAACCAAAGGTGAAGGATCTACTTGACAGCCTCTTGAAAATCCATGTAGGATTTTTAAGCAGGTAACATGCACATACTCACTGACATTTAAAAAAAAAACAAAACAACAGAAAACATCTACTGCGTTTGTGAATCACAGACTTCCTTCTACAAATGTCCTGTTTTATCAGAGTCTTATCATTTATAGTATGCATATTAATGTGTCTCTGAAAGATATTATTATTTAAAATATTTCCTTTACCATTTGCCTGAAATGGCAGTCAGACATAGAAATCTTTAATTTCCCAGCTGTTTTTGGTGTCTTTTAGAAAACAGTCATTACATTAATTCATTCATCTGGTACTAAAGCCAATGTAAGCAGTAAGCTCTCTGCCACAAACAAGATCAGCAATCTTATATTTGATTTCCTTTAAAACTCTTGGGCAAAAGTCATTTCATCCTGACAATATGTAGCTATTAATTTCTTCTAAAACCTTTTGTACTGACACTTTTGGGTCAATTCCTTAGACTTGACACCCATAAAGAAAAAAACTTCTGTAATGGCCATTATTATTAATACCAATGCAGAGTATTCATTTAACTTTTATGCAGTGGCTGTACCTTCTGATGTTCCTTTTACACATCAATCTTATGTTGGCTATATGAATTCTTTGGCAGGGTTTCTCCTTCTGATAAGTTTAAATATATATATATATAAAAAATTAATGTTTATGCTGTTTGCAAATTGCTCCTCAAGATCTTTTTTAGTCTGCCTTATTGTGTACTTAAGTTTACCTTGCCAAAGTCTAGACTACCTTGTGTCATCTTTTACACGCAGCTTCTGCATTTCACTTTCAATGATTTACCCACCCTTCTTGTTGAAACAGAACCATTGGCAGTCAGGAATTCAAGAGTCATAGGACTGGAAACAAAATAGACGAGAAGGGCTTGAATCTAGCTCAGCAGAAACGGGACAAAATGAGCCTCTGATCTTTTCTTCTGGGACTGCTCTACATTTCTCTTATGGTGATCTAATATAAAATGCATACACTTTGCCAAAAGTAGGATCTAGGACCCAAGTCTATCCTCATCTAGGTTAAGGCTGGGCTGTCTTCTAGCACTCTGATTCTACTCCATGGACTAGTTGTTTAGCAAGATGATGGTCACCTCTTCACAAATGCCCAGGGCCATTATCAACACCTTCTGTCAGAGAGGCAACCTTTCTGAAGAGGGAAAGAGACTGAACCTCTCTCAAGACTTAAAATTAAGACCTTGCATCTCCAGGTGTACTGCTTTTGGCTGGGACAATATTCTTCATAGTAGTGTGTATGGTGCTGTGTTCTGTATTTGTGATCAAAACTGTTTTGATAACACACCAATAGTTTAGCTATTGCTGAGCAGTGCTTGCCCAGGGTAAAGGCCTCCTCTGTTTCTCACACTGCCCTGCCAGCGAATGGGCTGGCGGTGCATGAGGACTTGAGACATGACACTGACCCCACCTGACCAAAGGGATATCCCATACCATACAACATTGTGCTCAGCAGTAAAAGTTGGGGGAAGTAGGAGGAAAGGGGGATGTTTGGAGTTACTAACATTTATCTTCCCAAGTAACAATTACATGTGATGGAGCCCTGCTTTCCTGGAGATGGCTAAACATCTGCCCATTCATGAGTTCCTTATTTTGCTTTGCTTGCATGCACAGCTTTTCCTTTACCTATTAAACTGTCTTTATCTCAACCCGTAAGTTTTGTTACTTTTACCCTTCCAATGCTATTCCCCATCTCACTGGGAGGGGGGGAGCAAGTGGCTGGTGGGGGCTGAGCTACCTGCTGGGGTTAAACCTCAACATGGGAGAAAAGTTCTGTCAGACTAGTAAGCACAGGGCAGGCCCCTATTTTAATATAAATATAAAGTTAGAGACAAGGGTAATTCGTAAATGGGGAGACTTAATTTATTCTCCACTGACAATTTCTAGGAGGGATTTAAGAAGTGGGGTATATAGTGAGATGAAAATAAGCTTTCATAATCACTGAATTTTCCAGGCACTATAACTGTGTCTATGCTGATTAAAAATGTCAGGCACTTGAGCACGGGCGTGGATAATCTGCACAGCAAATTTTTTACTTAATTTTTCACTAATTTTCTATTTTTGCCTGTTTTGTTTATTATTATATATGTTGCCTATGCTTTTTATAAATATTGTTACTTAGCCTTGTACTCTTAATTTTTACATTATGCAGTTTGCATACCTTCTGCTTTTTTACATTTAGTCTTTCATTTTTCATGTTGTGCTAAGTGTAACAGCACAACTAAAAACTTTGAATATTAGACCATCTTTGCATAAAAGACCAATGCCTTATTTGTTAGTAGGGAAGGAGTAACCAAGGCAAAGAACTCCACGGCTCTGCAATGAAAGGAAAGACCCCTATGAATGCTGTCTGGTATAAGCATGTCAGAGAGCTTCTGCTTGTGTTGATTTAAGAAAAATGTTCATTGACTAATGTCAATTAGTCTTTCTCTGTGCTTCTGTGAAGGTGACAGACAGGTAATCAGAATACACATTCACTGCCACTGGCTGGAGAGGCTTGGCGAAACAGTCTGTGCAGGAGCTGAGACACACAGGCTGGATGTTTTCCAGTAGTAAGAGCATTTTTATTTCCTGTTTCATAACTTGGCTTGATCTGCTTTGCACTCTTACATTTTGATAGATTGCCACAGTTTTTATTTATCTCTTAACATTGCGTGGCTATAAGCATGCTTTTGAAGTAAAGATGACTTATATTGGGCAAATCGTCTCCTTTGGGAGTTGTGAATACACTATACAGCAGATTCATTTAAGGTGCCTGTCAACCCAGGAGAAGACAGGGACATCTCTAGAACTAAAGGCTGCAGTCTGCTTTCCCATGGCAAGCAGTGTCAGTGAAGTGAAATGGCCTCAGATCACCCTCTTTTCATCACTCTAATACTTAGCTAATCTTTTTGATGTATATCTTTTTTCTACACATTTTAAAAATAGAACAACCAACTATGCAGAAGTCTTTCTTGGCTTTTAAATCTGTCACTCTCCAGAAAGCTAAATGCTAGCATTAATATACAGTCAAATCCTGCAGTAAATCCTGATGTGTCTGTATCAGTGCTTCAGTTTGGATCAAGAGCATTTTTCAAACCTTGTGTAATGTGTATTGAATAGGCATCAGGTCCTCAGACCAACTGTTTTGCTCTCCTTATCCTCTCCAGTCCAGACTTCTTCGTCATGTAGATGTTACCATTAAGGATGTATTAACATGCCCATTAGTAGTAAAACCTATTTTCCTGACAAAACAAGTAGAAAAGCTTAACCATGATAGATTTACAAGCATTCAAAATATCAAGTAAAGTTTTATTACATAATAACTGTATTAAAATTCAAATATATAATAAAGCTGTTGTGATATAACGTAGCTGATAAAAGTCTATACAAACACACAGCATGATTAGATCAACATTTTTGTCTACGGCTGCAAAAGGCTTAATGTTGTATAATTCTGCATTCATCCTGGAATCCAAATATGAAAAGAAAAAAATGAAACCCCTAAATTCAAAATATCATGCTCGTACATTGTCCTTATATGTGCACTATTATGCCAAAGAAAATGGTTTTGTTTGCTTTCATTCACATTTTAAAATATACATAAAAAACAATTGAAAGTAATATATAATGATATGTTCCAGGCCTTGAAACATCAACCAAAAATATATCGTAGTATTTACATTCTACAAAAAGCGTGTAATTAACTTATTCTTTTGTTATGATTGTCAGGGGTCTTTAACTATCCATAATTCTTTGACTTTTTAATAAGCATAATTTTATTGCTGCTTGCCGTTAAAGTATCTTAGATTTTCTAAGCTTTCCTTCTCAGAATCATGTAAGTTATCCAGCCAATAAAGTACATTTATCTGTGGTGAGACCAACAGACTAAATTTTTTGGTAGTGTTATAAGGAATTCTTATTTTCCAGTACAAACTACTTCCCTAAAATTATTTAAGAAAGTAAATGATTTTAATATTTATCTTTCAAATCATGCAGTTTTCTAAACAGATTTGTTGTTCTGCAACTACTAGATAATCTGTCCAAACCCTGTGCTGTTTGGTAGCCTGGTACAATGACTATGTAGTTATTCAGAATTCAGAAGCATCCTATCTTCACTAATATCCTTTTACCACATAAAATAGTACTTCTTGCAAACACTTCACACAGTCTATCAATCAATCCTACTTACTTTTATAAAGTGTCTTTCATGGAAAAATATTAAGCACAATGCAAATTGAATATAAAATCAGATGTAATAAATATTTAAAAGAATAAATCAAACACAATGTGAACTCTGCCTCACAATTGGACAGCAATTTTGATGTTTTCATGTACACCTAGACCACGTTAGTGTAAAACAGGAAGGCAACACAGCAGGAATTAATTAGATTATATTTTAAAATTTCTAAATTCTTGTTTTAGACCTGTCCAGAAAGAAAACAGCCCCAATTTAATCCTGAATTATTTACAGGTAGAGACAGTAAAAACATAGTTGGTGCTGTATAATCAAGACTTCTAATGAAAGTTCAATAACACCAGGGTCATAATCATTAGTTGAGGGAGTTAAAAGAGCTGCCACTTGCTGATACCAGCATGGATTATACTTGAGATATCCATGTTGAAGAACCAATCAATAGCAACTCAGTTTTGTCTCTCCTAAATTAAAGAAATTTTGAAGACATGCATGCTTGAATAACCGAAGCAATGACACAAATCATAAAGCAGCTTCCCAGAACTGCAAAGACTGGAACAAATGTTCCGGTGTGCTACCAGCACACGTATGACACACCAGGCCATGACAATGAATAGAATTACTCTGTGGAAATAAGCAAATATAAAGCAAAAAAGAGTCCCAAGGACATGGTGAGAGACAGAGGGAAAGAATAGGAACTCTGAAATTTAAAAAATAATAGAGGTTAGTTGAAACATTAATTCCTTAGACGAACAAACTGAATCTGCCAGAAGGAAAATTTAAGTGAGGCTAAGTTAATCAAATTAAAAAAAAAAAAAAATACTTAGTATGATAAACAGAAGGAAACATTTTTCTGTCAAAAAAGAGCGCTTGCCTCAAAAGTAAATGTGTACTTTCACTCCAGAAAATACCCAGGCTGATGAACTTCTTGAACACCACATTTGAAAAAGGTCATGAATGAAATGATTGAAATGATTGAAATATTGCAGATATTCTGTTGCATGAACCTTCTTTACTTTTTTAATTACCTTTTTTAATTTAAAGGCTTGAAAAATGAGGAAGTTAGTTCCTCTGTATATGTATTAAGAACTTTACTGCTGAAACAATATGGCCTTCACTATGGAGGTCACATTAGTCAATAATGATTGCCCCTATTGGCTTTGAATCCTACAAAGTAAAACTAAGATAGATGGACTAGGTAAAAAAAAATACAACTAATACACAGACAATAAAGTTATTTCCTTGATCAGAATATTCTGAGTACTGCAAGGTATAGTTTTGTAAGCACCTGGCTCCCATCATATCTGGCTGTCATATTTTACAGTGCAGTCTTAGAAGTAATAAGCAGGCTTGTTAGGAAGTACTATCAGGATTTGGATCTTGTTCAGACCTCTCAAGCAATGTGGAACATTTTTGAACATCCTAAAAAATATTTCCTTTCAGAAATGGGAGAAGAGTGGCAGCAGTTAGCACAGCTGCACAGGCCTCGTATCTATAAAACTTACATCTAAAGCTACTGTTAACATGACTCAGCTGTGTGGTATCTTGCCTTAGCCTGAAAACCAGGTATGACAATGACTGCAGTACTTTGTGTGGGACAGTAGTTACAGACGCTGCATCATCGTAACCACTTTACATGATATGCTTCTTAGATTCATAAGGACCTTATATTACATCTTGTGGTGCTATTCTCAGGGCTTACACTTGCAACAATACCTTACATGTAAACTGGGAAATCACTGAAGAGAAATGGTCTAAGTTTTGGCGTTGTCCAAAGAAAAGTAATAAAGCTGGTGAAGGGTGTAGAGAACTGGTCTTATGAGGAGTGGGCGAGGGAACTGGGGTTCTTTAATCTGGAGAAAAGGAGGCTGACGGGAGACCTTATTGCTCTCTACAACTAGGTTGTAGGAGGAAGTTGTAGCGAGGTGGGTGTCAACCTCCTTTCCCAAGTAACAAGTGATGAGATGAGAGGAAATGACCTTAAGTTGCACCAGGACAGGTTTAGATTGGATATTAGGAAAAATTTCTTCACTGAAACAGATGTCAAGCATTGGAACAGGCTGCCCAGGGAAGTGGTTGAGTCATCAACCGTGGAAGTATTTAGAAGACTTGTAGATACGGTGCTGAGGGACGTGGTTTAGTGGTAGACTTGATAGTGATAGTTCAATAGTTGGACCCTATGATCTTAAGGGTCCTTTCCAACCTTAATGATTCCATGATTCCATGATCTATGAAGTTTTCTCTTTCCCTACAGCTAGCTATATAAACAGAATAACCTATTCCTGTGAAGGGTTTGCTTTTCTTCTTTTAAGTTAGCAACCACATCTCACTTGCTTCCTGCAGAGTATTAAGATCTTTTTAGTCTCTGTTCCAGTCACATATGTGTTTTCTCAAATTTAAGCCATTCAAGAAACAACTAAAATATAGAAGCAGGAAAAGTTATGCATTGTATTTGTCAGGATATGCGGCACAGTCTTAAGTCATATATGCATACAAAAGCTGTAAATCTTCTGAGACTTACAATTAAAATATCAACATATTAAAGCACTGGAAATATTAGCTTCATGGGCACTTCCTCTAAAGTAGGACAGAATTTTACATGACTGATGAAGCAATATCAAAGCTGAATAATTCTTAGATAGAGTTGGCAGTCAAATATTAAAAAATAAAATTTTCTTAGAAGAGGGTTATCTTCTCCTATTTGCATTCTGATTAGAAATCTAATGTCTTCATTACTCACAGATATCCTGTTTTATAATACTGAGGAATTCCAACATTAAAAATATGTATTTTGGAGTCAATCCAACAGTGTTACATGACAATAGCAGTGAAAAAAAAAAAAAAAAAAGTATCTTATATTCTAAACACAACCACTACTAGAATATGGGGGGTTTATTTTTTTAGACAAATGCTGCAGAAACAGGCAAAAAGAAATCCACAGCTCTGAATTTGTTCTGACTTTTTCCACTGATTTCTTTTCAGTCAAATATTCATGTCTATATGCTCTGAAGAGCAACACAATTCACCTCAATTAACATATTTTTATCCCTCTATTTGATGATTCACAAATTAAAAATTTAAACAAGCTAACACAGAAAATCCTTTCATGGTAAACAAGCACCATTGCTGCTGGCAAGCTGAGGCCCTTGAAGCATCTCCCTTGAAGCTGTGTATGCCTTGAAGGTGCCCATCTGGTTGTTCAGTCTCTTCTTAAGAAAAGAATTCATGTCTTCTCCCAATGGGAGCCCCATTCAGTTGTTAACAGCTTTAGAGTAATTTCCTCATTAAGTTAGAATGTAACCTGGTCAGGATGCTTTACAAGGCAATAACTGTTTACTTAAAATTAAGGAAGATGTTTAGTTAATATCTTGGTAAAATGAGGATTGAATGGCTGAGGTGTTTGATAACAGGACAATGAATATTTCATTGCAAGGCGAAACAATTCAAGATGGTTGTGATCAAAAACTCATTAGCCTCTAATAAGCATTCAGTGACATTACTACTTAATATTTGCAATGTGTCCAAAGTTGCAACATGATGCAAAATGGAGCAGTTACCAGTCCAGAAATTTATCATACAGATTTAAGCACTTGTCATACTCCACTGCTATTAGGAAGACTCCAAGTGGATGGCAAATTCAAATTGGGAGATTAGAGTGTGAAAAAAGGAATAAAAAACCAACAAATCAAACATAATTTAAATACACAATAAGAATAGATGGGGAGTATTAGAGTTATTTTAAATTCATTCCTCCATGAGAAAAAAAAAATGTGAAAATTCAGTTGCATTTGTCACACCAGTCCCTGCAGGTCTGATATTACCAGAACAAGTCCTTTTTGTGCCATTTTGGCACAATTACCACAAAAGCCAAGGATGGAAGGGATACAGATACAGAAGTACCACATTGCTAAAATGTCCCTTTATACCAGCGTGTAGGCAAGGTGATACAAGGGAAGTTTGTTGGCCTAATAATATTCTCTACCTGTACTACATCTATAATTTAAGAAGAGGAGTTCCATCTGTAGAGCCATCCATCTGGTTTAATGTAGCAGCATTAAATTCAGAATGAAACATTAAAACACAAGCGGAAGGCAAGCACTGAACCCCAAGGCAAAACAAGAGTAGCATAGTCTTTATGGACATGTAGAGTACAACACTTGTTTGCCCTCAGAATGAGCCAGAATAAACCTTTATTCCAAAGGCTAATGCATGACTTGTAGGAGAAGAAAGGCAAGACATGACAAAATCTCTAATTGCTGTTAAACACAGGGGTTGAACCTCACTGCATTTCTGTTTCATGGGGATTGAATCCAGAAGTAACAAACAGATGACCTTAAGCTCTGTTTTTTAATTTTCTTCTATGGCCTTTGTAGTTAATATTTGAGTGTCTCATTTATTTTTTTTTTCTTTGTCCCTTTCCTAGACCTGAAATAGAGATAGTATTTATTTATCCACTTCACAGGTATATAACAGCAGAATGACTTAGTTAATATTTCTACAGCATTGCATCTAAATACATATGTAATGCTTTTCTCTGGTGCAGAATCTATGCTTGATTAATAATAATAATAATAGTAGTAATAATAATAATAATGTGTAATAATGTATAACAATAATAATAATGTATAATAACTTTTCATAGGTAAGGTAAAATTTATTACTGTACCTGCAGTTAGAAATACAAAATAGAAGCCATCTGTACAAGTCCCTGAACAGACTTTTTTGAACTAACAGCACTTTAATGCGTTGCTTCATAACCCATACACTGTAAAATTGTATTATTTTTTTAAAATCCTTATCAGCATTTGATTAAAAAAAAAACCCTAATAAAATCTAATACAAAAGACAATCTACAAGGAAATATTTTTTTGCTCAATTTTTGTTGCCTGTGGCCCAACAAAATCAACAGTTATTTTTAACGGCAGAAAGGATTCTTTACAGTAGTAATTTGAAAGAAAAAAATTGCATGTAAATTTAATACAATAGGACATAATATATTTGGGAAAATGGTACAGATATTTTGTAAAGAAAGGAAGTTTAACAAGGATGACACTTCAAAACCATTGAAATTCGTAGCAAAATTATTTATTTCCCAAACCTTGATAACTTCAACGAAACTTGCTAACTGCATCAGTAATTGTTTTATTTAGTTGTACAAATACAAAAGCATATGAGAGGTATGTTTTGTTTCAAGTGTAACATCTAAAGAAGGGAAAAAGCCTATTCTACTAGAAGTTCTGGGTAAGCAATCGTGTCATCAGACCATCTTCTGCTGCACACTGTAATAATCTTCAATAATTCCCAAACACCTGCAAAACATTTTTTTCAGGAACTTATGTTATGCTACATTATTTTTTTAAAGAAGAATAACCAAAATTGTTCTTTGATCAACAAATGCAGTGCAAAACCCAGTCTACTTGCTGTAGGCCTCAAGAAATCAACTTTCTCACCTCTGAGAAGCAGTCCTCATTCTTATTTTCCTTAGACGGTTTTATTTTGTCCTCATTTTGTATTGTAGTGAAAGTACAAAAGGAAAAACAATTTATGAGTGGCAATTATATAGATTGCAACAGCTATATTTTCCATTACCATCTGGCTTCTCTTATCCTTATGAGTTAGACAGTAGAAAGATAAGCAATAGAATTAAAATGAATAAATCTTTTGTTGATCTTCAGAAAAAATAATGATTGTATCATTATGAAAATGGTGCTTCTTTTCAAAATGTCACACATAATTGTGCATAACCAGAGTTAAATGAACCAGTAAATGGATTGGCGTTAATAATTATATTGGATATGCATGCAATTTCAAGTATTAACTAATAAAAATGATTGATAATTTTTAGATAATTGCATTTAAGAATATGAAAGAAGTTTTAACAAAATGCGACTTGTAACATTTGAGAGAAGTTAATTAAATACTTGTTAAACATAATAATAATTTATTATATCACTGGTCTTTTATGAATAAAATAAAATAAAAAGAGAATAATCTACAATTTTTATAGTGCTGGATGTCACAGGCCTGTAAACATAAATCTCAAGTCCTTATGATTGTTCTTGTCTTCTCTCCGTACTGTCAATCTGATTCCTGAAATTCTTTATGGTTTCACATTCATTAATCCACAGTGGCAGTTCTGCCTTTACCTCTCATTGCAAGTTTGGTGGCTAAAGTAAAGTAAAGTAAAGTAAAACATTTAAATAAAAATATACTAGAATTAGAAAGTAGTTTCAAGACACCTGACCTTGAAGATTTACCTGAGATACTTTAAAACGTAGATGAAGCTTTTTATATTGCAATAGGCAAAATCATTTTTTTTAACTTGATGTGTTAGGAGCTATCAAGTGTTCATCTCAGTAATATCAATTACTGAAGTAATTATTGCATCAAATAATGTCTCTGCTTTTCAGAGACTGTGGCATATTTCTAACAATACTTCCAAAATAAGGGGGGAAGGGAATGTTCTTTATAGTTACAAATTCACAATTCAATTCATAAAGATACAAAGATAAACCTCCAAAATCTTTTTACAAACCACTATAGTTGGCTGTTATATACCTCTAAAAAAGAGGGCAAAAGACTTTCCCACAAGAAACTAGAAAAATAATGTGTTCCTTACAAGCCAGTTTTGGTATATTAGTGTTTCAAAATACCATAAAAGTTGTCAAGAGGAGGCAAGGTTTGTGAATTTTCCCCACCAGAATTTGCTATCAGTTAGTCACAAATGAAAGCTCTCTGAACTTCTTCAGTTCAGTGAATTTGATTTACCGGAAACGTAGGGAATTCTTGACATACTGTACCTCCCTAACTTGTTGTGTATCTAATACCGTCCCTGGAGAAGCAGAGTGTGACCCAGCTTCACAATTCTATTCATTCCACATATTTCAGCAATCAATTATTACAGCCTATCCCTGTATTTGTAATGTTACAAACATAAAAACTGCTAAAGGAACACACTGGTCAAGTAGCAGAATGAGTCATTCAAAAGTTATGAAGTGCGGTAATCTTCATTCATCTCTCTGCTCTATACTTTATGGTGTGGTTCATAATTATGTAATGAGATAATATTTTAATACAAGTTCATTCATCATTCCGAATAGGGAATGGATGAAGTTCAGTAATTGAGCAACCGAGCAAAAAGCTTTCACTAAGCTGGTTTTGGTTCCTTAGCTTTGGTGCTAGATACTTACACAAATCATAGGATACCAAGACTTGGTGTCCACTTTTATTAAGAAGCATTTGAAGACCTGGCAGCCACCTCTTAGATCAGTGACATAACCAGCAAGGTATAGAATATTTGGAAAAGTTCAAAGAAGTTTTCAGCGTGTCTTCTTGACACTGTTCCACTTTGATAAGTAAAGCCATGGGAGAAGGAGCAAGAATTTATGTGAACATCTTAGCCACCTGCTTAAAGAAAAGTCCCCTCAGTTTGTTTTTCAAAGAGTACTGAATTATTTTAAGTGAGGAACAACAACTCCAGGCACTGAGGTGGAAATAATCTTACTTTAAATACCCTATGGGCCAAACAGTAGGGCGATCAGCAAGGAATATTTAAATAATTGAAGATGTTTATATTGAAGAACTATAGGGATATTGCTTAATATTATATTCCTTACATTGAATACACACTTTATATTACTTTTTTTTTTATTTATTTAAGCAATAGTAGGAAAATTTAAATATATTCCATTTTCAAGTATGGTAGATATGGCACTTGCAACATGCTTGGTAAGATATTTATTTGGGTAAATAGGCATTCAGGTTTCAATATCTGCCCTGGTGAAGATTTGGATTTTGCAAAGATAAAAAAAAATCATCATGCAATGAAATCTCTTCAGGAAAGTATCAATGACAGAATTTAGGCTGAAGGAAGTAATGTCTGGTGACAAAGCAGCCTCTGCTGAAGACATTTGGCAGAGGAGCAATCTTCCAGAGGCAGTAAAGCAATCTGTATATCTGGCTGTCTTCAGGGAATATTTTTCTTTTTCCTGTTTTTGAGCATAGAAAGGCAGAGGTGGAATGAGGGAACAGAATAGGGGAGATACTGGTTCTAGCTGACATGGATTTTTGCCTATCTGTTTTTCTAAGGGAAAAAAACCTTTCTTCTCCTAAGAAAAATTTTCACCATTTGATTGATTAAGTCATGTAATCTCCAATAAATATCTGACTTAGAGATTCCCTTATATCAGTAGAATAGTTATATTGTTTTGGAAATATTGATTATGTAATCAGATTAAATATGAAAAAAAAGACACATTTGTTGACGTGTATTTATCAAGTTCAAATATTCTAATTTTATTTTTCTTCAGGTTTAACACTGAAAGGGCGCTCATACATATTTTTTTAGCATTTGGATATAATTGTGCTTTTAATAGTAACAGCATACTTACATTACTATTCAGAATAAAGTAAACTTGCTGACCAACAGCCTAAAATACTCAAGGGCAGACAATGGCTTTCCTCAATTTATCATATGGAGAACAGGAAGAGCTCAAAGAAGCTTTCCACTTCTTACCCTGACGGACAAAATTTCATCCTTTTCCCAAGGAACTAGACAAATAGATCTTGCAGTATTTCTGGATGACCGTCAAATACAGATCATTTCGGAAAAAAAGGTAGAGAAGACATTCCAGATTCTCAAGTAATATAGAGGTTTCTTCCCCAGTAATCCATCTGTTCTGCACTGTGTGTGACCTACGTCAAATACCCAAAATGGCCTGGAAACTTTTTGACATGGAAGTTTGTTTTCTCAGTAAGCAATTCTTAGAGTTCTATAATCAGTGTTTTAAATGACCATCACAGAGCCTGTTGTAGATATCACAACATACCTACAAATCTGAAACAAGGATGCAGAAGTCATTCTGCATAGTAGAACAAAAACACAGTAAAACAAAAACAATATGAGAGGCATAAAAAAAAAAAATGATGGTAATTCAGTACCCAAATAAACTAATACAGTTCCATTAAAAGGCAATGCTAAGAATCCATGAAGATTTGCCTTATAATACCATAGGTTTCAGAATTACTTTTTTGTGCCTTATGATATTTCTGGATGAGGAGGCCTGCACGGATGAACAAGCAGCTCCTGGACAAACTCAAATTGAAAAAGGAAGCCTACAGGCAGTGGAAGCAAGGACAGGTAGCCTGGGAGAAATACAGGAGAAATTGTCCGAACAGCCAGGGACCAGGTTAGGAAAGCTAAAGCCCAGATAGAGTTAAATCTGGCTAGGGACATCAAGGGCAACAAAAAGAGCTTCTACAAATATTTCAGTGATAAAAGGAAGACTAGGGAAAATGTCGTCCTTCTCCAGAAGGAAACAGGAGTTTTGGTTACCCAGGATATGGAGAAAGCTGAGCTACTCAATAACTTTTTTGCCTCAGTCTTCACTGGCAGGTGCTCTAGCCACACTGCTCAAACCACAGAAGGCAAAGGCAGGGACTGGGAGAATGAAGAACCACCCAATGTAGGAGAAGACCAGTTCTGAGACCATCTGAGGAACCTGAAGGTGCACAAATCCATAGGACCTGATGAGATACATCCGAGGGTCCTGAGGTGGATGAAGTGGATGAAGTTGTAAAGCCACTATCCATCATATTTGAGAAGTTGTGGTAGTCTGGTGAAGTTTCTGCTGACTAGAAAAGGGGAAACATAGCCCCCATTTTTAAAAAGGGAAAAAAGGAGCACCCGGGGAACTACAGGCCGGTCAGTCTCACCTCTGTGCCTGGCAAGATCATGGAGCAGATCCTCCTGGAAACTATGCTAACGGAAAATAAGGAGGTGATCAGTGAGAGCCAACATGGCTTCACTAAAGGCAGATCATGCCTGACAAATTTGGTGGCCTTCTACAATGGGCTTACAGCATTGGTGGATAAGGGGAGAGCAACAGATCTAATTTACCTGGACTTGTGCAAAGCATTTGACACTGCCCCACATGACATCCTTGTCTCTAAATTGGAGAGACATGGATTTGATGGATGGGATGCTTGATGGATAACGAATTGCCTGGATGGTCGCACTCAAAGAGAGTCGTAGTCAACAGGTTAACGTTCAAGTGGCAACCAGTGATGAGTGGTGTTCTTCCGGGTTCGGTACTGGGACTGGTGCTGTTTAACATCTTTGTTGGCAGCATGGATGTTGAGATTGAGTGCACCTGTAGCTAGTTTGATGATGGCACCAAGGTGCAGTCGACATGCTGCAGAGAAGGGATTCCATCTGGAGGGACCCAGACAGGATTGAAAGGTGGACTTGTACCAACCTCATGAAGTTCAACAAGGCCAAGTGCAAGGTCCTGCATGTGGGTCAGGGCAATCCCAAGCGCAAATACAGGCTGGGCAGAGAATGGATTGAGGGCAGCCCTAAGGGAGAAGGACTTGGGTGTGCTAGTGGATGAGAAGCTCAACATGAACCAGCAATGTGTGCTTGCAGCCCAGAAAGCCAACTGCATCCTGGGCTGTGTCAAAAGAAGCGTGGCCAGCAGGTCAAGGGAGGTGATTCTGCCCCTGTACTCCACTCCATTTGGAGTACCGCACCCATCTCTGGAGCCCCCAACATAAGAAGAATATGGATGTATTGGATCGAGTTCAGAGGAGGGCCACAAAGACGATCAGAGGACCGGAGCACCTCTCCTCTGAAGACAGGCTGAGAGAGCCTGAGAGAGGCCTGAGGTTGTTCAGTCCAGAGAAGAGAAGGCTTCAGGGATGTCTTATAGCAACCTTCCAGTACCTAAACGGGGTCCTATAGGAAAGATGGGGAGGGACTCTTTATCAGAGAGTGTAGTGATAGGACAAGGGGTAATGGTTTTAAACTGAACGAAGGTATATTTACATTAAAAGAAGGTATAGTTACATTAATATTAGGAAGGAATTCTTCACTGTGAGGGTGGTGAGACACTGGAACAGGTTGTCCGGAGAAGTTGTGGATGCCCCATCCCTGGAAGTCTTCAAGGCCAGGTTGGTTGTCGCTTTGAGTAACTTGTTCTAGTGGAAGGTGTCCCTGCCCATGACAGGGGGTTTGGAACTAGATGATCTTTAAGGTCACTTCCAGTCCAAACCATTCTGTGATATTCCAAATTTTGAAATAACAACAGAATGAAAGAAATAAAATGTGATTAAATTATCAACAGCGAAATTAATAATGCCCCATTGCTGGGTAGTTAGTTTTTTCTTTCTTAGGGAAATACTTACTTCTTTAATTAATTTTGTAATTTATGCTTAGTCAATCACATGACTGATATCACTACTCTTATCGTCAAATACATTTTTAATTTCTAATAACTGATTACAGGTATATGTTGGGCAGGTTATGGACATTTTAACAGTACAGTTATATCTCGTCCATCAACAAGAAATATATACCATTGAGCTCAAGTTGAGTGTTTCAAATGTGTAAACTCAGAAGCATCAAAGCACCTAAACAAGCTTAAGCACTAGATATGTTCTCTTTTACTTAATTGTATGTTATGAACATAAGGAAACTTTTGTACAGCACTTTAAATAGTCAAAATTTTGATAACTTTACATGTGCATAAACTAAGTTGATCTGATCAGCTGCTTTTGTATAAATTTACAAAGGTCAGTGAGAATTGCACCTGTCTGATAATATTACTTCTTTATTTACCATTTTTCTACACAATTTACACTGCTGGTTTTTGCTATTTACAGTACAAGGTCACTGAGCCTTCATTTTCTTATGTGCTGTGCAGAACATAAATAAAACTGATCAAATCATTATTTTGAAAAAGTTTATGTCCCAGGCAAGCACAGTAGTCTTTAGCAGAAATAGCTGTACAGATCCTCTGAAGAGGTTATACCATATGGACTAAAGGGAAGTTTCAATAAAATCAGAACAATGACACGGAAACAGATTTGTCATTTTGAAGCAAGATCAAGCATGGCTCTATGGAGAGGTGTGGTTTTTTCCCTTAGCAGTGCATAGCAAAGAGGATTTGCATCGTGTGAGTGCATAAAATATCTCTACAAATCAGCTGAAGTGCAGATCTCCATACAAGTCACAAACAAAATGGAGGTCAACAATACACTGTGAAAACTTTTCAGGCTTTGACCCATAGAAGGTATCTGATATTACTATTTGCCTGCCTTTAGAAATGAATCATTATGTAATCCTGTGAATACCAGAATGATGTCATTCAGCAAAGTGTTGACACATGACCATATTTAACTTTCAACAGACTTATCTCTATGCAGTTTTTTGCTTTTTCTTTTTTTTCCTCACTTACCTTGTTAAAGCATGAGAAAATGTTAACATGAGTCTTGAAAGTTCAATTTCCACCTTGTATAATGCATTTGGCTCAGAAATGACATATACTTGGCACTATTCTACTTCATCAGTGTTAATCATATTTTCTTTCAGCTTATCTTCAAAGATTTCATCTGTCTTATACATTCAGTACTTCTGGTTTCAAAGTCATTTTTTTATTTTCTTATCTTTTTTTAAGTTCTTCGTTGTTGGTTATTTAATTTTTTTAACATTGTTAAACAGTATTTTAGAAGGCATCTCCCAAAAGAAATCTAATCCATATAATATAAAGTTCACCTTCACAGCATATTAGATCACCCTATACTTTTTGTTACAGAACATAAAAATAAGGGCAAAATAGTTAAATTGTATTTCAATCATGGATTCCTGCTACAGAGTCAAAAAAGTCCATCATCATTACCAGAAGCACAGTTAGCAAAGCAATGAGGAATTCAGAAAAGTAATTTTTAGAGGATGCATTTTTTGAAGTACCATACAACAGCCAGTAGAGTGCAGAACAATTTTGGTCTCATCCAAGATTCTGTGGGACTTTAACTGCCTTTAATTTTATGATGTGATGCATGATAGTCAGAAATAAAGTACACAGAAATTCTTAAATGTCAATGTATACAGCACTTTGTAAACAAGAAACACAGCCAGGAAGCCTGATTTGTTTCTGGAAACAATCCCCAGGCTTAAAATACTGAAAAGGGAGAGCTGCCATCTTCTGTCTGAATTGCAATCGCTACAAAGAAGGCGTATTTATTTGTAAGTAAGACCTCATTGAATTCCAGATTTAAAGGTGCCTAGTCCTTATGCAATATGTGCAAATGAGATATAGGGACAAAGGAATATTTTCTTCACATTAGAAAATAACAAATGAACCGCATATGTCTAGAAGTTACACATATACACACAAACAAAGCAACAGTATTTGATGGCTGATATTTCAAACAATAATTTGGCATGAGTTTATCAGAAATAAGTATTTGAAATAGATACCATCTATACTTGCCACAGCTGCCCCAAGACATCCTGCTTTTCAGGAAAATACTTTTAATTCAGGAGTTATGTACAGATGTTATAATAAGTGTAGGGTTCAAATTAAAACGTTTAAAATTAAGATCTCAGCAGAACTGAAATTCATAAATCAAGGAGAAAGCTATGCTTGTAGAAGTGTTTTGAACTGAACCAAAGAAGCATTGTTATTTTCATCAATGTTGTATATCTTTTTTTATAAGTATTAATAAATAATTACATACTAATAACCCATTAGCTAGAGGGAAGTAGGTGTCTCACCCTAGGCCTGATGTACAAATGCCCTGTCCATTCACAGCTAGAAGACCTAACTCTTTTTTGTGTGCAGTAGGTACAGAATGTGTTTAGTCTGGGCTCCTCATCAGTCAGTGAAGAAAGACACCCCTCCAGGAAAAGATTCAGCCTATCTAAGATATAAACACTCCAAAATATTTTAAAGAGCTCACCAATCTCAACTGATTGCAGAAATCCCAAAAGAGGATGACATTTTGCACCCAGAGACATAACATAAAAGGGACTAATTCAGCCATGAGGCTTTTAATCCTCAAGAACCTACTTCAAGCCGTGTACAGACCAAGCATACACTCATGTTGAACCATAGAATCATAGAATATTTTAAGTTGGGAAGGACCATTATGATCATAGGTTCCAACTGTTAACCTAACACTTTCAAGTCCACCAGTAAACCATGTCCCTAAGCACTACATCTATGTTTCTCTTCAATACCTCCAGGGATGGTGACTCAGCCACATCTGGACAGCCTGTTCTGATGCTTGACAACCCTTTCAGTGAAAAAAATTTTCCTAATATCCAATCTAAACCTCTTTTGGTGCAACTTCAGGCTGTTTCGTCTTGTCCTATCACTTGTTACTTGGGAGAAGAGACTGACACCCACTTGTAGTGAGGGGCCCAAACCAGAACACAGTATTCAAGGTGGGGCCTCACCAGTGCTGAATACAGAGCAATGTCAAAAACTGAACCGAGTGCTGCAGCAAACCTCACAGACTGCAAAAAACAAGAAACAGATTTGTGTAATAATAGGTAGTTTACAAAGCATAAATTAAACTCGTAATTGTTCTGGAGATAAAAACCTAAAATTTGCTCTTGCTTCAGTAGAGAGGGAGGGGCCATGTTCATCCATTCATTTGTACAACACTGGGCACACTGGTCTTCCAAGCCAATAACAGGGTTTCAGTACTGCTGACATGCACATCTGATCTGGTTAGTAGAAGGTGTGAGGTGGTATGGTAAATTTCAATTGTAAGATTCTTACAAATACTGAAAAAAAGTTCTTAAAAATACCAGAAATATATCATATGTAAGAGCTTAGAGAGTTCATTTCCCAAATGAATGAAACTCTTTCATCACTTTACTTCTGCATTATCTTTTCATATTGGAAAGGTAGCCACCTCTTCAGAAGCCACCATTTTGCTTTGGTTATATTACAATCTACTGCTTTGTCAACACAGCCATAAAGAAAGGAAAAATATTATAGTGGCCATAAGGAGTTGTGCTCAAAATTTATGGCACGGTTTTAGGAACATAATAACAATCGCTTTAGGTCAGGCCAAAAATCCATCTTGACCAGTATTCTGTCACTGACAGAGAGAGGCCTGTTGCATGTTGAGTGCTTGTCCAATGCTTAAGGACAGGGCTGACATACATGATACTGTCCCAGAATGTACACGTATCCTTTTCCCAGTGAATTGGCCCTCTCATGGAACTATCTGGTTTGTCTTATGTTGGCTCCTAAATAGTTCCTTGTACAAAGCTCCTAAGAAAAATCATAGAAAGGACTCACCTGGTTTATATTACTTCATTAACAAACACATGTGACTTGAAATCTGATTTCAGGTCATAGCTTTCTTCCACAAAGAAAAAACAACAAACAAACAAATAAACAAACAAAAACAACAACAACCAAAAAACCACAAACACTATGAATATTATTTATTTGTGAGCATGATAATATCACAAGCATAAACTTATACAAGTAGTTCTGAAAGGGAGTTAATATTATCTAAGTCTGATTTACCATTCAAAACATTTTGTTTTCAACATTATTTCAGCATTTTCTTTTATTAACCAAAATTCTTACTGGAAAACAAAGACCACACAGTCCATTTTATATTGCCTACATCTACCACTAAAAGCAATAGAAAAGGTAGATCAGGGACAATAATGACAGAACATGATTTAAAGTAGTACTATGTTTTGCTCACTGATTTGTAGGATCTTAGTCGTTATTCAGACAAATAGTAGGTACCTCCAAAAATGTCTGTAAGTCCCCAGAGTTTCATCTATTTTGTAAAGAAATGGTGTGTAGCAAACAGTTCCTAGCATTTCATTTGTAGATCTTTGGTTAAAATCTTTTAGATAGGAATCTGGCAGTGCAAGATGTTGATCTTGATATTAATATTCAGAACCATTTTAGGAATCTATGTCCAAAACCTTGATTCAAAACATTCCATCATAAAAATGTGAGACTCAATAGTCATGTACAGGCCTATAAGTGGTCAAATCTTTGTCAGTTATGTACCATTTTGTCACCTTTAATCCATCTAACAAAAGTGCATGCCAGAGGCATCAAAAAAGAAAGGAAGGGGTTTTCTACTGTTCTAGATATATGAAGTGTCTCTTCTTTTAAGAGAGCAACACTAGTCCCTGTGCAAAGATGAGGCATTTTCCCATCTCTCTCACCTCCACAGCCCAATTCAGCAAGTATTATCCAAGACAAGCTTATTGATAGGACTTCCTGCATAACAACAGAGGATAAAACCTTCTGTTACAACGGGGCAGTGACAATAAGATGCATTCAAAGTGTAGAAAACATATATTTTGTTGTTTCTCACTGTCCAGAAGAATACATTTTGAGACATTCGAGGTTTTGTTTTAAGGGTAATTTTTTTTTCTTCCACCAGAAAATAATTCCCAATGAACAACATGTGTGTGCCAGAAGAAGCTAATGGCAATTTATGGATATTAATAGGGAGTTGGAGTAGGAAAATTATCACTTTTTACCCTACTCCCTAGCACAGATATCGCGGACAGAATAGTTATAATCTTTACTACCTAAAACCCTCTTACCCAAAACTTCTGAAACTTTCAAATTTCAAACTAATTCAGGGAGCAAAATTTTCACAAGGTCATCTTATTCTGGAACAGCAATGGCTATCTGCCACTTAAAGCAGTTTGACAAGTACAAGCCATTACCAGAACAACTCTTGAGGCTGTAGAATGTTAGAGTAATGGATAAGTTTAATTACTTAGGTAACATGAAATAGAGGGGGGGGGGGGCAGGGGAAGAACTTTATTGTGTGGAAGACAACTTCATAACACACAGAATACAAACTCAAGCTTGAAAGGATGACCTCTTCCATCTGCAGTTCAGTGACAGCGTGGAATGGTTTCAGAATGGAGAAAAATAAAACTTGGGTCGAATAAACTTCTGCTTTATACTGGGCAAGATTCATGTCCATTGAAAGAAAGAAAAAAAAAAAGAAAAGGAAAAAAAAAGAGTTATTTAAAGGACAATTACAAAATTAGCAGATTTGATATGAATGAAACGATGATGAAATGAAAGATAAGAATCTGTTATTGCTCTAACAAAGGAACAACTCAAATGAAACGGGTATTTACCTCATGGGGAAAAAAAGAACAAAGCAAACCACTGACAATTGTTAAAATGACTGCTGAAGGGTTGCAGAAGCTCGACCCTGCCCAAATTAGTCAGTAAAAAAAAAAATCCTATGGAAGCTAAATCCCATATAAAAAGGAAGCAATGATACAGAATGTGAGGAGCTGAGGGGAGTATAGCAGCTGTAGGATGCCGCAGATACGGTATTATAAAGGAAGTGTCATACTTGCATTTTAATACAGTATTTCTAATGTTCGAAGTCATGACATAATCAGAACTGCTAGAAAATGCCAGTTATGTTTCACAGAGGCTCACAGCAAGACTTCAGGTATCGACAATGCCCAAGACTAATTGTGTTGTATGACCATGCCCTGAGAGTGAATCAGGCTGGGAGCCATTGAAGCATCCTAGCACATCCATCTCCCTCCCCACCTATTTTTTTGTACAAAAGAAATTTGGGATTGCAGAACAAAAGGGAATTACATCACAATTTCACAAATTTTCAGGTCTGGATTTTTAGGGGACCAGGACTCTGGAGACTCTGTTGATAAGATAAATTTACATGTAGCGTAGAAACAACAGATCTCTGTAAGACCACTTGGTCTCTGATGGAGCAGTTAAAAGTTGTGTTAAAACTAACATTCGTGGAAAGAGAGATGAAAACAGAAAGGTTTAAAAAGTAATGATTCATTTTGTGTCTGCAAGCCATGGTTATCTTTGGAAAGACAGAGGAAACTTGCTGATAACAGCTGGTCTTGAAGCATTTAATGTTTGTAGTATTTTGCAGTTAACTCAGGTAGATGAGGCTCAGGCAGAGGAGGCTAACTGCAGAGATATAATACAGAGATTTGAGAAGTGTTGCTCATTACATAAAAATGAACCACATCAGCAACGCATTTCTAAGCAGAGTGCACAAAAAAAATGAAAACATAGAAGTGCTCATGTGTGAAGAGCTAATGTAGCAATTCAGGGACAAACTGAATCCTTGATAATATCAGATCATGATTGGAATCTGGAACAACACAGCCTAAAGGAGAAATTAATGTAAGACTCAGATTTAATTCTTGACCAGCAATTAGAATTTGTCTAGCATAGAGTGTTACACAGACCAGACAAACCCATGGACTGCAGACAGTCCTCTGAGACTTGCGGACATGATAGAAAATCCAGAATACATCAAGAAAGGACACCTGAGGCAGAAAAGCATCCAAAGGTCAAAGTAAGAATCTATTGAAACCAGAACACGATGCTTCACATGCTGTGGTAAACAGCTGGAGTCAGCTGAAACAACTGAGCCCCAGGATATGACAAAACCAGAACTAATAGACTTACTGCCATCTGACAGCAGTCAACTTTATTTCTCACAGGAAACACTGTCCCCACTCCATATAGTCCCAGGACTGCATGCAGGGCATCTCTAAGATTAAATCACACATTCCTATTTAGTTGTAATTAGCATCTGGGTCATACAGATTTCAAATTTTGCATTACACTACATCACATGTTAACTACTGGGCTACTGTTGTTAAGTTTGGCTACAGAGGAAAGAGGAGAACATGTCTGTAAGAAGCCCTGATGCAAGCTATTTAAAACTAGATGTTAATATAATCTCAATGTATAAAAGGCTAAGCAGAGACAATTTATTCACTGAAGGATCCCAGATTTAACTGCCTTACTCTCAAGTAAGTAATGCTCAATCCACATCCTGTTTAGTTAATCTGTAACTAAAGATAGATGCAGATAGCTAGACTAAACTAGTACTCACAGTCCAAGGAAAATCCTGTCTTTAAAATATTTTTTCAGACATCTTCCCTTGTTTCTCAGACCTGCATTTTGTGGTTAAGCTAAGGTCTATGAAGGAAGGTGGAACACGGGCACATACTGAGAGATAAGAAGGCTACAGATTGAGCGTATCTTTCTCACAGATACCAGCATCTGACAGTAAGGGATACTTACATGTGCAGAACTAGACAGAGACCAGATAAGTTGTGAAAGATAGGCACTGACAAAAAATCGTTTAGATAGTCCAGGAGGACTGCGTCCATACCTCATTTCAAAAAATGAACACTTTTCTTAAGAAATAATTTGATGAAGAATATCTTTGATAGTCAAAAAGGCTGTAGCTTCAGAGCTTGCTTTTTTTTTTCCCAGCTCACTTCTCTAAGTAGGCTCTAAAAGACATAGTCAAAAAATATCTTTGAAAATGAAATGGGTACCTGAGTAAACTTAAACTTAGAAGTTTTAAAGGCCTTCATTCAAGCCTGTATGTTTTCTTGAAGCTGGAGATCTGTCAACTTTTATATGGTACAGTGAGGAATATCATGTAGCATAATGATGCATTCTCAAAAAAAAGGTTAAAACAGATCCAGCATGAAGCCTCATACAAGACACGCACAGTGTTATGAGTATTCTTAAACTATATAAACTCATATAGTCAATCTGTTTGTCTCTCGTATTATTGATATACTTTGATATACATTCACTGTGGCTTACTGTGATGCCAAATTCATTTTTCAAGTCTATTGTTTCAGTGAAATATTTTGAGCAAGAAGCAGCATTTAAAAATATGACTGCTCTGCCTAGATGCTAATTCATTTCTACAAAAAAGAGAAAGTCATTATAAGAAGACAAGACCATATATGAAAAGTAAATATATCATCATGGTTATACATATCAAATATACGATGTATGAGGGAACTATATTCTCTATGCAAAAGTGACATTCTGCTTTGTATTTTCAAAACGAGTACATTTTTATCTTTCATTTTGGATGGCTTTTATCATATTCACACTTTTCTACTTTGCTCAGAAATAATGAACGACTTCAAAAGGTTATATTTTTAGTTGAAAAGACTTTCAACTGAATTTTAATTTTTTTTAAAAAAAAAGAAATAAAAAACTAGAGAAAAGGGGAAAGTTACAACACAGCATCTCCTCGTGCCTCCAGTGAATGCTTGTTTTCAAGTATGGTGTAAATGGCACAAAAGTATACAAGATCAGTTTTGGTATCTGTGAAAAATGTACAGAAATATAGTTAATACCACATAGTAGAAAAAGAACCAGTAACAGCTAGATTTGTCAGCTAGCACAAAGAAGCAAAATAACACTTACTAGCTGTCTCAGTAGAGCAGATAGTGTGTGTCAAATGCTAAGAAGCAGTCTTCTCCATAAGCGATTTTCAGACAGTTGAGTCCACTATGCTAAAGCCGGTATAGTTGCTTTTAGTTTTGTTCCCATTATTGAAACAGACCATTTTTACACTGCCTTGGTCTCTCTCATAAATTATTCCTACAAACACTTAAATGTGAGTAACTTTACGTGAGTCATTCTTTTCGTAAAGCTCTATGTGTTCGTACATAATTATTTGCAAGATCAGACCACTGAACTGTGTGTAGAGCACAGCAAACATTATCCTCCACTCAAAGACAGAAACTGAGCATACCACAGAGAGCTAGAATAGCTTGTCATTTGTAAAGAATAATGCCTCAAATCCATATACAATATGATGAAAATCCTCTTAATATTACTAAGCACAGTATGTCTGCTTACACACTTCCATATATATTTGAAGTACTATGTATACAAAGCCCCTGAATGCCTTATAGCTCCTAAGTAGCATAATCCTGATCATAAGATTGATCATTTGCAGAACACTAGTGTTGGAAGTCGGCGTGCCTTACAGTGAATCATTCATGGCCAATTCAAGATATGAAATGACAGTGGTTAAAAATTAAGCAGTTAATAATCAAAAACTGCCTGAAATACTATTTTGAATTGAACACTTGTATGCTATTCACTCATTTTAAAACACCTGGCACTAAGAAAAAAATAATTTTTCAAATAGTTGAACTTTTGCCAGAAACAAGGCTTGCCTCGTTTCTCAAATGTTCTGCTGATTTATGGATTCTTTTAATACCAGGATTTTTTCTTCTGTGGGCATATCATAATAGAAAATGGAAAGTTGACTAAAGCTCTGCAGAACCCTTGAAACAGGTCTGTCTAAAAGTAGGTTACTGTATAAAACAAATCGAGTAGAATTTTCATACTGTCTGAATCACGGACAAACAACCAGAAGGAAGACAGAACAGAGACAAATTTGAATGAGGGACATGAACAAGGAAGAAAATTCTGTTCCTTGACCAAGAAGCCGAGATATCATTACAATAAAGATGACACTATAAGTCACAACAAGTAGACCGAAATTGCATGTAACTCCACAGATTTTCATATCGCATCTCCCATTGGGTTACAGAAACAACATTCTTGGGGTCAGAAGGATGTAATCAGGATGTGATGTGGTCCACTGAGTTCAAGAAGAAAAATATTGTAGACCTGTTGCTGTAAATTGTAACTGACAATAAAAGCAGCAGACCTGTCCGAACGGGAGAAGAAATTACCTATAAAAGGCTAGTAAAATGTCTGGAAAACACAGAACCACATTTTTTCAAAGTAAAGGAAATACAATGCAATATAGCCAATATGTCCTGCAAGAATCTTCAGGAATGTGTTTTGAAACTCAAACCATTGCACTATTTGTCAATTAATTATTTAATAAGCAACAACTAACAATAAATGAACATAGAATATATAATATTGAAGCTGTTTGTGAATTGTAGCTCTCTGGTGGCATTGTACTACCAAAATGTTTCCCATAACAGCAATCAGCTACATCATTTAGTGGCATTTCTAGACTGTGGCTTTCTAGATAAAAGCATTTGGGTTAAAATTCTCCTTTTGTACTGATGACCTGCACAAGCCTACACAAACCCTACACTTTGAGCACTTCATTAGTGCATTGGCTTCAAGCAGAGCCACTCTGTCCTGAACTTCACCCCTGAAGTACTGAATTAAAACAAGAGATTCTTTGCAGTGTTTCCTTAAAATAAAAGTGTTAATCCATTAGCCGTAGACATAAACTAATGATATCACCTGCCAGATAATTCTATACAACTTTTAATCACTGTTATAATTAGTGGATTTCTTTTGTCTACTGCACAGCACAATTAGCACACACTGCAAAGGAAATACTGCACTTTCACTTGCAAGACATTTTTATACTTGATTAAAATTTTGTGTAATGTGGAAAAAATATATCCTTTATATTCTACTTTCTATGTTAAGGTTAGTTTTTCAGTGGAGAAGATTGTTTTCTTTGTTTAAATAAATCCTTGATCAAAAGTGTTTATCTTGTGTTTTCATAAGAGAAGTATCATAGACTAAAGCAATGATTATATAAAGAGAGAGGCAAATTCAAGAAATAAACTCTGTGACAGCAGCATACTGATAGGCAGGCAGTTTAAAATACTGAGAAATGTTTTGACTCTGCATCTAAAGAGAGATATTTATATTTATGATAAATGTATACCTGATTCAGCCAGTGATATATTTCTCTCAGTTAAAAGGGGCTAAGCCCTTTGGTGAGGTGCACCTTCAGTTTGCAGATTTTAGGGTACGATTCAACTCTATATACAATGAGTGAATCCATTCGTTTCTCCCAAGATAAAAAAAAATTCTCCTGCACAATGTGAAGCAGAATTACTGGAACTGTTTGTAATAGCATAGAGGTCTGTCTTATTGTTTATTTGGCTCATGACCTTCTAGCTATGGCTGAAGTAAAAAATGCCAGAAGAGGTAGTGGTTTTAAGTCAACAAATGTAGCTATTCCAAAATATCACTCATTTCACAATACACTGAGAGATATTAGAAGCTAAAAAAAAAAAAAAAAAAAAAAAAAAAAAAAAAAAAAAGGTCAGGCTCTTCTGCTTTCTATCAAGGGTTCAGTAGGTTCAGTAGAAGTGACATTCATTAAAGTTAGTAATTCTCAACAGTTTTGAGATTCACAATTCTGAAGAGATATAGTACAGAAGCCACTACTGTACATACATATATATTGTATTATAATATATTGTACTACATTTGTTGCATATGCATATATATATATATATATCTCTATCTTTGCTTTCTGTTTCCTAACTGAATAATGCTATTGCAGTATTACAGACCTGAATGATTTTTCTGCTAGTGATAGTTGCTGTAAATGTGATTTTTTTTATAGTGGTGTTTTATCTAAACACGTGTGCATTTATATAGCCACTTTATTTAAGTTACTCCTGGGGTAAGTATACAACATTAAAAAGAGTATTCAAAATGGAAGGGGGTTATCTATTCTTGTTAGGAAAAAGCAAGTGTGCTGCAGGTAATTTTTCTAACATTGATATATGCTACAGGCATTCTACTGGTTTAGAAGTAGAAAGCGTATCTCACTATTTAGCCAATGACCCAGCCAACCCTATTAGATATCCTGTAAAACTTTCCAAAACTTCTGTTAGAATTTCTGGTTATCATCTGTCCTGAAGCCAAAGGCACCTATGATTAAAGAAGACTTGTAGCTTTTACCTAATTTAAAATAAAGGTAAAATCCCAAAATTGGTGACAGAAGCAGTCACTGTTCCAGCTGTTGAAAGGTAATTGGATTAGAATAATGAGCACATATTTCTGTTTGGTAATTACTGTACTTCCCTGAAAAGAGTATTGTGTAAAGGTAATTGTACTGGAGAGTTTCAAAGATGTGCTTTTATTTCCATGGGTACTGTGTTTTACAAAGTGCAGTGCTGATAATATCAGTTTAATTTATTTTAAGGGGATGAAGGTATATTTTATAACATTATATACGTTCCAACATCTGATCTATGAAGTGATACACTGGGATTTTTTAATGGAAAGGTAAAAAAAAGGATATACAAAGGTTCACTGCGACTATACCGTGTGGGTGACACTGGCCTAAATAAGCCATGGTCTCTGACTCAGGGACCCTACTGAGCCTTGCTTGTGAGTCTGGCATATGAGCAGCAGCATCCTCAGATGAGTGGCATTAGACTCTGGATTTGCAGCCTCAAGAATTACAATCTCACAGACAGCACCAGAGCTGTAAAGGCTTCTCTTCTACTACCTTCTACCATAACATCAAATAAGTAATGAAACGGTCTAAGTCAACCTAACCAAGTGAAGCTTTGCAACCCTAGATAGGAAGATCTGTAGTCTAGATTTTGGATGCTCAGCTTTTGACCTGTGAGTGAAACGCAACACAAAATATGCTTATGCTCACGCTGAGGTTGGCCATGCACTACAGAGGCATTTACAGTCTGTGTATATATTAGGGGACTTGAGGGCTCTTCTGAATTCCCAGGTCTGGATGTTCACCTGAACTGTTCCCAGTGCCCTGATGGCTTGAGACCCATGCAGACCCCCACCTCCAATATACTGCCCTTCACTGTCATAATGAGGACTTCTAATTTCCACAGGATACAAAAATGAGTGCAGAACAGAGTGTTGCAGCAAGATCTAAACAGGTGCATGATGTGGAGACTAAATATCCCATTGCCATGTATCCCAACACACTCCAGTAGCTAGGCTGAGACTAGCTGTAGTGTCCTTGCACTGTAGTAAGCTCTGTTGATTAAACCCCCATTGAGGCTATGAGCAAGCCGTCACTTTTAAAACAGGCATCAGGCTCTTTGGCATTATCTAAACCCAACAGCTTAGAAGTGCCAGGAGAAGAGAACAATTAAGCATTGCTGAAAATCACCTTTGGATATTCTTTTGAGATGTGTCAAATTCAGATTGCCCCAATGTATGTACAAATCCAGGGACCATATTTTCTATGTGATATATTGAGGAGAATACATAAACTATAGCAAAAAGAGGAGATACTGTTCTCCCAGGTATAGCTTTAACTGTCCTTGTTGTGGCTTATTTCCTATTACGGAAGGTTGCTTTCTTAGTTGCTGTTGGATATAAATGCGGGGAAAAGTTAAAAAAAAAATACACTGTGTTTTCAAACTTCTCACCAACCTGCTACTGATGTTGTAGTTACTTAGAAGTCTCAAAGTTTATATCAGAATTGTAGCATCAAAGTCCAAGTCAACAAGCATACCATGCAATATGAAAAAAAATATATTAGAATAGGTAGAGAAAGAAGTACAAGAAGTTTACTTTGTTTTTACTTTCAGTGCACATCATTTCTTGCTTGGAACAGTTAACCTACCATGGTTAACAGCACTTACTAAGTATCTTCACAAATCCTGGTGATTTTGTGAGTTTTAGCACACATGATTTTCCACAGGAAATTTTTAATACCTTTTACTATTTATCTCTCTCTTTTTCTTTTTTTAATTAGAAAAGCCCTTTTCACCCCCTCAATGAACTGACATGAATTTCAAGTGACCAGTCGCACATCATAGATAGTATATGGTAATTATAGTTAGTAATCCAGAGAAATACAGGTATCTTGGTTCCATAGTGACATGATAGATTAGAAATTAGTATCTGTTTGGGTAAGTATAATGACCTGGATTCTCCTATAACTTTAGGCTTGCTACAGTTTAGGTATCTACATCTTTTTCTTTTTATAGACAATGAGAGAAAAATGGTGGTTTAGGGTGTAATACAGCACACCCATTTTAGATGTCCACCTCAGGATAGTGCTTTGAACTACTTCTTAGAATCGCTCATTTCTCTTGGGTGATTCACTGTATCTTGCACATTCCTGCATGTAATCAGCTGGATTTCACTCCCAGGTATTCCCCATGCAGTGTCTCCAAAGCAAAGCAGCCATAAACTCTAAAGTGGACATTCCCAGAATAATCACCTTTTTCCCAAGTATACAGTTTCTCCATAATTTTCTCAGCATCAGGGCAACAGCTAGGTGAAACAGATATGACTAGCCTATGACTAGACTAACAGCATTTTGTTCATCAGGGTTTGTAAGACTTTGTAACAACTTGTTTTGTTTTTTAGCCACACCAAACTTAGTCTCTCACTATGTATATTTACATGATACAACTGATAAACTGCCACAGAAGAACGTCAAGAATTATGGTCCACAGGAGGGGACCACTCCTCATACATTTCTATTTCTGCCTCCATAGACCTTGAAACTACTTTAACACTACCAGAAGGGGATCTTGTTAAACTCATGCTATATAAAAGCCTGAAGGGAAGGAGGAATCATGTAAGTCTATCTCTTTCAGGCTCAAAACCCCGCTTCTGAACATAGAGAATTCCCAATTTATAAATATCTATTAGACAATCCTACCAAAATGGGCAATTGTGGTACCCTTTTTATTACCACAGGGGAGAATCTTGTTTCATTCTTTGAAAGGGGGTCTGTAAGTAAGCAACTTACCTTCTAGGCAGGGTACTGTGTCAGGGATCATAAGTGGCTGGAGGCATCTTCTGATGTTGATAGCTTCAGTCAGCTATCAGACTTCAGACATGGTCAGGCTATTAGATACACACCCGTCATCATGATTCCCACGTACACATCAAGGTAGCTCCTCAGGCGGCCCAGAGGTTTCCTGGATTCAATTCTGAGTTGCTTAGCTCTCTCCAGGACCTAGGTGGGAAGACGTAAATCTAACTCTGAGCTCTGAATCCCCCTGTGAGCCCGGGAAGAGAAGTTAAAGTGGAAATTTATCAAATACTTATTTTTGATCTAGCTCATTCTGTCTCTTTCTGTGGCTCAATACACTCTAAATTATTCCCTGCAACAGCCTCAACAGAAGATAATCATTGGCAATGCTGGCCAAGTCATGTAAACATTTACTCCCATCATGTGAGTATATCTGTATGATTAGGCAATCCATACAGAATCTACTTCTATTCCGGGTTAGTCATGTCTTCTTAAAATTGGATAATGCAGTGTCCTTGACAGAAGACCCCAAACGTCTGAATTATGAAGTATGTAAATAAAAAAATCTGTAAATCTATTCAGTGTATTGGATTGGTTTTTTGGGTTTGGGGTTGTTGGGGTTTTGGGGGGTTTTGGTTGTTTTGAGTTTTTTTAGGAAGGAATGGTTTAAGCTCATGAATGCAAAAAAGGAAAAAAGTAAAAAGGCTGCCTGCAGTGTGGAATTCCACATTTCACTTTCCTACAGGTAAAATAACTAAATAGACTTATTCTCTACCTATTAAGGAATAATTTATGCAGCTTTCCAGTCTTTTATGGGGGCTGAAGGAGAATGGGGATGTCATAAGTACCAAACCTAGACTAAGTCTTTGAAACAGGAGATTAGAACCTAAACTGAAAAAAAAAGTGCTATGAAGTGACGTAAATCTTAAGAAATAGGATGAGATTCTAAGGATTGCAATGATCCCTTACCAAGATGAGGTATGTGGAATAATACTGATGGATAAAAGCAGAAAATGATTACATTTACTAAGGGTAATTCTGTAGAGAAATGTCATTAAAAAAAAAGAAAAAAGAATAATCAGAAAAAAATAGGGGGGTTTTATTTGTTGGTTTTGTTTACAAAACTCAGAACTGGGGCAAAAGCATGCAGTAGTCTACAGTGTTAAAAGGTTGACTAAAGTCTAGAAGGAAAGGAGAAACAAATAAGAATGTGGTTAGCTAGATGAAGGAAAGCAATTTCTGTACTATCACTAGAACTGTGCTGAAATTAAAATCAGTTGAGACGTTGCGAACAATGATTAGAGAGACAAGAACAGCTATTGGTTGTTGATTGGAGAGGTGGCAAATGAGGCACGAATGATGAAAGGAAATGCTTTGATTGATAACTGGAGAAATTAGATGCCTTCCCTCTCCCCCGTCTCCCCCCACAAGCCTCTGATGGGAAAATAAAGGTCAGATATTAGGTAGCGCAGTTTCCCCTGAAGACTTTGTAAGAAGGGAACTGGAGTATGGGATTTTAGGATTTCCAAGTGTTATGAGCTATTTTCAGTGCACTAAGCAAAACTAGGATAGCTGGGCCAAATGACAGCAGTTAGAAAGAAATCAGGAGGGTAGAACTTTTTTTTAGATCAGTAGGTAAAAGGTGTGAAAGGCTGCAGAAGTAAATAAATAAATATACTGTATAGATAAAATGGAGAAAGTACTACTCTTAAAGAAACTGCTACAAGTAGAGATTACATTATTGCCACTTCAGACAGAAGTATGTAATATTAAAAGAATAAAACTGCTTTGTTACCTCAAAAGAAACTCTGGAAAGCAAAGGGTAGACATTTGAGTTGAAGTAACAACTAAAGTTATGGGAGGAAGGACTGTTTGTGACTTCAAAATGTAAATATTAATAGGAATTAGATTCTGTATTCCAGGGGGATGCTCAGCAGAGCATCACAGACATATCCATACTGTATAGGGAGCAAAGATAATGCCAGCAACAATTGTCATGTTTTTTCTATAATATCAATGTCAATTCTACATTTTGTAATAGTATTTACCCATACTGTTAATCTGTGCTTGTTCATCAGTAATACATTTCCTCTAAACTAAAAAACAATAATAAATTTAATGTGTATTTCAGCATCTGTTCCAAATTTCACCAGAAATACATAGAATCATAGAATGGTTTGGGTTGGTAGAGACGTTGCAAGATCAGCTAGTCCCAACCCTTCCCTGCCATGGTGTCGTGGTTTGGGCTGGATTGGCACAAGCAAGCCAAGCGACAGATGTTTCCTCCCTCCTGCAGAGCAAGAGAGAGAGAAAAAGAGACACCAGTTTAGTAAGAACTAAACTACTTCAATGAAATATAAAGAATAAAATAATAAAAAGAAAATAATGAAATATATACAGAACCATAACAGGCTCCGAGGATGACAATCGTATCACCAGCAGGCACTGGGGAAGTCCCAGACTGGACTCGGTAACGGATGGGAACTGGATTCCAGATCAGGATTCATGAACACACAGATCGGGATCAAAGGCAGATGAACAGAGTCCTCCTTGGATGCTGGCCATTGAAGAAAAAAGGCTGACCCTTTGGTCCGTTAGCCCAGGACACACGGGCGGGGGCATTTCTCACTAGACCACGTTGCTCAGAGCCCCATCCAACCTGACTTTGAGCACCTCCAATGATGGGGCATCCACAACATCTCTGGGCAACCTGTGCCAGCGTTTCATCACCCTCATCATAAAAAATGTCATCCTTATATCCAGTCTAAATCTACCCTCTTTCAATTCAAAACCATTGCCCCTTGTCCTGTCACTACACGCCCTCATAAAAAGTCCTCATGAGCCCATGTCTTTCTTATGTTGGGGGTTCCAGAGCTGGACACAGTACTCCAGGTGGGGTCTCATGAGAGCAGAGTAGAGGGGCAGAATCACCTCCCTCGACCAGCTGGCCATGCTTCTTTTGATGCAGCCCAGGACACGGTTGGCTTTCTAGGCTGCAAGTATACATTGCCAGCTCATGATCAATTTTTCATCCACTGGTATCCCAAAGTCCTTCTCTTCAGGGCTATTCTCAATCTATTCATCCCCTAGTCTGTATTGATACTGGTAATTGCCCTCACCCAGGTGCAGGACCTTGCCCTTAGCATTGATGAACTTCATGAAGTTCATGTGGGCCCACTCCTCAAGCCGGTCAAGGTCCATCTGGATGGCAGAAGTCACATTTATATGTAACCTTTTTTATAGGTATTCTATCAAGAAAAAAGAAAAAGAATATAATCAAAATATATTTGAGTGGTCAAGTAAAATACTTATAGGAAAAAAAAGGGAAACCTACCTGTAAGTTCTTCACTGCTAAATCTGTGTCCTCATTTAGACATAGAAGATAGAATGTATGTTTTACTAGTTACAACAGCTATAGAAAAAAAAAAAATCAACAAGACATTTAATCCAGTAACTTCTGCCAAATATTTAATAGGATGGCAAGAATTCTTCATAATTAAAACANTTTCAATTCAAAACCATTGCCCCTTGTCCTGTCACTACACGCCCTCATAAAAAGTCCTCATGAGCCCATGTCTTTCTTATGTTGGGGGTTCCAGAGCTGGACACAGTACTCCAGGTGGGGTCTCATGAGAGCAGAGTAGAGGGGCAGAATCACCTCCCTCGACCAGCTGGCCATGCTTCTTTTGATGCAGCCCAGGACACGGTTGGCTTTCTAGGCTGCAAGTATACATTGCCAGCTCATGATCAATTTTTCATCCACTGGTATCCCAAAGTCCTTCTCTTCAGGGCTATTCTCAATCTATTCATCCCCTAGTCTGTATTGATACTGGTAATTGCCCTCACCCAGGTGCAGGACCTTGCCCTTAGCATTGATGAACTTCATGAAGTTCATGTGGGCCCACTCCTCAAGCCGGTCAAGGTCCATCTGGATGGCAGAAGTCACATTTATATGTAACCTTTTTTATAGGTATTCTATCAAGAAAAAAGAAAAAGAATATAATCAAAATATATTTGAGTGGTCAAGTAAAATACTTATAGGAAAAAAAAGGGAAACCTACCTGTAAGTTCTTCACTGCTAAATCTGTGTCCTCATTTAGACATAGAAGATAGAATGTATGTTTTACTAGTTACAACAGCTATAGAAAAAAAAAAAATCAACAAGACATTTAATCCAGTAACTTCTGCCAAATATTTAATAGGATGGCAAGAATTCTTCATAATTAAAACAGATGAAAACCAAAGAAAACCACTTAAAAGTGACTATTTGGCAGAACAAGAGATTTAGGATAGAAAATGTTGAAAGACAGAGGGAAAAGTAACACAAAGCACTTGGTGCTTTCTACATTTAAAGTAGATAAATCTCTTTTTCAACTCAAGCCAAAATAACACAGTGGCACCTTGTGTTTCCTTTATTGCCTCACCTTATTGATTAGTGGTGCACCACAGTCAAGCTTCCTTAAAGCATCACCCGATTCAGTCAGACAACTCTCCAGAATGCATTTTGGGAACTGTAGTCCAGACCGGGACAGCATGCCATAGAGTAATTGAAAGTATTGGAACAAAGTACTACTCCTATGACCTTAGACAAAAAAAAAAAAAAAAAGTACAACCTGAGATTAAATCTTTCATTTTGATTTTCCCAGCAGAAAAAAAAATAGCAAACCACAATCTTTTCTGCAAAATTTTATTTCTTTTTTTTTCATTTGTAGCAAAAATCCTTGTTCTATGTATGATCTATATATGATATGAAATTTATGATATTTGGGGGGAAATTTCCATGGTAATAAGACAGTGATAGAACATCAGGTTAGGCATATATGCATTCCATTTAGTCCAATCTCCTAACTAACAACATAAAAGGTCAACTAACATAGGAAAGCTTGCATACTCCACCTAGGCAGCCTTTTTGACAAAAACATGAAATTATTTCTTAATTTTACAATTTATCTGCTATTTTGATTAGACATATTGAGGTTATTTTAAATTTCATAAAAGGAAGGAAATTGCAGGCATTAGTAACTCTAACGCTTTGCACATGTAAGAAAGGGTATAAAATGGCACAATATATGCTGCTTTCAATATTTCCTACCTGTGCAAACTGACCACGAAATTTGCTGATTTATCCAGATGCTCCCCAATCTTGAAAAAATAATTCTGAGTAGACTTGCATGAGAATTGAAAAATGCCAATGTAAATAATTTTTGTTCCCAATCACACCATTTTTCTTAGTTGTTGTAATATCCCATCCAGATTGGGGTCACACATCCTAAGGAATTAGTACACCATGATAACAGGTTACATCAGATAATTTCTATCTTAATTCATAACTCATGTTGTGGGTTTTATTGGGGTGACCCTAAAGAACTCCGATGAAATGGAGGCTGGAGAAATAGAAAAATCTTTTTCTTTCTTCCCCTGTATAATAGAATCCAGGGATAACCAGTGGGATTTACTCACATGGTGTGTGAGCCAATCTGTAGAAAGAGAGTCTTCTGTCATCTTTGATAGGTTGTGTGTGCTAAATTGAATATCAAACAGCCTGTTGGCATGGTTGATCTGTGAAAAAGGTATCTTTCCTCCTCTATTTGAAGCCTTAATTTCTTCTGGATAATAGAAGAGAAGCACTCTTAACTTTGTTCCCTACAAATTCTGTCTTTGAGTTCATAAATCTACATAGACTAAGCCAGGTGGATTTTGCTACATAAGGGAAAAGGTGAATTCTTTGGCCTTGATACATTACTTGGGGTTTTTGCTTGGGTTTTTTATGGTTTGGTTTTGGGTTTGGTTTCTTTTTTTTTTTTTTTTTCCTTCTTTCTTGTTTGCCTGCAGAGAGAATAGTGTCACTTTGTGAAGACACTACAAAAGAAATAATTTCAGGCGACATCTTGTCATCTACAAGTAGAAGGATGCACAACTATTTTAGCTGCAGGTCAGAGTGCCTTTTTTGAAACGCCTAACACATGAAATACAAAAGTACTTCTCCATAAATTGTCTACCAGAATGCTTCATGCATCTCTTCAACAACAGCAGCAGGTAATCTGAAAACTTTCCTGCTTTTAAAATAATTTCCCAGTTACTCAGTTGAAAAGGAAAGTGACATATATGGCTACATTCATTTTTACATTAGTGTAATTTTCCTTGAAGGCAATGGAATTTACACCCACCTATACACCAAAGCTGAATTCGACCCATAGTCTTTAGTAACATTGTTTCTTAAAATATTCTCATCAGCAAACAGAGATCAAGTTATTATTCTTAGATTTCTACATTTGCTTTTTTAAAGCAAGAGATGCAGTTTACTGATTTGTTTACTGATTTAAATTTACTGATTTAAGCAAATGCATCCACTTTTTTCTGTTTTTCAACATAAACTTTCATATGTGTTTTCAACCAAACTTTGTCAAAATTAAGCATCTTTTTCATCTGTAGAAGAGGTCTGAAACTGGGCAGAAAGGTAAATACTTTATTTAGTAAGGAAATCGTCTCCTGACAGTTCTTATTAACCCTAGTCTACAGGCAGGGATTGTACGGGGCTGTTGAGCAATCAAGGATTTCCTGGCCAAGCCAGTCTTTTTGTGAAGCTTTACAACTGATCCATTTCTCCCAAACATGGATGAACACTGTCTCTCTTTTGTTTTCTGTTATCTCTTCCTATTACTATTCAAGTGAAGCTCGAGGGGCACAAAGCCAGAAGTTTTACTAGCTTCTACTTCCTGATGTGGCATGGGATCTGTGCTCTATTTTCACTACAGTGCCTGGAATCATAGCATTTCTGAGCCACCCTGCTTTAAAAAGGGAAAACATGGGCACCTGCTTTGTAAAATCCACTCTACTCCATTTGAAAGTGGGAAAGGCAGCAAACTTTAACTTTCTTCAAGGGAACAAGGGAACAACCCCCTGCCCTAGCAGTACTAATAATGACAGACAAGTTGGCAGAGTCATCCTGGTTTTTATCATGCCCCAGCTTTACTGTCTTAATTCCCTCTGGTGCAAATGGCCAGAAAAGCATTTTTGACACTTGCACCCCTCACAAAGCAGCAGTTTTGTTCACCTGGGTAAGAATTCACAACCATATTTCAGGTGCCTTGTGCTCTGGCACTACCTGTCACCAGCAGAACAAGTAGAAACAAGGAAGACATAAAAACAAGATGAACACTTACAGTGCATGGACAATAAGGGTGAGTTAAAGACAGAACTTTTCACTTTTACAACAGGATTGAATTGTACTTTTGTCAGTTCTCAGAATGATTAAAACATAACTAAGAGAAAAGTGAGTCTGGATGTCTCCCAAATTTTGGTGTTAGAGCAGGAAAGGCATCACATAATATCCTCATAAAGGAATTTACAGACTGTTCCAATCTCTGATGTCTGTTCCCTCTGCTGTAAGTGACCATTCACCCCAGTCAAGCTAGCAGTTGGGCCAGATCACAGAAATTACCTTAGGGGAAAAAAAAAGACCTTCACAAAGAACAAGCAGGGAAGGCTGAAGGAGGGGCTAGAATAAAATTCCTATAAGCGTTGCTACTGAGGAACACGAAGTTAAAACAAAACAAGAGAAGATAGTATTCTAATCAATTCCCCAAAGGAGAAAAAAACCAAAACCCCACAGATGTGTATTTCTAGATCTGCAAGCACAACATGAATAAGACTATGCTAAAGCAACTGTATTGATCTCCAGCTGTTTTCTGCTGTCATTGGGAGCATGGTGGGACAGAGAACCTTTACTCATACAGAAATAAATCCTAGTTGCTAAAGTGAGATGGCAAAATTCTTCCATAGAAAATACTGATGGGCTATGAAAATACAGAAAGTACAGATGTGATTTCCCTGCTTTCCTAAAATTTCTGAAGATATAGGTTCCATTTATTATACATTTCTCTTAGCTGGAGCTGGCAGCTTTTGGGCATTTTACTTGTCAGACCTTTGCCTCACTGTGAGAAGATAAATCAAGAGACCTTTCATCAGTTTTGACTCCTTTCTTATGCAGGCACGTATCCGTTGATGTTAGGGATTTTGTCTTAAGCAGGGAATGAAAGTAAACATGTAATAACTTGGCTTAAGCTTAAGTGAAGAGACTTTTTTCTATTTCCCTTATGGTTTTATCTATTTTCTTTTCCTCCTTCCTCTTACGGCTGATGTTGCTGAAGCCTAAGCTAGGTTTTGGTTTGTGAGATGCTTAAGACTCCTACACTCCTTAGGCAGACAATTAAAAATGTAATGGAATTTCTCCAAAACTGTTGAGTTTTTTCCATGTTATGCACCTCACTGACATATTACTGGGTATCAGCCTTTTTCTGCTTTGGTACACAAATAATTGCATTATCACTTCGTTATCAGGCAAAGGAGCAGCTAACAGTTTAAAGTTTGGGGTCAAGTGAAATCTATCTGTGGCTTTATGGGTAATTAGGTTAGGTTACAAGAGTCAAGTGAATATTCATTAGTTGCAGGATGAATACTCAGCATGTAGTAGAAATTTGCATTTCTACATACTTCTAAACCTTATTCATGACTAGTATTGACATAGCAATCACATTACAGGCACTATTTTCTTCCAGACAAAGGAATAATTGATTTGTATTAATCCTTGCAGTATACCATCAAAACTAAAAGGAGTGACTCCTTCAGTAATCTGATAGAATTAACCCTACTTTCTGCCTCAGTTATTGCTGACCCTTCTCCACAGTTTTTAAAAAGGACTAAACATGAAATAGTGGAAGCTATAAAAATTGACATAATTTTATTAAGTAACATCCTTCTCAATTCAAATACTGCATTCAGTTTTGGGCCCCTCACTACAAGAAAGACAATGAGGTGCTGGAGCACATCCAAAGAAGAGCATGGAAGCTGGTGAAGGGCCCAGAGCATGAGTCTTATGAGTAGCAGCTGAGGGACCTGGGGTTGTTTAGTCTGGAGAAAAGGAGACTGAGGGGAGACCTTATTTCTCTCTACAACTACCTGAAAGGAGGTTGTAAGGAGGTGGGGTTCAGACTCTTCTCCCAAGTAACAGGAAATAGGACAAGAGGAAATGGCCTCAAGTTGCACCAACGGAGGTTTAGATTGGAAAATTTCTTCATTGAAAGGGTTGTCAAGCATTGGAATGGGCTGCCTGGGGAAGTGGTTGAGTTGCCATCCCTTGAGATTTTTAAAAGGTGTGTAGATGTAGTGCTGAGGGCCATGGTTTAGTGGTAATTTTGGCAGTGTTAGGTTAACGGTTGGACTTGATGATCTTAAGGGTCCTTCCCAAACTAAATGATTCTATGATTCTATGATTCCATTTTGTACAGTGCTTGATTGACATATTGATGTGACATTTAGATGTCAACAGTGAATCATAAGAATTTTATTGCCCCGAATATTACATAATATATAACTAGATCTTAAATACATAAGTTCTATAAAAAATTTCATTCATTTGCTCAGCACCAGACATCCTCGTGTCTTTTGACCATTATCATTTTTACCAAGTGCTTACCCAGATTTCATTAGGTTGAACAACCCTGGGTCATTTAGCAAAATTTCACTCTTACACAAACTTTGTTATTGAAAGAACTAGACAAGGAACCACCAAAAGGTATAGAGGTGGCTTTGTAAAGCTAATTGGAGATGATTGCATAAATAAGACAAGTCTTCTTTTTTCAGGAGTTAAAAATAGATATCTGTAGTATTTGCTGACTTGAACAGTTTCTCATCTTTGAGTTCCAATCATTTCTATGGGCTCTTCAACCCTTCACAGGTCACAGAATCACAGAATCACAGAATGTTAGGGGTGGGAAGGGACCTCTGAAGATCATCTAGTCCAACCCCCTGCCAGAGCAGGACCACTTACAGCAAGTTGCACAGGATGGCATCCAGGCATATTTGGAATGTCTCCAGAGTCGGAAACTCCACCACCTCTCTGGGCAGCCTCTTCCAGTGCTCTGCCACCCTCAAAGGAATGGAATTCCTCTTCATGTTCAGGTGGAACTTCCTATGTTCAAGTTCTTCCTCCTCATGTTCAGATGCAACTTCCTACGGTCAAGTTCGTGTCCGTTACGTCTTGTCCTTTCACTGGGCACCACTGAAAAAAGACTGGCCCCCTCCTCCCAACACCCTCCCTTTAAGTATTTATAAGCATTGATAAGATCCCCCCTCAGCCTTGGTCCCAAGCCAAGGTAGTAAGAAAAGTCTTTTTAGTGACGAATAGACAGGTAGAATCCCATTCCATTCTTCTTAGCAATCCATAAAACAGAATGAAAAAGTCAATAAAGCCAGGCCTTTCCCCATTGTTTTGGAGAGGAATAAAATAGAACAGGTTCTTTTCCTTCCCATGTTTTTAATATGAGTTCCAATTTAAATGTTCCAAAATATTCTAGTGCTAAGTATGCAATAAACTATTTCTGAATTCGAATGAATACATAATCAACCCACATATGAAATTTGAAAATTTTAACCCATTGAAATCAACAAAAGTCTAATCATTGAATTCCATGAGATCAGAATTTTGCCAATTACATTTGCCTTCAATTTAACAGAAAAGTATTAATACAATTCCATCAAATATGCAAGTCAAATTTCTCCAAAGACTTGATCATAGTCTGTTTTTTAAACATCTATGACATCTCACCTTAGGGCACAGTTATTCTTGCATAATATTTTCCTGGATATTTTTTATTCCAGGCTCCTGTTATTTGTCTTTTCAAATTTATATTACCGAAAGCATTAATTCCAGCACAAATATTTTGTGGAAAATTTTTTTTATCTGGGTGAAGATAATCACCAGAAATGTTCACCCAGCCACTGTGTCTGCATCTCCACAGAAGATCCAGATGTCAGAAGTTATTTGAGGTGGAAAAACAAAAGAGGACTGAGAAGTTATTTTTGAATTGTGTATATAAATTCCATTAAGTGAACACCTTGCATAAGTAATAGTAAGTGAAGGAGAGTGAAGGACATTTTGGGATACAAAAAAGAGGTCCTTTCGCTAAGGAAAATAGATATTTGCAAAGCACTTGATTCACACACTGTGAAAGGAGATGCTAACTATATATCCCACTGGAAATGTTCATGTTTGGGAATGTCTATGGTTTTGATGACATACCTAGTTATGGATATGATCCTGTGACCATTTGGCCTGTGACTAGAAAGTTAGAAATAAAGTGCCTTAGCAAGAGACAAAACATTTCAGCAACTTAGTATCAACTTACTGCTTGCAAATTATGCTAGGAAGTCATTACATCTATTGTGTATTTTACTTTCTCTCAACTGGGAAAGAACACAGATCCTTTCCAAAACTGACTCAATGTAAGTTTTTTAATGCACAAGTAGGGAAGAAGTTACCTTATAAGTTCCTTCACTGACTTATTTATCACTCTAAATCTTTATCATTGTCTCGCAAGACAATTTATCACTCCAGAGTTTTCATAATACTCTGCTTCAGCTCCTGAAAATCATGTCTTCTACTGTACAACTTGCTGGCACACAGCTCAATTGCCAAATTTTAAATATTAAACTGTATATCAGTTCACATAAACACGAATCACTTTGGTATCTAAGTACCTTGGAAGTAATTATTTATTCTCAGAATTTATCAACCTGACCTGCAGAAGCACTAGTGCTAGCGTTATACTGACATACTAATACAGAGAGAAAGTTCACATAAAACTCACCCTGGGTCACAGGGACGACTTACTGCACAGCAGTTTACTCCCCAGCCACCCTTCTTCTCATTAGGCAATTTTAATTTTCTTTTTCAAAGACTCTGTCCTCATAAATATAAGTGTAGCCAAAGTACAAGACAACCTTTCTTCTTTTTGCTAGACTTTATTTGCTTTCTGTTCCCCAAACACTATGAGCCCGCATTAGGGTGAGAAGAGTAGTCATTTTTTGGTATCGGAATTGAGCTTCCAAAGAGTCCTTATTAAGAGGATGGCTTCTTCTAAACTGTCCAGTTGCCATGCAGGAGCCCAACAAAGCCAGTATAGAAACCCTGTTGGAGAGGAAGCTACTCAGCAGCTCCTCAGGCTTCCTACTGGAACTAATAACTCGAGACAGCATGTGCAGCTGTTGTGAGAGAACTACACAGCTTGGATACATAGTGAGGCATGAGAAATCTGGTATTCTCAAAGCAGCTGAAAGGCTTAGACTGTGTTATTCCTCTTATGACCAATTAGAATATTTTTAGGGGAGAAAAAAGAGATTTTAAACTCATTTTAAGTTATTTATTAAAAGCAATAATTGAACTTGCACAAACATTTCTTTACACCCGATCTGATTTATACCGGTGAAATTCAATGGAGCTTCTTTTGTTTTACATTGGTGTAACCAATATCAGCATTAGGCCCATTGTCTTCCTTGTAAGCAAGTCATAAATTGCCATTCTTCATGGTCATATAAAATGATACATAGATATTGGTAGAAAAAGAGGTCTCTTGGCACAATCATTACTTTTTCCATTTTCTGTAGACAAACAAACCTATAAAACAGAACTGACAGATGTTATAACCCAAGAAAATGAAAGAGAAAACCCCACAGTACAGAAGAACTGAAGAAATTACAAAAAAAAATCACACTGTGACAACCTCCTGGAATACACCTGTTTGTATTCCAAGATCTGGAAAAGATAAAAGTCATAGAGAAAAGTTACTTCAATTACTGTTTTTGCTAGATCAGGGTGTTACCAGGTGTAGCAAAAAGATCCCAGAATATTTGTTTGGGTTGTGCAGTAAAGTTTCCTTCTATTTGAAATACATCAGGTTTGTATAAATCAGTCCATATTAATGTGTCCTCTGTTGTGGATGTTTTTTAAAAAGACTCAGTGATTATCTGATTTTTACAAGAGTTTACTATGTGTTTTAATTACATTCACCATGCTCAACATTGAAAATAAAAATGTACACTTTTCCATACACTGTACCAGAGCATGTTGTGATTTAAAATTAATTTCCAAATATCTAAAAGTCTCAGGAACTGAAAGTTTTATTCTTTGTTGAAACTACGACCTCGAATTCAGCCTCAGCCACATCTGACTGCAGTTGGAAACCTCTGAAGTATCAGCACTCGGGCTGAAGCCACCCTCAATCCAGGGGAAAAAAAAATGCAGTTCTTTGAAAATAAGCCTTTTCATAGACATATGCACAGGCTAGAGAGATTTGCCAGATTCTCTGATTCGAGAGTGGTTTCAAATGTAGAGATTTCAAAGGCCTCACTCAATAGATACTATGGCTCAGGCTGAAGTTGAAAGTGCTGGTTTCAACATTGCTGGAGGTTTTAGGAATATAGGAATTAATAATGGATTGTACTGAATAAAACAAAAACAGCACACAAAAATCCTCACACTGACAGAGTTTTTCCTACTTTTCCCCTATCCTGGGGCACATGTGGCTAAGGGAGACAAATCTAACTCACATTCACACCAACGAATTAGTGTCTCATAACTTTTCAACATCAGACCTTGTTAGTAAAGCTGAAAGCTGTCTTTCAATAGTTTAAGCTGGATTCTGCTCCAAGCACTGCAGTTCTATAATTTTCTGACTCTGGACATCTTCATATTCCACCACTGAATCTGATATTTTGAAAGGGAAATACATGTACGTACATATGTACATACTATTTCTACTTGCCAGTGGTTGTGCACATCTTATTTCTCCATTCCTTCTGTCTACTTAGCTGTTTATTTGAGTAGTAACAGTAACAGGAAACCAATAATATAGAAATATAATTGCAAATACAGAACTAACCAATCAAGCTGTCTTGTCCTTGTGCAACTGCTCATTGAAGCATAAAACAGACATAAAGCCCTCCCAAGTAAAATGCATGCAGAGCTATTGTAACGTTCAATTAATGTTTTTTAAGTGGTTTAGGACGCTGAATAAATTGGAGATAAGCACAGGAGAAATGGTGCATACATGTTTATATGTGATTAAAATCTGTCTCTACAGCTTTTAGACGTGATATGTTCTGGATGCTTTGCAGTACTGGAGCAACACAAAGGAGCCATAAACCTGACTTAACCAACCAGTTAAGCTACATTAACGGGTACTTTGTATCCTTGTAGTGGATGCCTTGGGTCATCAGATTAATTCAAAGCAGTTGGAGTAAAGGAGGGAAGGAAACCTATAAAGTAGGTGAGATCCCTCAGAGCTTGATCCACAGCCAATTGACATCAGTAAAAAGATTCCCATTTGTCTTAAACTGCTGATCATAATTAGTGTAACTTAATGGATTGCATCAGCCATTTCCCTTTGCATTTTAGTCTATAGTGCTGACCTGAAAAACTGTTCCTTAGCCCTTTTTCTATTTCACAGTCAGGAACTTCTGTGTGATTGTTCCATGGCACAAGTTCTCTTAAATGTGTTTATTTTTCCCTGAAATTACTAAAACAGCCAGCATTAGATACCATGATTTTTAAAGGAAGATACAAAACTATACTCCTGCTGTTGATGGCATTTCTGCAATAAAATTCTGAGCCATATCGTTGGTTGTTTTCAGTGACTGATGCTGCTTGAGTAATTCTCTGTTACTGATGATATACCTTGACTGATTTGGGTTTTGTGGCAGTTTCAATGATGAATGCCTAGTCTCTTCACTATAGCTTATGTTCTTTCTTATTCTCTCTGTCTATGACAGTGTCCTTTGCACAGGCCTGCCAAAAGCTCAGTGAAGCTGACACAGCTCTCCCCTCCTCTTCCTCTTCCTAATCACTAGAATCCAGAAAGCTTCCTCAGAATAGCGTAAATATTGGAAGAGATAAGCAAGGAGAAATGACAAGACTCATTCTAGTCGAGTTTCCATAAATTTAAAAATCCCACTGGTGTTTTTTGCTGTGGATTTTTAATGATAATACTCAGGATCCAACATCTCACGTCTAACACCTTTTTCTTACATGCATCACCTTAATTCCCCTTGGCCTTTTCACCTTCTTCCTGCTGTTTTGATATCCCATATGTCTGCACTGAAATTAAAGCTGCCAAGCATGGGTTTCTATAGCATTTCTTAACATAGCTGCACCAGCTCTTATCTTTAAAATTTCATTAAGAAGCTAAATCTAATCTTCGTAATGTTACCAATATAAAGCTTTTATATATATATTAAATTAAAGATACAAGAAGCTGTAGATGTGGGTAAATGCTACAGAAGAGCCAGATTACTGGCTGACAGTGTTAGCTTTTAAAAACAGTGAGGTTTTGGTTTAGTTCTGGGCAGTTGCTCAGCTGTCAATCAAAAATCTTGTTATACATGAATCTGATGTCAGATCAATATTTGACAAGATTTTTGACTGGCAGGACAAATTGTTAGACATGGATGTAGTGCCACATCCATGTGTAACAAGACCCATGTAGAACAGCTGCCAGTGATAGAATCCTGTCATTCATATATTGTCATAACAGTTAGAGCAGCTCCCTGAGACCTCATGCGTTAAGTAACTACATCAGAGCCTGAATTCCATCTGTAACCCTTACCAAAACTTATTCAAATTACAAGTTTGAATTGAACAAGTCAAGAATCCTGGAGTGTTTGTGCTTTTTGGTTCATCACTAAAAACGTTGGGGTTTTTTTCTCCCCTACAGTCTCTGCAATATAGCACTATTTATGTTCTACTTTCCTCCTATTAAAGACATGGAAATGTATGGGATTTATGTCAGTGTGCTTAACCAGTGAAACAGTATGTGAATTTAACTGTCAGCTGGTGGAATAGGAGGGGTGGTAGCAAAAACTGAAAGGGGGAGGAAAGGAATGTGTGTACATTATACACTTTTAAATCCCAAGTAAGATCACTGTGAAAGCATTCACAAAGCATGTTTAAAATTCATCAGCTGTACAAAAGCATTACGTTATGCCATATTTACTTGGGGTTCTAGCTTATTCCCTAGATTCACCTCTAAAGGCACCAATTTGGTGGACTGATTTGTGAAAAGATGCAGGAGGTATAGCTTTGAAACACTGACTGGTAGCACTGTCCACAGTTATACTGCAGATTATGGTGGTTGCAAAGCAGTTCAGAATCTTGTTCTGCACAGAACTGCAAGTCTTTCAACTGAAAAGCAATGGGAGATGCTGGAGGAAACGCAGCATTTCATAAATGCTCCATTCACCATGAAGAGAGAAGCTGACCTATAAAGAGAGGAACAGGCATACCTAGATCTATAAGAGAGAAGTAGTGAAGAATCTGATGGAGTGATTAATATGCCTAAATATAGGTTATTTCATATTATCTGAGATAGTCTAATGTACCTGAGGTATAAATGTGGAGCTGAGAGACAGAATATGTGGGAGTCCTGTGCCTTTCTAATGCAACAGTTGGAGGTTAAGAGTACCCTATGTATCTAGGATGGCTCTAGATTATTATAGTGAGTCAGGTGAATCAGACTCTGACTCTGCTTTCGTTTATCTACCTGAGGCTTTTCCACACTACCTATTACCATGACAACTTATCAAGGACTGTCTCCTTTCTCTGAACACGGACCATAAAGTGCCAATATCAAATCCAGTCCAAGCTGCTGACATTTACATCATACTATTAATACCTAAAACCTACAGTGACACTGTATTCAAGAAGGATGCTTTCCCATTAAGTGTGCATCCCACATATACACAACCCTTTTCTATCCTTAAAATTTTATTAAGTACTGTAACCTTAAATCTGATAGCCCTACATTAGGTATCTTTAAATCTACCATGGAGGCAGAACTAGTTTTTTGGGGTTCCAGGTATTTGCGAAAATTGCACAACGAACTAATTTTTTCTGCTGGTGCAGAAAAATTTTTTTCGGACTGAAAAAAACAGGGAAGTCTTTACCGGCTCGCAACAATACAACAAACTCATATTTGGATGAGAAATGAAGTATGCTTTATCCAAGCAGTATTATGAAGCATCTTTAAGTGGATAAATACTACTTTTGATGTTAGAAAGAAGACAATTCATAAAAGGTAATACGTCTTCTCTTATAAAGGGTATCATTGTGAAGATTGTGAATTTGAGCTTACAGCTGTTCATGTTCTATGTCTTTGCACTAGGTTTGACACCAGATCTCATCTGTGTTTCATTGCATTTAGGAGACAACTGACTACACTGTTCCCTGGCAACAATAGTTTTGGTCAAAACTGCATTGGAATATAGACCTCTTTTTGGTCAACAGCATCATGATATTCTCTGGAGGACCCCTGGATAACCACCGATAAGTCAAACTTATAAAGTCTGTTACTGTACAAACAAGCATGGCTATGGAAGACCTACACCAAAACAAGCTAGTTCTGAAGGGACGACTTGATCCATGGACATATGATGACTGAACATTACAACACGACTGAAGGAGCACTATGTAATGAAAATGCTGTGATTCCACAAAGATAAAACACAAAGACATGTGGGCCCTTCCTTTATGGCTTTCAATGTCAAGTCCAGATGCATTTGTTCTCCAGTCTCTCCACCTTTAAAACAAAAATAGCAGGGAGTTAACCTGGTAAACACAATTTCACTGAAATGACATGTACATTTCTTTACAGTAGTAACATACTTCAAATTCTACTTTACCCATATTTCTTAATACTATACAGTTTAACTCATTCATTTTATTTTCCTACTAAGTTGCGTAAGATACATTGACAAACCTGTTTTCAGTTACCATACCTTGTACTTCTTCTGTTTGCTGACAGTATATTCTATTTTAGTAGTTGGTTATGAATTGCCTTAAGTCATCTGAGCTGCATGATCCAAAGATGTTCATATTTCTTTCCTTCCCTGATGGCAAAGAACTACTTTCCTTTCACAGTCTTTTTTTAAAAATTATAATTAGTCTAGAGCCTTGCCTCTGTGCTCATTCATCATTCTCTCCTATTAGTCTTATCACTCCGTAGGGCTTGAGAGAATTGGCTAGTAACATCACCAGTAACTCAAGTTTGAAATAAGGCTATCAAAACAGCCAACAGCTCACATGCCAACTCTTTGGACAAAGTGGGATTGTAAAGAATGGGGCAAAGTGGTAAAGAGAGGAAAAGCTTCCACCTCTGGGAATCCTGCTGCACTTCTTTCACTTTTCTGTACTTCTACAGGCAATTTTCTGTTGCAAAAGGCAAAACCAATGATAAGAAATTTCAGTTAATCATTTAATTTATGTTAATGTTGTCCTGTGTTGGTTATTATACTAAATATTCATTACAATATTTTGAAGGAAGCATCGTGTTTACAGTTCTAATCTCTGATATATGAAACTGATTTTGAGACAACATTAAAGAGCCTCCTCTGCAAATAAATTGTCACTGTCCATTTCTTTTTTCCATATAAGTTATTCTGTTGTCAAGATCTGAGGCTTTTAATACCACCAAAGAACAAGGCAATAGGAATGGGGAGATGAGAAATTTTTTGTCTCTGATCTAGTAGCAAAGAAAATACAAGAAGCAAATTGTTACTAAATATATTATTATTGTGTGGTGGTTTTTAACATGTTCTGGAGTGCATTAAGGGTGTCTTTAAGCAACTGAAGCTCTATTAATGAACGTGATGAAAATTATAAAATCACAGCTGTTTGCAAACAAATAAGCTATTACTAAGCTAATGTAAGGTATCACACAGTCTTAGGAAATCAACTTCCAGATTACAAAACAACTTCAGATCTTCTGAAATTTAAGAAACTTAATCTAAGAGGAATATTCACTTCTTAGTTGTTTGATTATGAGTAATTAAAGAATCTAAACCTTTTTTGAAGGCTGAAGGAATACACATAGTTGCAGAAAATGAATGTGTCAACTTATCCAACATCTTCAGAGCTTATATCTTCCACAGAAGTCACAGAAGGCCCAAGAAATGTATTTTCTTCTTTACATTTTAAGGCCACCTTTTCAGACCTCTGTAGTCATATTCAAAGTAAAGCATAGACATTACATAAAATATGCAAAATTTAAATGTTTAATTCTAAGCTAGATTTCTCTTAAACGTAATAAAGAGAACTGTCATTTCTAAGGTGTGAATATTCTGAGCAAATGCAGACAAGCTAATATAAATGCACCTTAAATGTACTTGCTTCTTTTAGTTGACTCTACAGACATCCAAAACTGACTGGCCAAGTTGACAAAATTAATTCTTCCCAGAATCAGAGCATCATTATGCACTGAAAACTAAAAGCTTCATCCCCACAGGATCACATAAGATGTTAGAATTAGGTATGTAGGTTTGCTGCAGTCAAACAGTAGTAACTGCAGTAACTGCTGCTGCAGTTACTAAGAGAAAGGCACACCCTACACATAAGCTGATCAAGAGAATTCCCAGAAACCATAATTTATGAGCAAGACATGTTTGAACACCTGCCTTTTTGTGGGATACAAATACCTCATTTAGTGTTCCTCATTAGATTTGGGTTATACTTTCCTCCAAAGTATAGAATATAGATTTTTTTCTGGACTCTAACGTTCATACATGAAATTCCCATTGCCTGGAAAAGGGGAAACATAACCCCAAATTATAAAAAAGTGTAAAAAGAAAGACCTGGGGAACTACAAGCCGGTCAGTCTCACCTCTGTGCCTGGCAAGATCATGGAGCAGATCCTCCTGGAAACTATGCTAATGGAAAATAAGGAGGTGATCAGTGAGAGCCAACATGGCTTCACTAAAGGCAGATCATGCCTGACAAATTTGGTGGCCTTCTACAATGGGCTTACAGCATTGGTGGATAAGGGGAGAGCAACAGATCTAATTTACCTGGACTTGTGCAAAGCATTTGACACTGCCCCACATGACATCCTTGTCTCTAAATTGGAGAGACATGGATTTGATGGATGGGATGCTTGATGGATAAGGAATTGCCTGGATGGTCGCACTCAAAGAGAGTCGTAGTCAACAGGTTAACGTTCAAGTGGCAACCAGTGATGAGTGGTGTTCTTCCGGGTTCGGTACTGGGACTGGTGCTGTTTAACATCTTTGTTGGCAGCATGGATGTTGAGATTGAGTGCACCTGTAGCTAGTTTGACAATGGCACCAAGCTGTGTGGAGAAGCTTCCAAGAGAAGGGTTCCATCTGGAGCGACCTGGACAGTATTGAGAAGTGGACCTGTGCCAACCTCATGAAGCTCAGCAAGGCCAAGTGCAAGGTCCTGCATGTGGGTCAGGGCAAACCCAAGCACAAATACAGGCTGGGTGGGGAACGGATTGAGAGCAGTCCTGAGGAGAAGGACTTGGGGGTGTTTATGAGAAGCTCAACATGAACCAGCAACGTGTGCTTACAGCCCCAGGAAGCCAACCTCATCCTGGGCTGCATCAAAAGCAACATGGACAGCAGGTCGAGGGAGGTGATTCTCCCCCTCTGTTCCCCTCTCATAAGACCCCACTGGAGTACTGCACCCATCTCTGGAGCCCCCAGCATAAGAAGGGCATGGAGTGGGTCCAGAGGAGGGCCACAAAGACGATCAGAGGACCGGAGCACCTCTCCTCTGAAGACAGGCTGAGAGAGCTGAGATTGTTCAGCCTGGAGATGAGAAGGCTCTGGGAAGATCTTATAGCAGCCTTCCACTACTTAAAGGAGGCCTACAAGAGAATTGGAGGGGGACTTTTTACAAGGGCGTGTAGAGAGGTGTAATGGCTTCAAACTGGAAGAGGGTAGATTTAGAATAGATGTCAGGAAGAATTTTTTCACTCTGAGGCTGGTGAGGCACTGGAACAGGTTGTCCAGCGAAGTTGCAGATGCCCCATCCCTAGAAATGTTCAAGGCCATGTTGGATGAAGTTTTAAGCAATCTGGTCTAGTAGGAGGTGTCTCTGCCCATGGCAGAGGTTTGGAACTAGATGATCTTTAAGGTCCCTTACAGCCTAATCCACTCTAAGATTCTGTGATTCCTAGATTCACAATAGCTCATCCTCAGCAAACTTACTCAGAGATTTCGCCCCCAATACACACTTGTGAATATTTAGTGGAGAGGAAACATGAGCTTGAGGAGGTTTAGAACTCCTGTCTCTTGCTCAGTGATGACTGCTCCAGCTACTTGGCTACTATGCAGAAATTGGGCAGAAGTGAGCAGCTGCTCCACTGCCAGCTGTGTTTTGAAAAACTGGACTGCTGTGCTGTCTTTATATGCCAGCCCTGTTCTTTGTCCATCAGACCTGCTCCAGGAACTTAGGCCAGTTTAGGCATCTTATCTAATAAGAAGATGAATAACAGTAGCCCTTAGAAAGAAGCTAAATATCTAAATTACACCTAACAGTGCAGATGTCTATGCATGGAAACCGCACGTTAGTTCACATGCATTATACCTATATTAGCCAACTAAATGAGCCCAGAGCATTTCTCTGAAGTTGAGTCCAATAAGCATAGGAATAATATTTAGTCCAATAAGCATGGTCGACTGGGACCAGTCTTTTTTCAGTAGTGCCCAGTGACAGAACAAGAGGTAACGGGCACAAACTTGAACATAGGATGTTCCATCTCAACATGAGGAGGAACTTCCTTACTTTGAGTATGATGGACCACTGGAAGAGGCAGCCCAGAGAGGTGGTGGAGTCTCCAACTCTGGAGACATTCAAAACCAGCCTGGACACCATCCTGTGTAACCTGCTCTAGATTGACCTGCTTTGGAAGGAGGATTGGACTAGATGATCTTCAGAGATCCCTTCCAACTCATCTGATTTTGTGATTCTATGATCCTGTGCATATTAGTTAAAATCTTCAATTTGACTCCAGACTGCCTATTGGAAAAAGTGCCCAGCCTCTCCTAACTCCTAAATAGTCTGTGAATTGTATGCAAGAGTGATAACTTAATACCATTGACATACAGTTTTATTTAAACACTAATAATTAGTTATTAATAAGTAATTTTAAAAAATATATTGTGCCCAGATACTAATAGCAACACAACCCAAAAGAAATTTTTGTTGTAAAATGAAGAAACCATTGAATGTGAGCACTTGTGTAATGAGGTGGTTCGTAAAAGTAATTTTATGAGCTGTTCTTCTGCATTTAAAAATGGGCTGTTTGAATCACTTTCCAGGAGAGCAAACCATCTCCTCCATAACGTGAAAAAATCATCATATTTCACCAGTAAACCTAGATTTCTGAATTTGATTGATCCAGTCCCATAGGAGATATTAAGGCACACTTATCAGGCAGCATGAGACTGAAGAATAGCCAAGAAGGACTTGTTAAAAGACATCTATGACTTTAAGTCTTATTGGAAGTTGATTGTTCTTTGATTGCTAAGTCATTCCATTTGGCAAGAGCACAGATAAAAGTGGTTTTTTTTCCCTACTCCTCTTTGTGGAGGAGAAAAAGGAAGGAGATATCAGTGGCTGCAGAGGAAGATGAATAGAACACTGAGATTGCAAGACCCAGTATTATGCTAGAGTCTGTCTGTGAAGAGCCTTAGTTACCAACAGTCATCTACAGAAGGCCATAAGGCACAGTTTTATAGGAGTATGAGACAATTATGTTAGGATTCGTTATTCCCTAGTCTGCGTCTCTCTTACTTAAATGGCAAGATCTTTGGAACTGACATTGTCTTTAGGCACTACCACGATGAATATGAATAACAATGTTTTCATACATGAGCCTTCCAAGAACAATAAATTGTGCATTGGTATGATTAGATATTAAAGACACAAGACACTGTTTAAAGTAGTCTAAATACATGTATTTATTTTAGATCTCTCATCCATCATTATCAGGGAAACATTCAGACACACGAAAAAACTTTTTTTAGTTCCCAGTTACATCTGCAGTCAAATTTATTGTCATTTACACCCCCAAAAAAAAATCATTTGTGGTATTACTCCAAACCGACTTTATGCCAGGACAGAGATCTACGATGTTTTATCCCACTCAGAATGCTCAATATCCCGCTGGGAAGGATATCCAAGTTACAGAATCTGAGACATCATCCATCAAAAACTGAGGAGTTTGTGATAAGCTAGGTCCTTCAAAAATATATAACTAATATTGGAGGTCTTTCCAGCCATGAAGTAGGAAGACATAACAATAACCTAAATATATCTTTGTTTCTTCTTTCAGCTCGAGTCTGAGTATTTTAAGGAACTTCCTACAAACATGGCACTGAATTTCATCTGAGAATTCTGGGAAGATATAGATAGGAGGATTTTATCATTTTTTTATTAATATGAAATACAGCGTATAAAGTAAAACCTTATCAGAGTTGCATAAAACCTTGGAGAAAGTATGACAATACCATCCTTCTTCCCTTATCTTCACTGTTGTAAACATTTTTCAGAAATAATATTCCACACCTGACATGGGGAATAGCAATATATCCAAGTGGAAGTCATCCAAATCTACTCAACTAGGCTCTCATAGGAGCTTTAATGACCTCCACTTATACAAATGGACTGCTTAATGCAGAAGAAATTATTGTTAGTATGAATGAGAAGGAGCATTTGACAGGCACAGCCATTCACAGATTCATCAAATGACTAATAAAAATCACCTTTGTATCTGCTTTCTTCTGTGAATTACTGATGTTGCTGGAGACAGAACAAATTAGCAGGTCATGAGAAGAGAAACTCAAGCTCTAATAAGTAAATTAGATTAGTCCTAATATCCTGTTGAGTTCCAGTCTTTTTCTTGTCTGTTTTTCTTGCGTAGCAAAGAGCTCTTGGCATCAAGAGACTTCACACCAAGTGTTTTCTTGAGGATTTTCTCCTTACCCTTCTTACCTCCAAACAGTCTTTATCAATAAGGTCTGAGACAGGGGTCAGGTAACTTCACTAGAGGTAAAAAGAAAATAAAATAGACAGGAAAAGAAAGGGGAACAAGCCTTCCTAAAGTATGCACTTTTTTATACTTTGTTTCAAACAGTCTTTGGACTTGCAGAGACCTGTTAACTGGGAGGAGGGGTGGGCAGCTAATGGAGGAGGAAGAGAATGGGAGAGAAGAAGAAACAGGGAAAAGAGAGGTGCTGAGTCAAAGAGGGAAGAGGGAAGGAAGAAAAAAAGGAGGAAGGGAAAGGAAAGAAAGGCAAAGAAAGCAAGAAAGAGGAAGAAAGAAAAAGGCAGAAAAAGAGAGAGAGAGAAAGAGAAAAAAATGAGAGAGAACGGGCAGATTTAGGACAAAATGATACTGCAATCATAATGGCCCCAAGCACACAAGATTTTTTATCCAGTTAAAAAAAAAATGCAGTTGAACATGGAAAATTCAAATTAAATATTTAATGAAAAGAGTATTACTTTGCTGACTGAAACAAACTAGACAGCACAGCTAAAAATCAAAGCCCTGCTGCCTACTTACAGTTTGTCATTGCCTTAAGACTACCCACAGAGATCACTGCTGAACTCAGGTTTCACAGGTTTTACCTTTAACTGTGAATTTCCATTCTTTGGTAATTGAAGGCCAGCCAGTAGAGTCCTTTTGATGTTGCTTTCTAGGTGAATCTTTCTAAGGCCAAAGTTGCTTTTTACTGGAGAATGCAATCCTATTTCTGCAGTAGAAAACAAAATGTTGTAGACAGCAAAGCACCTTCTTAAGCATGACCAAAACACATGGAAAACAGCCAACCCAATGATCCATATACACCTGTTAAAACTGCTGAAGTAGAATAGAAGATAAACAGGCGAGCACAGCAGAGTATGGAAAATCAGCAGGCTACAAACAAGGCTGAAAAATACAGGTGTTTTTTTCTTCCTCTTTTTTTTTTCTGTCTTCTCTCTCAAGTATGAACAGTAACTTCAGGGAGAAAAATAATAAACTGAATCTGAAGATTTATTAGATTCCACTCAGCTGGATATTTTACCTGAGGCAATGTATTGGTTGTGTGTTTTGAACGAGGCTATGATTTGACATAAGAGTTGGGATTGTCCCATAACATCCCCTTTCTGATATACTTTTTTTTTTTTCAGAACAACTGTCTTGACATATGAAACTAACAGCTCTTATTCCAGACAGCATTAATTCCTGCCATATCCTATACCAGTGGGACTAAAGACACTGTTCCTTGTTCAGAGAGCATCGAGCTCAACTAAGCCCTGATTCTCATCAGAGACTGGCAATTTTGCTGTTCAAACAGTAAACACAGAAGCAACCAGTTGATGTGATGAAAAAGTAAATTAACTCCTTAAGTACTTGGATGTATACAACTCTGCTGGAAATAAACACAAGCAAAGTGGCTTTTATTCTTTTAATAAAAGATATGTAAGTATATCCAGAGACTGTTTCTAACGGGTGTCATCTTCCTTTGTGAGAAATTTAGTTTGCGAGACTTTGCATTTTTTTTTTTCAATCCATTTTTTTAATTAACTTAAATTTAAAGGGTTTTTAAACCATACTCTTGTAACTATTCTCTGCATTCTACTCTTGGCCTTTGAATTGGTTATGGGTAATAACATGACAGCTATTGCATTTCTGTATTGTTTTATACTTTTTAACCCCCCCAAAATAAGTAGCTATGGGCAGTATACTTAACATCTAAACATAACTTATTGTTTCTAATGAGGAAAATTAAATGTAAAGGCATTTAAAAGGAAATTGAAATTATTTTAATTTTTAAATTGTTGCCCAAAAATAAATGTTCAAAAACCGCGGTTTAAAGCAATTAGGAGAAGAGGCAAGTAAATCCATCTAATTGTTTTCAATGCACCTATTAGTTTTGATTAAAATTGTAGATTTCTTATGCATTTATTCCTTAAAAACAAAATAATTTTCCCTTACTAGTAATGCTAAATATGCAGCTGTAAAAACCATGGAGTTTTTGCTTGTATGTGTCCCAGTAAGAAAAACTGGGTCAGTGTATTAGTTCAAACAGTGGCCTTCAGTCGTTCTTATTCTATAAGCATCCTCCTGGCTATGCCAACTCTTCCAGTCAATGTTCAGGCACAGGGAAGGGAACAACACATGCCAGTAATGGTTTTCATTATGGATCTGGATAGGATCTCTGTTTTCCCTTGTGGATCTAAGTAACATAAACAGTGTCATGCTACTCGGTCCCCACTTTACTTACTAGGAGGCAATAAACATTCCTGCACTGACAAAACCAGATACTGGTCCCCTACTCTCCTGTCATCGTTGCACAAATGTTACTTTATCCAGTTGCCACCTATCAAATCAGCTAGCTCCCTTCGGAACAGGATGTGGGGAGGTTTCTGGGAGACTGGTTTGCTCTAGGAAAAGCTTCCAGAAAGTACAGTGGAACAAGATTTGAATTGCTCCCCACCAAAAAGTCCTCTGGCATTATGCCAGAACCTTTATATCCTCAAATAATCTCATATTTCATGTGCCATATCACAAGGTATGCATAATTTGCATCAGTTTCATGGCATAAAATAACATGTTCTATAAGCTGAAGCATAGCCACTATGCCTCCTACTCACCCATGCATACACACATGCACACACATGTACATGTAGAAGTTTTATCCTAGGTTCAAAGAAGTCAAGAACCAAGGGTTTCATAAAAAGGGCACACCAGTCTGCTCAAAGAAAGGTGAGACGCGAACAAAGAAGATACATCACTAAGCATCGTTTAGTGTAGTAGTCAGGAATCACTCCTTGAGACTGAAACTAATGGTTTTAATGTTATGGTTGCAGCCCGTGTCCCCTCTTGGAATTCCTGCTGTCACAACAGGTAAGGATCCCATGGCAGTGGGTGAATTTATGTTCCATTTTTCTGAAAAGAAGGCTTAGTCTATCAAAGCAAGCAAAAAAAATTGTGTCGGATGGAAATTAGTTTAATCCACTACTAGTCTAAATTCAAAATACAGTTCTAACACGAACTGACAAATGATAAGCAATGAGAATGAGAAAGTCCATGAAAGTGTTATTATTATTTTTTTCAGTAAGCAGAGAGCTAGTTCAGTGTTGGATATTTTTAAAATACTGTCAGGAAGATTATGACCCATTCACAATCTTCTGAGAATTGAACTTCTTACAGCTTTCCTGATATAGAGCAGAATGTGATAATGCAATCTAACCCATCACCAGCTGCTTCACTGAGACAACAAGGAGCTTCATAAACAGAAGAACTAATGAAGCCTGGCCATTAATTAATTTATGTTTCAATTTTCTTTGAATTTTTAACTTCTACTATGTCTATATGGCCTTTATGGATCTTTGTTGGACTTATTAGACTTCTGCAGGAAAGAAGATTTGAGTGGAACTTCTGATGTTTATTAATGCACAAACTTGCATTAACTATTTTCCCATAGATTAGGACAGTTACAGTGTCTCTCTCCTTTATGCTAAATATGTATTAAAAGAAGTTGTAATCTTGTACACCGTCCCTCAAGGACAGCCTAAACTGAGACTCTTTCCTCAACCCAGCTGCTTTGTGAGAAATACTCCTTTATTTTTTTTTCTGTAAAATCTGCTTAAAACAGGCCAAGAGGCTCATAAGTTATTAAGGCAGAATGAATATGATCCCCTTGTCATACCTCTTCATTCCTCTACCCTTGTTCATGTAAAGAGCTGGATCACAGTCATCAAATACAGCAAAAAAATTAACAATTCTTCTCATTCTTCTCTATCTCATGAATCCAAGAAAGTGTGGTAAAGACTTAATTCAAGAAAAAAAAAAAAAGTATGGATAGCATTTATGGAATGCTAGTGTTAGGCAATACCTTCAGAAAATATTAAATGTCTTAACTATGTTATCTAAGATAACACAAAAAATATTGATCTAGCCCTTTATAAGTCCATGAAATGGTGTTTGTACATACATACAGACAAAAATGAATTATCTTAAGGGACACTATAAAAATAATTGGATGCTCAGACATGAACATGAGAATCCAGACTTTAAGGATCTCTGTCCAGTTCCCGAGTTCACAGAGGAACTTGGAGATGAAGAAATAACCTTGGGAAAGGAGATCAGATACCATGGTGGAAGGAAGCTTAAGAAGAATTAAATCAACCTCACAAGTGTTTCAGCTGAGATGCGAAAATGGATTAGCAGAGATCCACAACTAACACATTTTGAGCTCTATCCTACCTACACTGTTTTTTCTTCATTTTATAATGTCGTGGGTTTGGGCTGGATTGGCCCAAGCAAGCCGAGCAACAGATGTTCCCTCTCTCCTGCCGAGCAGGAGAGAGAGAAGAAGAGAGACTAGTTTAGTAAGAACTAAACTACTTTAATGAAATATAAAGAATAAAATAACAAAAGAAAATAATGAAATATACACAAAACCGTATCAAGCTCCCAGGATGACAATCACGTCACCAGCAGGCACTGGGGAAGTCCCAGACTGGACTCAGCGACGGAAGGGAACTGGATCCAGGAACACACGGGTCGGGATCAAAGGGAGACGAACCGACGGAGTCCTCCTCGGACGCCAGCCATTGAAGAAGGAAAGCAAGAGTCCCAGCAAGAGCAAAAGCCCAAGCAAGTCGGAGAAGAAGGTGAAGCTGTAAAACGGGAAACGGATAAAAACGGGACAACTGAAACAACGGATGCTAACCCTCTGATCCCTCAGCTTTTATACTGAGCATGATGCAGATGGGATGGAATACACTGTTTGGTCAGTTTTGGGTCACCTGTCCTATCTGCTCCTCCCCACAGATGGGACCCCTCTACGCCTCTCTGCTTCCAACCCTCCAACAGGGCAAATAACAAGGTGTCTGGCCTTGGTCGTTATCGCAGTAAGTCTAAGCAAGGGCCTCTCTGCATATCGTGCCTTGGCATCAGCTATAAGCATGGGTCTTATCACTCTGAGAAAGAGCAGTTTTCTGCACAATATGCAGTTAATTTCAGCAGTTAGAAGAGGCCTAGTTAGAAAGCAGAGTTACTGAACAAAATTGGTCCTGTTTTACCTCAAACCAGGACATTTAGTCACTGGTCTTTAAATCCATGTTTTGTCTTCTAAGAACTGTCCCAGTACCAAAGTTACAACAGTGAATAAACCCACTCTTTTAATTATACTTAAACTAGCAAAAAATATATGAAGTTAATCAACTCATTGGTCTCTCCGCTATAACCACTCCCACCTGCAGGCAGTCTTCTCCAAGGCTGTGAAATCCCATGCACTGTGATGGTAGTATATGAATAAGATTTACTAGCTTTATTGTGTCCATTGCTTCAACTCATTGCAGACAAGAGGGCTTTGCACTCCTCCGTTCACATAATTTGTTCAGCGTGCACAACCTGTGATGTTTCTGCCTTTCAGAGACTTTATGAATCTCCAGATGAACATTTTCTTTCACACAAGAGTGGTTGCTGACCCTCAATGTTTTGCCTTCCTTTTGACTCCTTCTTATCATAGAATCATAGAATGGTTAAGGAGAAAGGGACCTTAGAGATCATCTAGTTCCAACCCCCCTGCCTTGGATAAGGACACCTCCTACTAGACCAGATTGCTCAAAGCCTCTTATACCTGTTCTTTTCCCCTCTCTATGTCAGTAATATAAAATTTATATAAATCATAAAATATAAGATATTTTATCTTTCTATGTTATGTTCGTGATTTCTTCTCTGCCTAGCTGGCATTCTTTGTACCCTTCATTGTCCATTCTCAGTACTATCAGAAATTCAAACAGTTCTTAGAATGTACTTTCTGTCATTTTCTTTGCAAAGGAGATTTCCGGATCTGTTCTTGTCTTCTATCGGAGAGATATCAACCTGTTTGATTCTACTGAGAGACAGGACAGAACAAAGGTGAAGGCTTTACTCAAGCTGACAAGGTACTGACTGTCCTGAATCTTCACTCATTTCATTTTTTTAATCGATGCGTCATTCAGCTGTATTGGGTTTGGCCCACACAGAGGAAAAGAAATGCCATCGGGCTGAGAGGAAGGAACCTCTTTGCTCTAAGACCATAAAAATGTACTTCAAGTGCATTAAATAAGTTCATCTAACCAGGTGCTTACTCTCTTGGACTGTCCCTTCAGACTCCATAAACAGAAGTGGTTAATCTTACCCAGAAGTGCGTAAACTTAGCCTGTTTTGGAAAAGTGAGAATAAAAAAGCTGAGACCTCACATACTGTGATAAGTATTCATATTCTGAATAGAAACTGTCTACAATTTAAACACAAATGTGTGCATTATATGGATCTATCTAATCTGCATTTGCACTAGCTGACTTCAGTATTAATGTCTAGCTGTGGCCATACAGTTCAAGGGACACCCAACTACTTGTCCCATGTACCATCTGTGTTCTGCATCGCTTTGCTGAGCTCTGTATCATCACAGTTATCCCACTGGCAGCATGGGTGAGGCTAGGCTAGGCTTCAAAAAGGCTGATCTTGTCTGTACAAGTTGCTGTCACACTAGTGATCACATCCTGTAATCTTATTACCTTTTCCATCTCAGCAGTGACTCCAAAATGAGACAAAGCTCAATACTGTTACACTGGTTCCCTTCTATAGTACAATCTCCCCCTTGCCCACAGAAATAGCAGGAAGGAGGGATTCTGTCTCACACATGCAGCATTCAATTTTTGTTAACAAAAAAAAGGATCAAAATTGTCCTGATTAAAGTAACAAAGCTCTACCTTCTTGCAATTTTAGTCAATGAAAAATTAAATTAATGTGAAATTAAATCAACATAATCAAAATCAGGCCCAAGTTCTTATAATATTAAAATAACAAACATGGAATCATACTCAAACATCAGTACTATGACCCTGCTACCTCTAGGATTGTACTTATTAGAGAAAAATGGTTCATAGTGATACAAAGCAAAAGAGGCAGGCAATAAGGTAATGAGTGGTGTCACACTTTACTTTCTTATCAAGTGCAAGGGAAGAATTTCACACCTCATAGTAGGATACCCAAAACCCATGCCCTGTAACACAGAGTTAGAAAACTCACTGGTTTTAAACAACATTAGAATTGAATATTCAAATCTAATCCATTCCCTGCGTCTCAGTGACCAGTAGAGGGTCTGGAGAAGACCCCTGTCTGCTCATAGTTTGCGTTTTGGAATACTTGCTTTGGTCATTCTATTTAAAACCAAGCAGACAGATGGAAGCAAAAGGCAAACAAAAGGCAGATGGAAGAGGCAGTCATAGTAACTCCTCCCTTTACACAAAACAAGCTAAAAAGCTGTGAGACTGCTTATGTACCCTTTTTTGGCACGGTAGAGTACATACTGGTATCTTTTGCCTTCCCACAAGTTCACAGACTGCTTGCAGTGAGGAAATACATTTTATGCTCTGATTATCAAAGCTGTTCATCTTTGAAAAAAAGAATAAAATCATGATTCATTGAACTATAAAGAGTGAGTAACACACTTCAGCCTATTATTAGTGCACTAAACTGGGAGGAGAGTCACAGGTTCTTCCTCTCTGGACTGGGTCTGTATTTTAACCTGTGTACATTTAATGCAGAAGGCACAAATGTAGCCAGTGCTAGGATTTGTACTGGGAGCATTCATTCTGTGAGTACGAAATCTCTATAAAAAATCCTAATTATAAGGAGGCTTCTGAATTACAGGGGAACTCACAACAAGGATTAAGTTCTGTTCTCCTTGTTGTGCCATTTAGCTGTGTAAAGACAAACAAGGAAAGAGTAAAAAAACTGCATGAATTTAATCTACAGGACTAAATTCTTAAACAGAATGAAAATAATTTATTTCAGAGAGGTATCTGGTTCGTCATTTTCAATACTGAATGTTAAATACTTCACCCTCCTCCTTTGGGGTTTTGTCCTGGCAGATAAGTCATTGCCTATAATTAGACATTAGAAAGAGCTGTCTAACACTCCTAGGTCAGATTCTGAATCCTTACCTCACTTGTCAGACCAATACATTCATTTTTAAGAAATGGATTGGAAAATTTCTGCACCTAGTTCTGTGGGTCTCGTTCTCTCTCCCTCAGAATTTGAATTTGTCTGAAAAAGGTTGACATAATCATGAATAATTCCCACTGGGAGAATTACTGACACTCATTATGGTTTTCTATTCTGAGACTACTTCTTTTTTCTTTTTATTGTTAAAAAATTGTCTTTTTTTGTACTGAGAAATGCTAATTTGATTGGTGTATTCAAGAAAGGGTCACTGATAATTGCTCATAGAAGCTCCATCTCTCACAAATGAGTGTTACCTGAGAGATTTTTATGTTATGTAAATATGCAGCATGACATTGAATCTTATTTGTGATTGGATATTGCCAGCTGTTATGAAACTTCATTTTAAATTTTTGTTGAAATAATATCTCAGAGGTTACGGTTTTGTAGGTACAGTGGCAATGGATTTTGACAGATTTGTGGTCACAAAGGACCATATTTCCCTTTTTAATGAAGGGAGACTCTAAGGGTTAAGCATGAGAGGCTCAGAAATCAACATGTGCCAAAGAATGATGGAGAGTAGTAGAAACAGTGTCTTATGTTATAATACATGAGAAACTTGGTGTGGCCAGAGCAACATGACTGTTTTCTGTTCATACAGCCTTCCCTATCAGTGGACACTATTTTTGTTATAAATCTGTGTTAATTTTGAGAGGCACTTGTTCTTCTCAGTGTACACAAGAAAAACTAGCTACTGGCAGTTTGGGTAACAGCCAAAGGACACACAAATGAGAAGAAAAATCAAATATGTTACCATTCTAATGACAGTGAATACAGAATGCTTCAACAGTATGGAAGAGTTGGAGTTCACTTTCTGGAACTCTTCAGAAAATGCAGTCAATTTAGCTTTATCAGGAACTAATACATGCATCCACCCTGGCTACATCTATACTGGTAAATTAAACATAATCAGGAATATTCTCTGGCATTGAGGGTAACTGGCATTAAATGGTCCACAACCACATCATCAAACTCACCTATTCCCCAGAATAGGGTATCCATATCAAACTGTACATTGCAGTTTGGGTCCCTGGCTCAGGTTTCCCTCTATTTAAACACTGTCAGCACAGGCCAAAACTGTACCAAGACCTCTTCAATGATTCAGCAGTACAGACATCAAGTTTCTGTATTCAGGAATATTTTCCTGTAATGGCTTAATTTACTGGTGTAGGTGTAATCCAACTGGAAGAAAGTCCTGAGGTGGTCTTGGTGGCAGAAACAATGAGCTGAAATTTTATTTTCTATTTTTTTATTTTCTATTATTTAGATAATTTCTGCACTAGGCTTAACACAGCTTTCATTTCTCCTTCCTCTTGATGCCATCTAGGTAGTCAGTTCCTCTTGATGCCATCTAGGTAGTCAGTTCCTAGGCTAGCAGTTCCTGGCAACAGTCCCCTGTGAGTCTCTCATGCAGCCCAGAATGGTTTAAGTAATGATTCTCTGAGGCAGTCTCATCAGTCTAAAAGTAAATTTCCACTAAACAAGAGTCCTCATTGAAGCTTCTAAACCCATATAGTCTATAGACAGAAATGAGCACTTTGAGAGTACAACTCATCCCACTGAAAGGAAGACATTTAAAGTAAGTCAAGGAGTAGTGCGTCCTAGAAGTAGTGATGGGCTCAAAGGTAGATGTCCGTGATGTAGGTATCTAAAACTAAGTGAAATCAGTCCCACTCAGATTATTTCTGTATCAGAAGCATTGATGGGGAGAATGAGTAACAGTTTGTGATACCCATCTACCTGCCACCACAGCTGGCATGCAGAAGCTTTAACCAAACCCAGAATTAGGGTCTGAAAAATCAGAAAACGTTACCAGCAACAGAATATTCAAAGTTAGGCAATAAAGCAAGGGATGTTACTTTGCAGTTCACTAGATGTAAAGAATGACAGCAGTTTATACCAACTGGTGCTGACCTACCCATATGTACATTATAGTGTTGTGTATGTCATTGCAACCTGTTACTGCTTGTAGAATCACACTGCTAACAACAAAACCAGCAAATCAAAACCAATGGATGTAAGGATTTGTCCTTTATTTTTTTCTGAAATGTCTCTGATACTTTTTGGTTTATTTTGCATGGACTTTCTTCAGGTAGAACCATGGATTAACAATCCTCCATTGTCCCTGAAAATCTATTGATTTAATAACTGAGTATGGAAAGGATAATACCATTTAAGGGATTTATGTCTTTGTCAAAATGACTAGCTTCTCTATAAATAACAAGATAACAAAAAAGACTTCAGGAGGCTGTATTGGTATCATGATAGTAGCTATTATATGCTATCCTACTTTCAGTATGTAATTACTCAGGGAAAAGAGAGCAGAGCAATGTTCCATTGGTGTATAGTAGCAGAAGAGCAAACAAAGAGATGTGTGATGATACCATAAACCATGAGGTTAAACTAGTTCACCAATTCTTTCCTAACTGCAAGTGGAACAGCCCCAAAGCAGTAACATCATGTCATTCAAACTTCAGTTATTCACATTTTCACTCTAAAAATATCACTTGCTTTAGCTTCTCTTAGGAAACAATCATTTTTCATTGTACAACAAAGAGCAAATGTAATTCACTGTATGCCATCAGGAATTTGAAACACCTTTATAAGCTTAACAGAAATAATAGGAATAGAGTGATTACACTTTTCAGTAGTGCAAAACAACTGTTTCAGGAAAGTGAGCATAAATGGAATGGATGAACTGGCAAGTTTATTCCTTAAAATAATTAATGATGGATTTCAATTTAAATCCATCAGCCATGAAAACCTTAAGTCATTGACCACTGATTGCATCATACATCATGTGTGAGCAGAGGGAAAGAGCAATCTTACATTGCAAAAACAGTGCAAATATCCCTCTCTTTCACTTGTTTGAGACAGTCCTGCTATCCTTCTATCTCCATTTCTTCATTGCTTAGTGATCTTGCAAAGAAGTACATTAGGATGACATCACTGGAGCCATCTCAACCAACTGACTGTCCACTGTTGGTTACCATGGCTACTAAACTGTTATGAAATGTGACACAAAGACACTAACTAGACCTTTCTTCTAAAGAAAGTGGCAGCCCTAGCTGCCATAGTCTTTTCAGCCTGTTATGCCTGTTCTGAGAATGCACCCTGTATTTAATCCCTCAGAAAGCTAGAAGGAAGAATATGAAGAGGTGGGCTTCATCTCAATTAACTTCTGATGTCATCATCTGAGATATTTGTTTGTAGATTCCCTGCACAGTTAATGGAAAGAAAGAGACGCTTTTGTGGCATCTCACTTATTTTGGTACAGTTTAGTTTAGGATGGGATTAATCTCACTCTAGAATTGCATACATTATTCTACTGATCATGAAGATAATCCATCATTATTAGTTCAGAAGCCGACTCTTCGTTATAGATTACTAAAGCTAATTGAAACCAAACTTTGTTATATTTTGTAAATCCCATTCAGGTGGTACTGTGCTGATCAGCCAGGTCAAGTTGATCTTAGACACACATAAAGGCATGGACACAGAGTCTGCTCAGTGTCAAAGAAAATAAAACTGTGTATATATAAAATTTACATGTTGCAAGTGTCAGGCAACAGCTGACCATGACTTTCCAGGTCCTGGTTTCTGGTAGCTACTTTCTGCCGAAGCCTCATTTAATGAGTCAGTCACTGACTTTTCTTCCAGACCTAGAATGTCATGACTGTCCTGTCATACTTGAAATCCTAAGAGAAAGTCTTCAAAAGACAGATAGAAATGTTCCAAACTTCTCTGTGGACTACAAATGTTAAAGTAACTTCAAATCAATCAAGACGTAACTGAAAGTAATACAGTGCTGAATAAATGAGGGAAACAGTGCAGCACCTCATTGCTGAGACCTCAGCTAACAAGAATAACAGGAGAATATGGTTTATCCCTGTCACAAACCTCTGTAAAAGAGAAAAGGATCTGACACATACTTAGTTTTTTACAGCAAACCAGAGGAGAATTGGAAGTAAGGGCCCTAATCCAAGTGCCAAATGTAATCCTACATTACACTGTAACTCAAATCCCCATTCTCTATATATTACACAAGAGTGTCTGCTGGAAAAAAAGCTTGTGTAGCAAAGAAAAAAGGTAGTGACGGGCTCAAGGCAATGTTACTTAAGATAATCTCACTGTTTCTCTAACATTATTTAATGTCCTCAAAGAAGTAATTTTAAACCTAACTTGCCTGCTTCTGTTAGTTTAATTTGAACAACAAACGTTCAAGATTCTTTGTCATAAGTTTAGAAAAATATACTCGAACTGGCACTTATAAAGAAGATGGATTGTGAAGCACATATCTTTCAATCTCTTTTCTTCACCTGACAATTGGAATACTGGCAAAGAAGTAGTTCCTCAAGGACAGCCAGGCAATTTTCAGACCTAGTATTTCAACGAACACTTTTCCCCACCATACTGGACATGCTTGCTTGACCATGCTGAGTATTCTTTCCTGTTACTGTGTATTTTTCATGTGCTTCCAAGGAATTTATTAATTTCTTCCTTTTTTGTCACTTAAAGATGACACTGGGCAGCTAGTTAGAAAATGTCATACATCTATCTGTTGGCTGCTAATTTAGAGAAGAATAAAAGTTGAAAGTATATCACAAAGTCCCTGTAGATACTTAAAATCAGGTAAGGCCTCTGGTAAGTATTTTTTATTCCAGCAGGTTGTACTTGTCTTTCCTAAGTTAACAGAACAAAGAAGGGTTGGTGATTTTATTTTAGTTTAGTTTAGTTTAGTTTAGTTTAGTTTAGTTTAGTTTAGTTTAGTTTAGTTTAGTTTTCTTTAGTTCAGTTTAGTTTTGTTTAGTTTTGTTTATTTTGTTTTATTTATTTCATTTCATTTTATTATAAATGGCAACGCCCAATCCACAAATGGGTAAGAGTTAAACTACCTGCAGTTCTAGAAATGAGATATGATTCTTGCTTTTGATGAGTCATAATTTTCAAGGGAATAGGGTGTCTGTAGCTGGAATGGATTGGTTCTTGAACTTATCCTATAGGCTTTTTAATTTATAGCTTACATCCTTTTTTCACACCTGGAAAAAAAATGCTCTGACCTCTAAAAAGCTGATTTTTCAATACATCCCATAAAACAGCAGGAAAGAATGCAGATTGAGAATGCAGCTCCAGCACCTTGCTCTTTAAAAAGCTTTTAAAGCCTGTCTTATTCATTCATCTTTTAACAAAGATGAATGCAAACCACAAGTTTTATCCTAGTCTGTCTGGTAAGGCAAGAATAATGTTAAATCAATGCCAAAGTGATCAGGGATGAGATCAAGATCAAAGTTCTGATCAGCCCATGGTGGATTATTCTGTCTTAAATATTAAAAAGAAATTATTTTAGGAAAAAAAATAACTAGAAAAATAGAAATATGTCCCTGAATCAGCCAATGCATCTCACTGCTGGCATCAACCAAATTTTACTCACTGATAAAGTGACAGCTGGAGAGAAAAATCTAAACATAAACTTAGTGGAGGATATGACCACTGTGGGATTAAAAGAGAATTAAAGTTCTTGAATACTAAAAAGACAACAGGGGGGAAAAGAAACATTCTAAGATAGTGAATATGTATAGCTACAAAGTACGAACCATTAAATTGCTGTGAATGTCCTACATTTACTACAAAAGATTTGTGGAAATAGATAGCAGCACACAGATCTTCAGCAAGTTCTTTAGATTTTAAATCTCCCATTGATTTCAATCATGTTTCAAGATGCTACACTAGCTGGGCAACTATGCCTAGTGGATCTTTGATGTCCATTTGAGAAAACAGCAAAGTAATATGTTCAGAGAAAATCTGTGTCTTCAATGGAAGTCAAAGAACACTGATGGTTCATGTACAAGGAGTTGTTCTTCTTATTTGAGGAAGTCAGCACACAAAACTCAGATGGCTTGTTGTGTAGTATCTAAACTTGCTTCTAGACATAGGACTTCTGTGAACATGAAAATGTCTTCACATATTTTGAATATTCCATGTAATTGTGAAAAATTTGTCAGCAGCAGCGGAGGAGGTAATCACCAACAGAGAATAGAGTTAGTCTTCAGGTCCTGCACTCTGAAGTAAATGAAGCTACTGAAATGCATGAAGACAAGGAAGTTTCCTAGATAAGGATCTCCCCTTGCATCAAAAGAACTCTCTTCTGCTAGTACTCAGAAAAGTGTGTTAGCATATACAAATATTTATACACTTGTTGTGTAGATCCAGATACATATTCTCAGACTGACCCTTTTATTCTTTATATCACTCTATTCCCTCCTCCTGAGTTCTTGAATTTCATGAATCATACATATTCTCTTTTTCTTTCCAGAAAAACTTACATGTACTCTTCTCTCACTAATAATCCTAGAAGTCCCATTGCAACCAGCAATGTGTTCAAAAGTTATTGGTATAGAAAGGCCACATTTAAAAAAAAAATATTGGTCCCGAAAAACACCTCCTGGTACTGGGAGACTATCATTTATGCCATCAATTTTTTTCATAAAACCCCAGCACAATTCTAGACTGGGGTCCTGCTAGCGCTCTCCTAAACCATTCCTGGACATGGATGAAGTGTGGATGTATTCTGAGGAAGGTTCCCATCAGACAGACTACATGCACTGCCTGTTCTGGAAGCTAAGACTAACATCGGCAGGTGCCACTTCTTAGAAGCTGGTCTCAGTGTCCAGGAAAGTTCCCAGGCATGTTTAACTTGTACGGATATAGTCAATACCTCCTGCAGTTGGTGCATGTGCAGTGCTTGTTACTCCTACAATTTACAGTAATTGTAACTGGTGGGACAGTTAACTGACTATCCCAAAATGACTTGGCATACAACCAGAATACTGAAATACTTCCAAAATTCTTTGACGTAAGATTTACATGGATTTTAAAGGGTATTTAACTGTGTTAATCATTAACAGAGTCAAAAAGAAATCTTAGATTCATACACTTGCCCACAGTACCCACCATCTGCAGGCCTTGTCTTGATATCATGTATCAATGTGAGAACAATGAAATACCATATTCTTTGCACCATTTACTTGACTAAGACTTGCATAAATTCCCATAATATCACTGAAGGTCATCGTCAAGTATCAGAGATTCTCACATTTTTTAGATTTTTCAGTAGAGATACCTAAGGAATATTAAATATCCAAACCTTTCAATAACAATTATCCTTATTAAATAAAATCCTTATCAGCTGTATCTTTAGTAGAAAAGAAATTACAAGCATCAAGACACATCCATAGCATAAATCCATAGCAGTACCTGATTTCTGTAAGAGAATATTAATCAATAAAAGTTTTAACTTTATCAACTGCACTAATGAAAAAGCATTTTCCATTACTTATTACACAAGGCTCAACGGTGTGAAGACGAGCAAATCATAAGCCTCCAGATTTTAGCTGATGCATTATTTCTCCAACTTCCCAATACTTTTGAAGTACCTTAGATTTCAGGTTAAGGAAGATATATTGTAAAGGAGATTTACACAATAAAATTAATATGTGCCTGACTTTTACATGTGGACTTTGCTTGTCTTAAAATATAATTTGGTACATTTATGAAACAAGTTCATTTTTAGGTAATGATTATAGTACTGTTGTTATTACATCAATTCATTTTCACAATGAAAATGTGAGTACATTTTGTAAGACCAGTAACCAATATTTGACTGGAATTATGTAGAATGCAGTACAATGATTCAATTATTATAAAAGCAGAAATAAAAAGGAAAAATGCATGTATTTATGGAAACAGGATTTGGGACTTACAGCTGAAAAAAAAACCAAAAAACCTAAGCCAAAAATTTGAGTTTATTTCCATTTTACATGATTTCTGCCAGACTACAGATCTTCAAAAACGTAGCATTCATTTTGTGAATTTGGCTCTTAGAGGAGTTTTCAGGGCATGTTATAGAAATGAATGTTTTTAAACCAGTAATCTTTCCAAAATAAAAAATAAGACTTTGAATGCAAACTACAGCCCAGAAAGCTTTATGCCAGACTGTTGTCTGACCTATTGTGAATGTGCATTTTACATGCATGACATGCATGTAATATGGCTAAAGGCAGGTTATACAATGGCTTTTTCCATGTCACAGAATGCTTAATAAAATACCTTGCCATTACTAGATGATGATGCAACGAAGCCCATATTCCATGCCACACCTGGAAAAGAACAAGACTGTAAAATAGGTCTCACTAGTATGCATAGCGTACTCCTTCCTGGTCTCTTGTAGTTCTGTATCATGTTTTGAAAATGTGTTTTCTTCTTTAACATAGTTTTTGCATTTGATATTTGAATATTCAAGCAGGTCAAAGAAATAGCTCAGAAATTTAAATTTCCACCAAGCATAAATGATTATTCAGTCATAAGGAAAAAAGTATCCCATTGCTTTTCCTAAAGATCTCTGAAACTTCCCTAAATAAATATAGCTCTTCAGACAAATTCCTTTCGTGATACACCTCTACTCACAAATATTTAATATTTTCTATAGCTTTAGCACTGACATGTTGTGTAAAGCAGCCTGGAGACAGGATCAGCATTGGAGCCCTGGCTAATCTTCTGTCATGTCGCTGGTTCCACAGCCAATTTGGAAGAGAGTAAAAGTCCTTCAAAATTTCGGTCAGATAGTGTTGGTATTTATCCCACTACCACAGGAGAGAAGGAGATAAAATTTAGCCACAATTCTTTATATAATAAGCAATATTATGGCTATCCAGAGAAGGAATATCAAAATCAGTGTGCTCGAAACAAACTGAAAATATGAAGTGATAATTCCAAAACAAGATGCATTGCCAAAGGTGCTGATCTCAAGTGTTTTCCAAGCTTTGGAAATGGCCAACTTCTGTGCCTTAGGCACCAGACCCAAACCAACGGGCAGCAGAGCATGAGTGTTTGTGAGTCAGCACAGGATTCCTATACCAAGGAGGAGAAGGTAAGGAAAATAAAGCCAGGAAGAGATTCTACTCGGGAAAGGATCTCACTAAGTGGTACAAGTAACAATGACTCAGTGTGTCCAATGTAGCTAGGTTTGACAAGAGTTTCTTCTCATGGCAAAAAGCAGCACAGAAGATCCTTACACTGTCTAGAGGAGAAGTGGACAGAAGAGTCATGATAACAGTGTGTCCATGGTAACTTTTCACAGGGACAAAAATAACTACTAAATTAACAAAAGTAAAAATGTAGGATCTGTGACTGCTCTTAAGACTATGCTAACCTTGGTTTGGCAAGTCACTGCAAAAGTAATCATTATACCTCCAGTCTTAACAGTTATTGAAAAACAAGTCAGAATAACTGTTAAGACTGGAGGTCTTTGAAAAAGGTTAATAATGCTTTCTACATGGAACTGGCTTTCTGATAGGACAGATCTAACACAGATTGCAATCCAGGAAAATGTTTCTTTAGGACTTTACTTAGACCTGTTCTCTTTTTGAACCATGAAAGAGTTCCAGTCTCCTAATACTCTCTTACATGTTTGACACTAACCTACTTCCTTCAGCTCCTGAGCAAAGACTGAAAGAATGAGACTGAGCATAATATCCTGTGCTGCACTGATTAGCTGGAGAACAGGAAAATGTAGACAGACTTTTTATCCTGGCCCTAGATGTTGCTGTCACCTTTTCCTTCAAGAATGAAGAAGAAGTAAGAAGGAGAATTATTCAGAAAATGTCAGTGTAAGTAAAGACTATTTCCATTTCTCCTGTGTTCATTCTGTTCTCTCTTCATGATTTATCTTTACAGGTTCTTCCCATTTCTTCTAGCTGTTGTCCAGCAAGACTCAGTTTTATCAATGAAGTTTACCCACCCCACTGTTTGGAGGGGTTTTTTTCCCCATGAGAATAATAAGTATTAATTATGATCCCAGTAAGGAAGAATAGAAACCATAGTTTTGTCTCTGCTAGGTAGGATTCCTTTCCCAAAGCTTTATCTGCCTGAAAATTAAGTAGCTGTTCTCAGGGTACCATTTTACCAGCAAATGGTTTCAGCAGCAAAGCCAGGTGTTCCCTCTGCCCCTAGTAGTTATCCCCACTCAAAAGTTTGTACATTCTTAGCACTATCAAGATTCATGGTAGGCGCCACACCAGAACATGGCCAGCCAAATGGTAATAAAGAGAATTCTATAAAAAAGAAACAACAGAAGAGGCAGTGAACTATAGCACATGGAAAGTAATGAGCTGACTGGGCAGTGGAAAGAAGGGTGAGGGAAGCTGTCTTCTGTCAAAAAACAAGCGCCTCTGAAACTCTACCCTTAACTACATACCCAGGCTCTATAGGATCAAAGTTGAGAGGCAGTTACCTCTCACAGACCGTCATCCCAGCTATCTCTAGAGGTATCTACTGACTATACAAATCAGTTGAATTAAAGATTCTAAATTACTTTTTCAAGGCTTTTATTCAAAGACTTTGAAACTCATCATTCCCATTTCGATGCAAGAACTGAAAGCCAAGAAAAGACTGGAATTTCACAGAAATAGTACTTCTTTAGGTGTCTTGAGTTTATTCACTGTAGGAAAATTAAAAATTTTCTGAGATAAATACAAACTGTGTATCAGTGTCATAAGTACTAATATGTAGTCCCTCTTCTTCCCCACATCAAGTTTGTCTGAAATAATGATTTTTATAGAAATAAGTTTATGGTTTAAAAAGTTAATAATTCTCTGTTTGTTTGTTGATTGAATTGTGGCATTTTGAGCATTCAGATTTCACATTTTTTTTTTCTGCATTCAGGAAGAAAGAGAATAGAAAAACATGTTAATTTTTTCTTTTTTTTTTCTTTTTTTACAGAGTCATTTGACTAAGTATTAAACGATCATGATAAAACAGTGAGTAGTTGTCCATAGTATGCTATGCCAATTTAAAGGACATTCAAGTCCCATATCTGAAACAGCAGATTGGGAAATGCAAAGAGTAAATAACAATCGTTTTTTAAAAAATAATTATTTATCTATTTGAAATACAATTCTTAATTTAATTAAACAGAAGTATTTTGACATCTTAATGAATTTTTTTCAAAAATAAGAATGAGTTGCCATGAATTGTTAATTTTTTCAATCAAGCAACTCCAGAAATACACACTGAATCAATACTTTGAACCTCTATATTCTTCCTTGAAAAAAGACAACTGCAGACAACTACAGATAATGAAAATTCAAAACATTCGTGCTGTAGGAAATTAAAAAATTCAGAACAGGATTTCCTGATTTGAGAAGTTAATTACAAACATCAAAATCTTGCACAGATAAAACACTTTTTTATACAGGCAAGGAAAAATAATACATTTGTCTCCAAAACTTTGGTAGTAAGACGGAACGAAACAATTGGTTACTCCATTTCCCTATGGTATCACCAAAACTGCCCCTGAGGTTTGGAGACTAGACCTAAAAGGCTATAAAAGTCAAAAAAGTCCCCTGTCAAAGGAGCCTGAACATGAAAGCACAGAGATCTCTCAAACTGTAGCTCTACAAGTTCTCCAGCTTCCACACTGTAGTGTACACCACAAAGCAACACTGCCCTGCAGCCAGAGATAATTGACAGCCTGAGGTGTCCAGCAGCCCAGAGTTAAAGCTTCTAATGGAAATGCAACTACTTTTGGTGGTGCAAGTTTATATAAAAATAAAAGAGTTTTAGTAAACATTCCAGTTTTGGTGGACTGCCCAGTTCTGGTAAAAAAAAAATCTATGAAAAGAAAAGACTGCTGACTAGCTCACCAATTAACTGCCAGCTCACAACCAGAAGGTGAGAATCAGTCATGACTTAGCTCACTTGAAGCTGGATGGAAATGAGAAAGCAGCACAGCTGAAGCCTTTTGTCAGACCTAGTGTACTAGCCACAGTTTAATAATTTAATTTCCTTCTGGCTCTCTGTCCCCAAGGAACTGATGAGCTTTTGACACTATTCCTTTACCAAACTTGCAAAACTCCCAGCAATAACAGGAGTCAAGAGCTCCTTATGTACTAATTCACTTGAATAGTTTCTTTCCCATATCGTATTTTTCAGCAGGAAGACATAAAGTTACTGTCATCTAATGTTATTAGGTCATTTACATGATTAAAAAGTAATTATGAACGAGTATTGTTGGATTTGATGAAAATACCCCGTATCACTTGTCATGTATAATACACCATCCCCTTGATACACATGGAGTTTTGAAAGGTGAACCAAGAATGCAATCATTTATGTAATTAAATGGAAAGGAACACAAAAACCTGTGTGGAGGTGGCTACGGTTTGTGATAGGCAGTTCACATGTCAGCAGACAGAATAATTTTAAATAATGTTTAATTACCAATTTTTGGAAGTTCTCAATTGCTTTTCATAGAAATTATTAACATAGCATATCCCACTAAATAGTATTTATTAATGTAATTTTAAAGACATACTATATTAAGTATAATTTATATGTTCCTTGCAAAATTCAGCTATTCAGTGACTACACACTGTCTCTCGGGAAAAAAAAAATTTTTTTACATTTATTACACTGTTTTAATTAAGAATATTTAGAACTAAGGTTTTGTTCTTCAATTTCCATGCTCAAAAGCCTTTGCATTTTGAAAATCCTGTAATGGCCAGCCTCTTTGCCTGTCCTGAAAAGTCTGAAGAGCCAGGATTAACAGCTCAAGATGGGGCTTCCAGAGCGAACATGTAGGACTACTGACTAAGAGGAAAGCATGAAGCATTTATAACCATGCATCAAGACAATATTTTAGGAGAGAAGAAGAGGGAGAGTGGGATCAAGATAGCAAACTGGAAAATCACCTACTTGGGAGTCAAAGTAGACGTATCAAAAGCTCCATGAAGGGAATTTTTAAAAAAGTAGGTAGCCAAAATTCTGCCTGGAGCTCATGATGTATCACAATGTTGTTTTGGTTTGCCAAGCTCTCCAGCTTTGCATCAGGAAGCTCACACTAGGGAGGCTGTTAATCTGGGAAGCATAGCCCTTTGCAATTCTGGAATCTCAGCTATAGCTTCCCAGGTCGGCCCAAGGGCAGGTTTCTTGGGTGTGCCAAATTTGCAGCTGGGGTGTGGATGGATTGCAGGGGCCTGTCAAACAGCATGACATTTTCCTGATGTGATCTGCAGTATGTTTCCACTCTGCAGTGTGACTAGTGTTCTGGCAGAATTCCTTTTGAACAATATATCCCTCAGAAAATCCTGCAGGATGTGTAACTACAGCAAGGGCAGCGCTGTGCCTAAAATGCAATGAAGCAGACCGATGAGATATATCAGTTCCATCGCGTCGGGGTTTTTTGCTGAGTCCTGCAGGTCTTCATGGTACCATCCTCTCCTCTCCTGCCACCCAAGTCTAGTCAAGGAAACCAAGTGGTAAAATCGGTTTCATCCTATAGTCAATGTCTCCTGCATGGAGAGCCACAGGCTCTCCAGGTTCATACTGACTGTTAGCAAATGACCTGGTTTTAATACTTAAATTAAATAATGACTTATTCATTTATGTGAAATTTATTACACTATATTTGAGATATAACCACTAAATTTACCTAAGTAATGTTTTATTAATTTTTTAAAATTACTTGAAAGAGTAACAAATTCCACTTGCAATTTAAATAATTTAATTCCTTAACTGAGTAATTGTTTTACTTTACATTTCAAAAAGTATAAGAAACTCACTATTATGTCATGCTGGGAAACAGCTTTTACCTTTAAAAAAAAATACCAGTGATTCAGAAATATTTAATTTTAAAATCACTCTGCTATCATGATCTCCACAAAACCAGGCAATAATAACGTATATAAAAACCATATTACTCCATAAGCCCCAAATTTTAATCATTGTTCAAGTACCAAATTTTATTTATATGCCATCCTAATAATTGAGTTATAGTTTATTTTACTGCAGCTAATGAAAACTATAACATGGAGAAGTTAAGTGATATATTTACCTTAGAAAAGTGGAAGGTAGAACCCTTAACTCTGCATTACGTCCATAAAAAAAGGTTCCCTGCAGGCAAAAACAAAGCAAAAGGATAAAGAATATACCTTTTTTCCTTGGGAAAGGTTGGTGCCTTGAACGTTGTTTGGAGAACCTGACTGCCCCACTCCCCCATCATCCACCTTCTCTGTGGGCACAGCCACATTCCTGTCTCAAAGGCAGGGTCCTTGAAAAGGTACAGTGAAGGGCAATGAGGACAATCAAAGTCATCTTTAGGAAGAACGGTTTCCTTCAGAAGAAATAATCATTCATCTTGGGCTGGATTGAGTTAGTTAAATATATTTGAGAAAGGGTAAAAAACTCTACACGGCAGCTGTGAGACTGAGCAGTGAGAAAGTGTGCAATAAACAGCCCTGTAGACACCAAAGTGAGTGAAGAAGGAGCAGGAAGAGGTAGGAAGAAGGAGCAGGAAGAGGTAGCTCAGAGGCGTTGGGAGGATTCCCCAGCGACCTCTGGAGAAGACCATGGTGAAGCAGGTTGTTTCCCTGCAGCCCATGGAGGACCACATCAGAGCAGGTATCCACACTTGCAGCTCATGGAGGATGCCATACCAGATCTAAAAGTTTTTTCATCTCATTTTCTCCCCTGTCCTGTTGAGGACGGGGAGGGAGAGAACAACTGCGTGGGTGTCTGGTTGCTGGCCAAGGTCAAGATACGAAACTGATTCAGGAAGTCCCCTAATCACTGGACATTGACATAGAATTACAGAGTTCTTTTAATGTGCTGAAGACATCTCCTGTGGCTCACTGTCAGACTATTGGTCTGAAACATAAGCCATCTCTCTGAAATATAAGAACTGTCCTGTCAGTGTCATTCTTAACGGAGATACGATGTGCTAGACCTAATATCAACTGTTAATAGGTGGAAGAAAAGGTGGCTAGATTTACCTCAGAAGGCAAATAATATCCCAAAAGTGGTTTATTTTTACTGTGCCTCATATTAGCACATACACAAATTAAATGTTTAGAGGAAAGTAGTATGAAAAAAAGACCCCACCTAAAACCAAAAAACACTCCAAAACCTGGACCAACAACAATTTCATTTGGCAAAATCATCTATATCTCTCTCCTTGTACATAGACAAAAACCTCTTTTTAAGTTTTCAGTCCAAGCCAGTAAGTGTGGCTGGAGATATAAACAAGAGCCCACATGCTGCTTTTACTCAGAAGGGTAACCTCAATATTTGAAGTGAGATTATAGACTAAATTACTCAAGCCCTGCTATTTTACCAATACCTTCCAGCAATTCCTCCTGTGTTTTCAGAAGGCTCACATAACTTCTCATTATACAGTGCAATGGAATCAACAAGAACAAAGACTCACAGGATATACCGCTGAAAAGCATACTGATACAGATGAAATGAAGAGAGAGGAAGTGCAAATGATAACACAGGGATGCCAAAGTGGCTTGCACATCTTTGCTAGACAGATTAGACTAATGTGGAAATTGCTACAGGGAAGTCAAATACTAGGACTCAATGTAATGTAAGGATTATAGTTATGTTACTTCTCGATTAACACAGCAGAAACTTTAGCCTATTGAGTAGATGAAATTTTCTGCCAAATCTGGAAAGCTAAAAGCTATTGGGTCTGATCCTGAAGATTTTGAGAAATTAAGAGAGACTGAGCTCATTTGCTTAAGAAGCAGAGTGTGTACTGGCATAAGAAAAGCGACACAGAAGAGTGGGTTAAATAAAGCCAAATAATGTAAGGTTTGCATTAGAAAGGTAGTTCAAGATGTCAATGTCATGCATACTTTCCAGCCCATTCTTTGAACTTTCAGGTGCATCTTGCCCTGAATGCAAATATTATCTACAGAACTTGCTAAAGGTCTAACTTATCAAGAAAAGAAAGCACCTGTCATTTTAGGAGCTATGCTAAGGCAAAATCTGTGTTATATGACTTTCAGGAAACAAATCATCCCGATATAATACAAAATATGAAAAGCAGACATAATTCTGTCTTCCCTGTGTTACGGCGCCTGGGCAAAAGGAAAGCTTTCCATTCTGGAATATATTAGGAAGTCAAAGGACTAATGCTAATACCACAACAACAGATACTCATGAAAAATGTGTGCATTATCACTGCACCCATTCCCCTCAATAAACTCCTAAAACCGCAGTCAGGAAAGCATCAGCTTGCAAAGAATAAATGGCATATGTGTTGTGTTTCTGGCTGATAGCACGGTGTCCAGGTAGTGAGACAATGACAAATTCCATCACATGCTGCTGAGAAATAATTATACGTATTGAAGCCAATTAGGACTAGAGTTCCAGCATTTTCTAGCGACCTGCAGATCTTGTGTATATCAATTTTAATTATGGTTGCCTTTTGCCAGGAGTTCAAAACCAAATGATATGAACAAATTATGTGCTATCATTTAACCCTCATGCCCTCAGTAAGTATGGTTCACCATGATTCCAAAATCAAACAAACAATTAACATGTTGAATTTTAAGTCAATTATATCCAGCTAATCTCCAATTACCTGTCTACTTTTTCTACTTTAGTTTGGTGAAGTATATAAAATTTAAAGAGCTCTAGAAAAAAAAATAAATTAAGCAGCACTAAAGAGAAGTGTATTTTTATGTTAAAGTCATTCCTGTGAACACCTGTGAACTGCTGAGTTTAATTGGGCTACATCTGCTCCTGATTTTGTGAGTTCTGACTGATTATCTGTCCTTATACTGTATTGAGCTGTGTCTTCTTTCTTCCTTTCCATATGTCTTTTTGGGGTACAGCTTAAACAGAATGACACACCTGGGAAATGAGCAACCTAAAAATCTGCAAGCTGATAGCAGGTGGTGGTTCTCAAGTAGAAACATTCAAAAGGCAGACAAATTCACACACTTAGTTGTTATGGTTTCAAATAGAACAACTCTGGCAAAGATGTGGCCTTATGCTGATGTCCCAGAGACCAATAGTCATGGAGATTCACAACCAGAAACATAAGGAGAAATGGCAGTTTCCAGCTGAAACATTTCTGCCCAACAATGTAAAAACAAGGCTCTGGTTGCTTTCTTCAAGGGAATTCCATGCACCATCACAGGCAACTGTACAAGGCTGTATCATGTCCTGAAATGCACTTTATGTCTGCTCATTTATGCAATGTGAGTTATACTGATTCATTGTGGCAAAAATCCTCCTGACTTCCTGGATCAGACTCTTAGTGCATCTTTATGAGCCAGAGCAGCAGTAAATCACTGTTATCTCAGTGGATTTGGAAGCAGAGAAAAAGAGGAGAGAGAATATCACAAGGCTGAACATAAGCAAGACTGTGGTAAAGATCAAGATTTCAGTCCAAAATCCCTGTTCTGATACTGCTAGTCTTATTAAATGTTCTTCTGTTTGCATGAAAAGCTATCACAGGTCCCAGTTTTGCTTCTGCTCATCTCAAAACTGCCACTTTCCTGCCTCAGTCCCATTACAAATGCTTTGTTACTATTAGAGACCCAACCCAATCTGCATTCCCAGAACACACAAACATTTTGAGAAATGGACCGCTCACAAACTGTTGCCAGTTTAGAGAGGAAGGTCAAGATGTATCTACAGATACTGTTATAACCTAGTAGATAGAACATTGCGGTAGGTGGGAAGTCCAGGTTCATTGTCCTGCTTAACATTAGGCAGTTCAAACTGATGTACCCAGCACCTCTACAAACTACCCTGATCAGCAGGCTGAGAGCTATGCTAGATGTAGTATCTCATATGCTTCTTGAAGCCATTCTATGGATGGACAAATCAGGCAGGTAGGAAAAGGCAGACATTATTTCATGCATGATTTTAAAAGGCATATAGGGAAGAAGTGGGGGAAAAAAGGCTGTTCCTCTTTCCAAATGACAGCAGATCTGCAGCCTGGACACAGTTCAATTTTCCCCTGACAGTAGTTCAAGGGTGGGGTAGAAATTAGTGCTTAAATGTTAAAATATTTTATTTGGTATTTTTTTGCACAACATAAATGAGTGAAGTTTATCTGGAATACAGAAAAGCAGAAGCAGGCTATTCTTTTTCTGAAAACCTCAGCTAAAATATTGTTGTCCTCCAAAAGTTTTCTGAGCTATCAGCAAGAACTATCCATCTGCTCAAATAAAGTCTTTATTTTTCCTAAGTGCCTCTTCTTTATTTTTGAGAACCTTTTAATCTAAAGTTGATCTTTAGACTCTGTTGCCTTAGTATGTGAGCTGTAGCTGTTAAGACGAGCAACATAGTTTTAAAAACAGTTTTCCAGAGTAGGAAGAACATGGAAAGAAATTAAGTGGGGGTTGAAGAAAGCTGCTATGCATCCAAGGAAGAAAAAGTTTTCTTTCACTTCAAAATAACATTTAATTTAGACTTTTTTATATAAAAATAGTATTAAGAGCATTCCATAGTTTGTACCTTCTAAATTAATTAATAATATTCATACTTGGAAAAAAACCATTCATGTTGTGGTCAAGAACACGGTGGACTGAAATGATTTTAAAAAGATTTCAAGCATATAAAAATATTCATGTTCAGATCCATTATATCCTCTCACACCCCTTTCTGATTTTCTATTCTTTTTATCAAATTGGGTCAAGGTTGGGTTTTTTTACTTTTTTTTCACTTTTTTTCTACTTGCTCCAAACCTCAAAAGTTAGGTAGCCTGCTGTAATGTGAAACGTTTATGGGAAAAAATATGTTTAAAATCACATGGACCCTGTAATGACTGAGTATAGGTAACGGAATCTATGAAAAATGTCATTCAGAATGTTTATATCTCATTGTCTCATTATAGTCTTTATATTGTGATAATTTGTCATAACAACGGATTTTCCAAAATACAGAAAAAAGATATCAGAATTTCCTATCACTTGAAATATCTTAAGTTAAATGTGATTTGTTCTCACACTTTAAAATAAAATTTTACATTTTTACCCACAAAATATTAAGAGATTTAATGTAATAAAATGTTTGACTTTGGAGAGGATAAATAAAAAAGCCAAGAAAATTACCTTTACTTGACTTGTGCTCTGGGAAGATGCTGAAAACACTAATTAGTCATTAACACAGCTCAATTTGTAATTTTAATGCCTCAGAGACAAAAGGCTGTTAACTGTTGTTATTATTTGTATAATAGTAGAGCTACAAGTCCCCGTTTCAGGTTCCCCTTGTGCTAGGAATTGCAGAAATACATAATAATTTAAAAAAAAAAAAAAATCCTACCCCAAATAACCTTATAATATAAAATTAGACTGCAATAAATGACATCAGTAATGCAATGACAGGGGCAGTAGACAGAACAAATCTGTGTTTTACAGCATTTTTCCTGAAACCAGTTGCTCACATAAACACTATATCCACTAATACCTCCAGACAGACCAGTGGGTTGGGTGGGTCAAAGGTCCTATGGCTTCCTTTCATTCAAACATTTTCTGTATTCCAGCAAGTAGAAGAATCTTAAGCAAATGTAAGCAGCATGCTGACTAATTACAACCTGTCATAATAAATAACTGGATCCACTCAAATTCAGCAATTCATGTAAAGGAAGAACTCCCAGCTGATTTGTGCACATGAAAGAAATGTTAGTTTTATTTACTTAGTTTTCTCTTATTCAGTTGTGTCCCTTCTTGCAGCCTAGGTTATCATCATACAAGTCATATCTTCTGGGGATATATTTTTAGAACTGCTAGTGGAAAACATAACCATTATGCTTGAAAAATTTGAAAAAAATAAGGGATCCTGATAAATTTGACAATCTGCATGACACAAAGCTGTATGGTGGAAAACAATACCAAACTGAAAGAAAAATAAAAACAGAATAGCTAATGTGAGGAAAGAGATTGCACAAGTTTCCTACAGCTCTACACAGTAAAGCTTTTGATGAAACAAGAACTTCTTTATTCTTTACAACAAAAATGCCAATTCTGTAATATTACAAAGCTAAACAGATGGTTTCTAACTAGCAAATAGACTGTGAAATAAAAAGAAATAAGAAAAGGGGTAGCTCTTGAGATTGGAATTTGCATTTGTATTTGACTGATTCAGTATTACACATGGTATCTTCCAAAATTATTTTAATTAAGTTGAGAATATACAGTCTAGTAGAGCTGTTTGGGGATTTTCTGTCAAAGTACGGTATTACCAACCCTAAGGTTCAAAAAAGTGGAGTGAAATCTTCTGTCCCCCACCCAGTTAACAGATTTCTCTTAAGGCTACATTATACATTTTTCTCTGACTGGCTTTTTCAAAATAACCCTGGGCCATCTTCATACCATATGGAAGCCACAATGTTGCTCATTCTGCCAAATATATACATTGAAGAGAGTTAAACATTCACTGAACAAGCTCTGATTCATTGCATTATATTGCAAAGCATTGCCCAAGCCATCGAGAGGAACCACAAGACTATGTCGTTCCCATATTAGTTCTGCATCTTCATCACCAACATCGATCCAAACCATCATCTCTTCCCCACCTGAGCAGTGAAATATGTACCCCCCATTTCTCTCCATTTTTTTTTTTTTTTTAACTTTTCCTCTGGAAGTTATTCACCTATCTCTTCCAAACTAGTATTTCAGAGAAAGAGGAGACAGAGAACAGATTATCTCTATCAGGTTCTCTCTGGACCCTTTTTCTCCTTTGTGAGAAGAACACTAGGCATTTTTTTCTCTCCTTTCCATTTTCCAGTGTTACCTCTCAAAATTGACTGATAAAGGAAAATCTTGACTGCTCTCTTAGCAAGGTGTAGAAGCAACTGAGAACTACTTATTTGCCTTAAAATAATGAGTCCTGGCAACAAAATGTCAACAAATTGGTGATTTTTATGTATTTTTTATGCGTGTAGGTAGAGTTCTCACCCCAACACATCCTTTCGTGCATTTTTTTCATGCACTTTTATCAAGAGTACTTCCAGCACATCCCTATAGCTCTTTGTATCCTTGGAACCACTTTTGTGTGGAGCATTTCCTCTAGCAGCACAAACAAATATCTTTCACAACATCACCATAAAATCCATTTGTTCCATAAGGCATCAGTTCTAAGAAGTCCCAGGTACAACATTATAAATATGATACAGTTAAACTTTGATTAACTATACTTACCTTTGGTTAACTAAATTTACGTATTAGACCTTTCCCTGGAGATCTTTGAGCAGGACTTCCTCAGGCACTTTCCACAATGATAATCTCCTCCCCACATCACCTGCCAGCACCTCCTCAGTTTCTTGTCACCTGAACAACTTTACCATACCCTTTGGTCTCTCCAGCCCTTGCTCTTCAGCACTGACTAATCAGCACATAAGACTTCTGTCTTAGCTTTCACTCCTTTTCTTCTGAATTCAGCCCTGAAAAAGGTTTCTGCTGCTCTCTGAACCCTAACCCTTTTCCTATCCCTAAGCTGCTTCCACATATCCGGGGAAGCATCCTGTTTCTCCAGCTGTGTCCATCTTCATCTCTGAATTGTCTGTAGGCAAACATCTCTCCTCCTTTTTTAATTTCTGCCCAGAAATCTTGCTGTATCTTGCATCTTAGCAGGGATTTCTCACTGGGCTCCTTGCGTAAACAGTTTATTCAGTGCAGTGAAGGTTTTTCACTGAAGAAAGAGAAAACTGACAGACCTGGTGGTGAAAATAGAAATTATAAGCTCAGTAAAATTACCTGGGTTTCAGTGTGGACCTGTGACTGGGCTTTAGAAAAGAAAGGAATTTGATTATCATGTCTTAATAGAAAAGCTAATTAGTCTAACAATAATATTATGGCAAGGTATTCTGGTAAAAAGAATAAATTACAGCAGAAGATAATGGTCATCATAAAAGGAAACAGTTGAAGAGCAATTTTATTGTTAAGATCTAAAAATGATCTCGTAAAACATATCTTCTGCATTAAGTTAATTCTGTTTGGTAACATTTTCCACTTACTAATGAATGATCAGAATATTTGTGAAAAACTGTCAGTTTGATGCAAAACATTTAAACATCGCTGCATGCCATCAATAAGATCATCATTGCTTCCCTTTTTGTAGATAGTCTATCTCATTATAGTATTTTAGCGTATTCCCAATGTTCATACACTCATCCTCAGAAATTTTACGAATACAGAATATACACTCAATGGTCAATATAAGAGCATAAGTTGGTAAATCTTGAGTGAGCCCACCAAGTGTGGAATTTAAGGCAGCCAAAATGATTTGCAGTTTTTCTCAAACTTTTCTAATAATTTACACAAAACTAAAGGGACAGAAAGAAGATCTGATGTATCCTACAAGTTCTTTTTGTCATTTTCCTGTAGGAGGATTGTGCTAAATCACTTTGGAATAAAAAAGATATGAATTTGACAGTTCCCTTATGTTGGATAAGTACCCTCTCTGCTGTGCCACCGCATGAAAGATGCATTGGGTAGGGAGAAGAACAGAAACTCACACTGTTGCTTCTACTTTCTGAATCTGGACCATTTTTGTCTTAGCTTCTACAAAAAGTACCCAAAATAAGTCTATCAGTTCAAAAGAAACATTTTGCCCAGCCCTAAATAATTTCCTGGAGATAAGCCCTGATGTTCCTCTTACTATGATACTTGAATGACAAGGAAATCCTTCTTCTCTAACTCTGCTGAAATATTTTATCCTTTTTGGTCTCTAGCACAATAAAGCTTGCCTCTTTTGATTTTAAAATTCTCAGGATGGGAATTATATCTCCTTGTGCACCAGTAAATCCGTGGCACAATGGAGTTTTAGTCTTCATAGGGTTCCTGAGGTACAACTATTCTAAAAAACATTAGGGAAATTTCACAGGTTTCCAAAGCAGGAAAACCTACCACTCTGTGCTTCCTTGCTGGATCCCCATTCTGAATTGTGTCTTGGAACACTATCTTAAAACTTCAACAGTAGAATCATAGAATCATACAATCACCTCATAAAATCATACAATCACCTAGGTTGGAAAGAACCTTTAAGATCATCAAGTCCAACCATTGACTTAACACTGTCAAAAAGACAACTAAACCATGTCCCTCAGCACCACGTATATTCATCTTTTAAATACCTCCAGGGACGGGAATTCCACCGCTGCCCTGTGCAGTCTGTTCTAATGTTTGATAAACATTTTGGTGAAGAAATTTTTCCTAATATTCAATCTAAACCTCCCCTGGTACAACTTGAGACCATTTCCTTTTGTCCTATCACTTGTTACTTGGGAGAAGAGATCAACCCCCAGCTCTCTACAGCCTCCTTTCAGGTAGTTGTGAAGATCAATAAGGTCTCTCCTGAGCCTCCTTTTCTCCAGGCTAAACTACCACAGTTCCTTCAGCCGCTCCTCATAAGATTTGTTCTCTATGCCCTTCACCAGCTTCGTTGCCCTTCTCTAGACACGATCCAGCACCTCAATGTCCTTCTTGTAGTGAGGGGTACAAAACTGAACACAGTATTCGAGGTGGGGCCCTACTAGTGCTGAGTATGGGGGCACGATTGCCTCCCTGCTCCTGCTGACCACACTATTCCTGATACAAGCCAGGATGCTGTTAGCTTATTGGCCACTTCGGCACACTGCTGGCTCATATTCAACCACCTGTCGAACAACACCCCCAGGTCCTTTTCTGCCAGGCAGCTTTCCAGCCACTCTTCCCCAAGCCTGTAGCTTTGCCTGGAGTTGTTGTGACCCAAGTGCAGGACCTGGCACTTGGCCTTCATGAACATTGAGCATTCTTGAACACTTCGTAACATTGGCTTTGGCCCATCAATCCAGCCTGCCTAGATCCCTCTGTAGGGCCATCTTACCCTCAAGCAGATCAACACTCCTACCTAACTTGGTGTTGTCAGCAAATTTACTGAGGGTGCACTCAATCCCCTCATCCAGGTCATTGGTAAAGGTATTAAACAGAACGGGTCCCAGTTCCGAGCCCTGGGGAACACCGCTTGTGACTGTCCGCCAACTGGATTTAACTCCATTCACCACCACACTTTGGGCCCAGCCTTCCAGACGGTTTTTGACCCAGCAAAGACTACACCCATCCAAGCCATGTGCAGCCACTTTCTCCAGGAGAATGATGTAGGAAACAATGTCAAAGGCTCTACTAAAGTCCACTCGGACAACATTTATAGCTTTTTGCTCATCCACCAAGTGGGTCAGCTTGTCATAGAAGAAGATCAGGTTATTCAAGCAGGACCTACCTTTCATGAACCCATGCTGACTGGGCCTGATGACCTGGTTGTCCTGCATGTGCCACATAATGGCACTCAGGATGAATTGTTCCATAATCTTCCCCAGCACCAAGGTCAGACTAACAGGCCTGCAGTTCCCCAGATCCTCCTTCAAGCCCTTCTTCTGGGTGGGCATTATATTTGCTAACTTGAATTTAACTACAAAAATATTATAACCACAAAAGAGATATTTATGTACCAAATACACATATGGAATGCAGTAGACATTTCAGGACACAGAAATAAAAATACTGGAGCTCAGTAGTAACAGTTGTTTTTACCACACATGAGAAGAGGATTTTGAATGGAGCTGGTTTAAGAGATGTCTCAAATACAGTCAAAGAAAAATAGTAATTGAAAAGAATCAGCCAAATATCTTTACAACAGGTGAATATTATTATTAGGGGCAAATATACATAAACATGTTACTTTCATCTAATCTGGTGTACTAGCTAACAGCAACTAGAAATAATTATAGGCTGAGATGCTTGTGGATAGACAGTGACCTCATTAATCACTGTGATGGAAACACTGGTAGCTCCCTGCAGTGAGTCATTATAGAAGTGCATCAAATAACAAACAATGACAGCTAGCTAGTAGTGAGTGAAGTCTGACAGATGGTCAATAAATTCAGAACTGACACATTTTTGTAACTAAAAGGCAGGTTTGAAGTCTTTTGGGGTTCTAACAGTGCTGCTCCAGAGCATCAAATATGGGTCATAAAAGTTAACATTCACTTCAAGTCCTTTAAATGTAAAGGAAAGGATAAAAACCAAATCCTCTAGAGAGTAATCAAACTGCAGTATGCACAAGTTTCTAAATACCAGTGGCACTTACTAGTTCACTACCGTTAGGAATGCTGCATCATTTCTAGTCTGCCACCACACCATGCTGTGCACCATCACAACGCATTTTATGCTAATGTGATGAGACATCACACAGTTTGATATGATGTGGAACAACACAGTGGTGAAAACTTATGGACCAACATAATTACTTTCAGATAAGAATTATTAACTCAGCTGGCAGAACTCTGATCCAAATGTGCATGATCTGAGGATAAATAAATAGATTAGATAGATTTACTGAGAACAATTTGCAAGAATGGATATTCCATCGTGTCTGACTCTGCACACAGCTCTATTTAAAGTGCTTCTCCCTATACAATAGTACATACGTGTATTAATCTCCCTCTTGCCCTTTTCAAGACTGCTGTCTTTTATTAATATTTGCTTGTTTCCCTGGTTTTGCCCTTTATAATTAATTAAAACAAACATTTTGGGGTGTGTTTGCTTTTTTTAAATAGCTGAATTGGCTAACATTGTGTTAATGAAATAACTCTTTTTTGGAAGGACCATTATGAAGAAGTAATCACAAAACTGGTAATTAAAAATAGATGTCTAGATCCTCAGCAGGAGTAAAGCACTTTTAAACTCTGGAACAGAGATGGCTTCCTTTTCTGCAGGAGAGTCCCTGGAGCCTTCATGACCCGTTTATTGAGAGAGTTACACTGGACCAGGGAAATACAGCAAAAGCAAAATTGCAAAACACACTTGCAAATAACAGCACTTGCCAATTAATTTGGCTCATAGTTGCTGGGCTTGTTCTTGCAATCACTGAAGGGAGTAAGATTTTATTCTAAATTCAAAAACTGAAAATGTAGCGAAGATTTGTGCAGGCACAAATGTGCAAGAGAGCATATAAATATAGGTACTGTGCCTTCAAAAACTGAGTAAAGGAAAAGGAAGGAGGAAGGCTCCTATCTAAGCAAAGGAGGCCAAAGTAAACAATCAGCAGCAGTAGCAGAAGACAGAAGTCATGGAGTGAAGTGATACCACCACAAGAATTCAAGAGGGCCCCATATCCTGGAAGACACTGTGGACCAAGGATGCATCTGGCAATTCTGCTGATTGCCTGAACTCAGCTAAGCACTGACAGAATAGATGACCTTTCAGTTTTATTTGGTTTGGAATACTTAACAGAGCAGTAAGATGTTGTTCTCTAAAAGCCTAAAGAAGAGACCTGGCACTAACGCATCCGATACTAGACAAAGACCACTGTGCACATTTATGCTGCTAAGAACACAAAATAGCTGGTGACAGCATGACACTAAGTAAAGAGCAGCGTATTCAATCCATGCCCTTCTTCAGCAGATATATAAAAGTGATCCGCTGTTTATAAGAAGGAGAAATGACACAGCAGCTTCCTAAACACTCTGATATTTTGTTCCAGCTACAGAATGAAGCACATGAAGAAAACACACACCTAGCTTCACTTTCTTATTAGAAATATACTTGGTATGAATTGCTGGGTTTGAATACGACAAAAGAAAATTACATTCATTATTATAAAGCAGCTGATAAGTCTGCTTATGAGTTTCATCAACATTTCCTAAATCTGGGATAGATAGAAGAGGATATCCTGTGTTGGGCTACGGGAAGTCACCAAAATATGTAAAATATCCTAAAGTATCCTGTGCCAATGTATTACCTCTACCTGTCACTCCCGATGCTCAAAGAGCAATCTGCTCTAACCATTCTTAATAGCAAGAATCAAAACTGCAGGGGTTTTTCTTCAGACACAGTAGTTCAGAAAGCTTATTTCATCCCAGCAAGGACCAAAAACTTTGCTATGTGACATAGGTAACTGTTCATGCAACTCAGAGAGAAAATTACAAATAACTTGTAGTGAACTGTTCAGGAACAACTGATAAGCAGCAATTTGTCCAAGCAAATGATTCATTCACCAATTATGAATAATAACTAATCAGTGAAAATTATGACTTGAACTAGGATAATCCAAAATCAGATAAAAGAATAAATTCACTGAAACCATAATTGTAAGTAGTGAACCAAAACCAGAACCAGGTCTCCTGACAACCACTTATCACACATTGTCACTAGCCATTGCTGACTTCTACAAAAACAGAGCCTTTCAAATGTGTCTGCTTTTGTAAACCACTTCTTAGCCTTTCATTGTACCTTTTTAATTTTCTTTTTCCATTTGTTTCATTTGTGAAAAGTTTCAATAAGAACTATTTGCTTTTAAAGGAAGCAATGTTTCAAAGCTAGAATAAATAGATTAATGGACAGAGAAAAAAATTAAGTTGCTTATCTCTTTTTGCTCATTAACAGTAGAATTTTCTTCTTAAAACATCTATAAAAAAAAAGGAAAAGAAAAAGGTTGTCATGTTCCCCCTTCTTATTGCCTACTCTAAGTTCAGTAATATTTTTGTAGGCTGTATTGCAAAACAACTGTAAATGATAGAGTGGTTAAGGATTTCTTCAAGCAGATTGTTATGAAAATGAGTTGACCCCATCCCCTTTTGTCAATAAAATAGGATATTACCAAAAGGCAGCTTTTGCAATCACATCTGAATTGGTTTTCAAGCTTCACAGAAAGGTCAATTCATACAGTGACAAACGTCACCTTAGTAGGCACCACTGCCTACCTCCAATTTGGGAAAGCTTTTATTAGCTCACATTCATGCTGAGGGTCAGCTTTTCAGTGTTCTTTTCTGAGACACTGAGGCATGAAAGCTCTTGAAATCTCCATTTACTTAATGAAAATAATATTACTGAATGAATGATAATCAAGTGATGTTTTCATTACGGCAAGTAATTTTCTGCCAGTGTTTCGATTCTCCTCAGCAACATGTGCCTGTGAGGGCTGTAACCTATAGGCCCTTTGCAGTAAGTGTCTCTCACTCCTGTGAAGGACATCTTAATCAGCATGGGAGGGTTGGCGGTTTGAATGTACCAAAGTAACTATCTAGAGCTCTCTTTGCCACTCCCCTCCTAAACAGAAACTTGTTTGTAATTTTTCTACTTTATTTCTACTTGTTTTATTTTGGGAAAGTACTATGTCTTTTGATATGGCCATGTTAAGGGAATAGAGAAGCAATCCAGAAATAACGTCTCATTCAGTGAGCCCCACTGGCAGGGAGAGACAGGAGCGGGTCACTCCACCAGGGAAGGAGGGCTGGGAGCCACGAGCAACAGGACAGCAGGCATGGCAGTGACCTGGCTGAAAAGGGACAGGGACCCTGAGCAAGGTGAGCAGAAAAAGTCCCATCACAGTAACCCAGTTCAGCCAACAGTCTCGTAGCCAGGCTTAACCATCGCCATGATGAGACGGATCACTGTCACATCAACTTAACAAGGCGGATCCAGGGTCAGGGCAGGAATTCAAGTCAGCAGGTCAGGATCGGGATCAGTGAGGTGCATGGCCAAGCACAACATCTCGGGCAAGGACTGAGGTGGAGTACCTCAGTTTAAACACAGCTCCTGAGCAAAGAGAGGCCAGGACAGAGCTCTTCCCAGCAGTCTGGTTCAAGCTCACAGCTGCACCATGTCACAGCTGTCTGGGAGCCTACCCATTATCTCTAACACTCACATGTGGTGCATCAGGACCAAAGGAAGGATATATAGAGTCCTAGGGATGGAAACAGGTGCTTCTGTCAAAGAGAGAGTCAAGAGGATGCATAGAGCTAGAGGACAGCAAGAAAACAGAATTTGGAGAGTCATGTTCGTGACAGAATGTTGTTGAAGAAAACACTGCAGACATAACAGGACTTTTCACATTTTTTCACTGATTTTGCTGAAAATAATTTTTTCATGTCATCTAATGAAAATCTGAAGCGAAGGGCTCCATTTCATACATAGGACAATAAATAAGAAGATTTAGTCATAATCATAAGTATTTTGTAACACCATATATTTGCAGGAAGAATTTGTGTGAAGAAAATAATATTCCTGAATGAACTCAGAAAGCTTTTATGAATTTAAACAGTGTTTGGCTAATAGTTCTACCCTTGAAAATGTAAGAAAGCATTTTTACAAAGAAATATACTTAGTTTTGACATATTTCTATTTTTTGTTTTTAATTATTCATCTAGAAATGTTACTAAATACAATTTTTGAAAGAAATAGACATTGATAAGAAAAATTAAAATCAATTTAAGCCAACAGAAATCTTTTGTTCAAAGTGACATAATTTCAGAATTTTAACTACAAGGAGCAGAGAGGACTGTCTCATGCTTTTCTCTGGAATGTTAAATTCAGCTAAAAAATCAGTTATTCACACAGCTCTAGTTAAGACAAAAATACTTCATGAACACTATTAAATAAGTTTCAACATCTATAAAATCTTAACATCTTTCTGTTTCACAGAATGTTTTACAGTTTTAGTCTTAAGAAACAAAAGCTTATGAAGTGCTGGGTATAATAGCAGACTAAGATTCCCTCATGAATTCAAGAACTAGTATAAGCCTTCTGATTTTTCCAGTGTATTTCAGTTCTGGAAACATTTTGTAAATTATATTAGTGCTAATCCACTGTGGGATAAATGGATATAATAGAATATGAAGAAATGCAATTATGATTTCCTGTGTACAATTTAATAATTCCAAAATGCGAGTGCTTCTCTTTACAGGCAGATATGCCTTACTCCATAACTTTAGAGATTATTATGAGCACCGAAATATAGGGTACATTAACATCTGATAGAACTGTACTATAACTGTCTACACATCAAAGAATTATTGGAAACTCATTCATTTTTCCAAGAAATCAGGTTAACCTATGAAGCAACCTTCAGCTCCAAGACAAAACTACTTCTAGTGTATGAGATAATTTATTTAGAGCTTGCTTAGATGCCTTTATGTCACGCTACAATCTGCAGCGTGAACATATCAACATACTAGGAATGTTTGGCTGGGCTGATGAAAATTATTAGATCAGGTTAGGATCAGGTTGGATTAGGTTTATTTAGGCAAAGATACAGCAATTCAGTAGCAGGCATGTCACAAAAGACTCAGTAAAGTCTATAAAATGGCCAGAACAACCATGGCAAGGCACATTGTTTGTTTTAGGTCAAGATGTTAGGAAGCATAATAAACACATACATCATTTGGAGTGTTGGTCCAAATTTAGCAGGTTTTTCTGGCTCATCCTACTCAGTCTTATGAGTCTGATGTTCAAAAAATTATATATGCTACTTCTCCCAGAAACACTAGCAACAAACCCAGAAGTCAAAGGGCTAGAGTAACTAATGTGACTGACACTCTTAATAGGACACCTCGAATGAACTTTGTCAAGGATTTGGATTAATTAGTTAATGGATTAATTAGTTAATGGATTAATTAGTTAATATTATACCCCAGGGAAGGTATTATTAGCAGAAGCATGGGTGATGTGTCTTAAGGACATGTAATAATTAATAATAAAGGTAAACAAAAAATGTCCTTTTTGTAACTGTACAAAATACTAGCTGGCAGCAAAGGTAACCTGATGAAAATGCTGTATTACCAGCTGTATTGCCACCATTAGTGTGCACCAGCCTTGTCAGCAACTGCTCAATGCTGGGAGCCAGCCAGACCATTTTGGCCAATCTCTACTCATCAGAGTGCAATGTAATTTGGGAACTACCATATGGCAATAAACATGGCTACACAGATACAGTACAGCCCCTCTATCACAACGTTATTAGGCGCTAAGAACATTATGTGACAAAAAGAGAGCAGGCTGTCTAGGGTTGCCTTGCTGCTGCCTACATATATGAAATACGTTAGCATAATGTTTTGCTTTCAAACCTCAGAGAGATAAGTATCCTTTCTGAAATTGAATGAACAAATATTTCATTGCTGTAGTCAGTTTTAATACAGAAATCCTTCCATGTGTATGGTTAAAGAACTGATATGAGTCTGAGGGATAAAGCTGAAATGCTTACAACCTACACAAAAGCTCACAGACAGAGTCTCTTACATAGTGAGATTGGTCACATTTCCTTCCACAGAAAACATTGTTTACACCATTCTGATGTGTTCGGGAACACTGAAGAACTTAGGTTGATGTGTTTAAAGCAGAAATATTTAAAGCCTGATAGAATCTGATGCGTGTGCAATACTTTTTTTTTTTTTTCTTTTTTTCTTTTCTGCCCCGTACATCTGTTGGGAAGCTACGGTGAGCCTCTAATAACATAAACTGGCTTCTGTTTTCTCTTGTCTTTCAGTATTATGCTTAAAGTGCAGCTACCTGCTGAGACAATAAACATGACTTCCCATGACTTTTCAGTAAATGACACTCACTTCTGAGGCCCCAGGGTATAGTCAATCTAAAATATAGATATGAGGGCTGGAATTAGAAATTTCATGATCAGCCAAGTGTACTTATAGCAGCTACATTTTGAAGGGGCATTCTTTCATCTATTAATTATATTCTACTTCCCCCTCTCACCAATACTAGCGACTCATCATTTTACATATTTAATGGAACATGACTAAAAATACATCAGAAAATTAATCGGTATTCATACTGTACCAAAGAATTTTTCAGAGTTACCGTTTATTTCTTTTAGACAGGCTGCTAAGTCTTGGAAATTCTAGAAACAAAAGGAGAGGACTTACAAAAAAAAATTATTATGACAAGATAGCTGCAGGATATAACAGAAAATCAGTGTTCACTGCATAGCACAGTTCAATATAGAAAGTAATTTCCCAATCTTTTTCTGTATCTTTGGCTGCCTACTTCCTTACATGTCATATATCACAATACAGATTTTGCAAAGTAGATTGCACAGCGACACTGCCAACCTCCCTAGGCCTCATCTTTAAAGTTAAAAAGATATAGAAATGGAGAGGAAGTATGCTGATTCATTTTAGTGATACTTTGATATTGTTGACTCCTCAAAATAAAGAATACAAAACGTAGACTCAAGTGAATAGAGTGTACTGTAAGGAAAACTTACTATTTTTCTGCAGTTTTCATGCTGAGTATATCAGAACTTAATCATTTATTTAAAAAGGTATGTCCTCCCCCTGTATCTGTGAAAGGACATTCTTTTAAAGTATTAAATTTTAAAATGCGATTGATAATCAGGAAGACAAAACAAACAGAGAAAAAAAATTGCTTCTTTACTTATGAAGAGTTTTTGATCCTAAAAGCTTCACTCATCTGCACTAGGGAAAGTAGGATTTACAGATGCCTGTACTGGAATTAAAAGTGAGGGAACATGAAAATTTTTGGGAATTTATCCATGGTAGATTTTCTGGTTTACACTGTACCATGAAATGGCTGGGTATATTCACCTTTGCTGCAAAAGCTACTAGCATGCATGCATCCAAATTAAAGACAGTAGAAAATATTAATTATTGCACATGGAATATGTTTAGAAAATTGACTAGAAGTGAGAGAAGATTTTGCTCTTCTCTGAAAACAAATTAATGGCATGGGACAGGATGGCATTGGAATCTCCACCCTTTACTGGATGCAGAGGGGAAGTTTGTGAACAAGGATGAGCAGAAGGCTGAGGTACTTAATGCCTTCTCCGTTTCAGTCTTCAATAGCAAACCCAGTTATCCTCAGGGTATTCACCCCACTGAGCTAGAAGACAAGTTTGGAGAACAGAATAAACCCCCCATAATCCAGGAGGAAGCAATTAGTGACCTGCTATGCCAACTGAATAGTCACAAATCTATGGGACCAGATGGTATCCATCCAAGAGTGCTGAGGGAGCTGGTGGAGGAGGTTGTCAAGCCGCTCTACATCATTTATTGGCGGTCATGGCCAACAGGGGAGGTCCGAGACAACTGGAGGCTTGTTAATGTAACACCCATTTACAAGAAGGGCCAGAAGGAGGATTCAGGTAACTACAGACCTGTCAGCCTGACCTCAGTACCAGGAAAGATTATGGAACAATTCATCCTGAGCGTACTCACACAGCATGTGAAGGACAATCAGGGGATCAGGCCCAGCCAACGTGGGTTCATGAAAGGCAAGTCCTGCTTGACCAACCGGATCTCCTTTTATGACCAGGTGACCCGCCTGGTGGATAAGGGAAAGGCTGTGGATGTTGTCTATTTGGACTTCAGTAAGGCCTTTGACACAGTCTCTCACAGCATTCTGCTAGAGAAGCTGGCAGCCCATGACATTGACAGGTGGACTCTTCACTGGGTTAAAAACTGGCTGGATGGCCGAGCCCAGAGAGTTGTGGTGAACAGCACTGAATCCAGTGGGCTGCAGGTCTCAAGCAGTGATCCTCATGGCTCAGCTTTGGGGACAGTTTTGTTTAATATTTTTATTGATGATCTGGATGAGGGGATTGAGTGCACCCTCAGTAAGTTTGCAGGCGACACCAAATTAAGTGGGAGTGTTGATCTGCTTGAGGGTAGGAAGGCTCTGCAGAGAGATCTGGACAGGCTAGACTGACGGTCTAAAGCCAGTTGTTTGAGGTTCAACAAGGCCAAGTGCCAGGTCCTGCACTTGGGCCACAACGACTCCCAGGCAGCGCTACAGGCTTGGGGAGGAGGGGCTGGAAAGCTGCCTGGCAGAAAAGGATCTGGGGGTCCTGGTGGACAGTCAGCTGAACATGAGCCAGCAGTGTGCCCAGGTGGCCAAGAAGGCCAGTGGCATCCTGGGCTGTATCAAGAATGGTGTGTCCAGCAGGAGCAGGGAAGTGATTATGCCCCTGTACTCAGCACTGGTGAGGCCGCAGCTTGAGTACTGTGTTCAGTTTTGGGCACCGCAGTATCGGAGAGACACTGAGGTGCTGGAGTGTGTCCAGAGAAGGGCAAAGAAGCTGGTGAGGGGTCTAGAGAACAAGTCTTATGAGGAACAGCTGAAGGAATTGGGATTGTTTAGCTTGGAGAAAAGGAGGCTCAGGGAAGACTTTATTGCTCTTTACAACTACCTGAAAGGAGGTTGCAGCAAGGTGGGAGTTGATCTTGTCTCCCAAGTAACAAGTGATAGAACAAGAGGAAACAGCCTCAAGTTACACCAGGGGAGGTTTAGATTGGATATTAGGAAAAACTTCTTTACGTAAAGGGTTGTCAAACATTAGAACAGGCTGCAAAGGGCAGTGATGGAATCGCCATCCCTGAAGGTATTTAAAAGACAGGTAGACATGGTGTTTAGGAAAATGGTTTAGTGGTCTTTTTGGCAGTGTTGGGTTATGGTTGGACTTGATGATCTTGAAGGTCTCTTCCAACCTAAGTGATTCTGTGATTCTGTAGGATGGGATGGGATGGGATGGGATGGGATGGGATGGGATGGGATGGGATGGGATGGGATGGGATGGGACGGGAATGAAAAGAAGCTGCTTGAAAAGGACACAGAAGTTGCGTATTCTGCTTGGCACGTAGAAGGAAATAGATCATGAGACCTTTGTTGCCCGGCTATGAGGGAAAGGGGAATATATAATTTAGTTTTAAAACCAATGAAAATTGAAGAAGTGTGCAGAGAGTGAAGAATTCTCTGGTTCACTAAAAGAGCATGATCTGAAGATTTTCAATCATCTTGGAAGGTATGACACCAATCGAATGAACACTGATATCTGGCAAGAAAAGTTATGCACTGAAATGCTGGCAAGAAATATTTTTGCCGTGGTATAAATAAAAGCACCCTTTAGAAACTCTCTTAAGTCAGTCAGTCTATGTCTTTAATTTATCTACCACATAATGTTGAAGAGTTAAATCATGCCATAAATTCTTCTTTTTTTTTTCTTTAATCTAGAGCAATGGATATGACAAAAAGATTAAAGCTTTCAGAAGTGTGTAATTTATTAGGGAACCTAAAGATCAGAAATCTCCAAAAGAACTAACCATATAATGAACCATTATTTGGAGAAGAAAATGGAGCTTCACCTTTCTAAGCACACTAATCCTGCCATGGAGCACCACATAGTTTCTCCTTGCTTGCTCTAGCCCTATGAATCCTTAATTAATCTATGCAAATTGGAACAACTTCAAAAGCAGGATGTTAGAAGAACCTTGCCCCAAAAACCTCACGAGCTTGGTGATGAGGTATGCAAAAGAGAAATGTTCATATCCTCAGAATTTCCTAGCCAGTGAAAGGCCAGAACTTGTCAGCTGTTTTTAGATGGGTGTTTTGGATACCTGCGGGGCTGTTGGATAAAAGGGAGAAGCACTCACTCTTTGTATAGCACTATTTTACGAGAAACTTCAGACACATACTTCCAGAATAAAGACACTTCAAGTCAAAATAAAAATGTTATGTCCATGAGACATTCATAATTTCAGACACAGCCTTTTATAATAAATAAAGTCCTCAGAAATAATCTCAGATTTATGGGACTCTTTTCCAAAGCACTTAAGAATTTTCACAAATTATTCTACTTCTAGATTACATCCTGTGGTATTTTACCTACAATAAAACACACAAAAAAAGCCCAAGTAAAATACTGGACTCAGATGGGAAAATGAAACAGAGCAAGTAGTGATGAGTCTTTTAAAGTTTTTAAGGTGTTTGGAAAAGACCACTATGATCATATTACAGAACACAAGCCATATTGGTAAATTTCAGATTAGATAGAAACCCAGTAGGATATTTCAAGGATGTATAAAAAGGACACTTTGAAAGATCAGCTTCTCAAATCTATGAGTACCTTAACTGACAAAATTACGAAGCTTTGTATTCTAGAATAGTGCTCAGTGGAAACCAGGATGCAAATAACACTTTAGGCTATGCTAATTCATACCCTTTTCAGGTATTAACATGCAAAATATTTGATAAGAAGATGATAATCATGTAATTTATATTGCCATTATTATTATTACAGGCCCAAATGATGTAGGTTTTTAATGTTTATGATGTAAATTGCCACCAAAAGAAGGATTTTCTTTGTGGAAAGACTAGTGCATTATTTCATTTATTGCTAAAATTTATTACAATAATATACCACAAGCTTGCATTTTAATAGGGATAATTAAACAAAATGTCAATCTAGTTATCTATTCCTGAATTGTTTGGAGGATAATTGCTAGGAAAGTTACGTGTGTAAAGTAGGTTGTGCAGGAGGAATTTACATAGAAAACAAAGTCATATATTACGGAACATGATTGTTCAGTTTGTCCACTTTAGCATGTAGAACAAAACCTACACTATTACCACAGATCTCTTGAATGCACAAAAGCATTATTTCTGCCCTAGCAAGTAAGTATCATAGTTCAATTCTTTTATTCCTCTTTTTCTGCAGTTACATTTCAGTGCCTCCTTTCCTCCTTTGCTCTTTACCATTCAATAATGTTATGCTTTCTCCATAATCCTTCATACATCTATGTACACCTGAAAAGGTACTGCAAAGGAAACTGGAAATTAGAAACAAGGAAGTTGATGTAGTGTTTCCAGCGTGCCAAACATTTATATTTTCAAGAATTTTGTATTACTGCATGAGATTAATTCACCAGTATATTTTATCAATTGGAAAAGACATTAAATTCATTAAAATCTTAGAGATTTATATTAACTAGATCTTTTAAAATTTGTTTTAATTTAACAATAAATTAATTGTTAAATAATTTACTTATTATTATTTTATTACATATATTTTAATCGATTTGTTTAATTAACAATTAGTTACAATAAATAATAACAATAACAATCATTCTATGTTATTTTTTAATTATTTATTTATATTATTATTATTATTATTAACAACAAACGTAGTGTTTTTACTTTTGCATGTAAAGTCTATGAGGATTTTTGACCAGGATTTTTTTTTGGTTAGCCAAAAATATTAATGCAAACTTCTGATAAAACTCTCAAACTTTAGGTGATACTCACCCTAAAATACGGACTCATCTATGGCTCCTCCAGGCTGATAAATAAGATATATATTACTCTTTTAAATTATTGTTTTATTTTTGTTGGAAAGTTTTCATTGGGCTTTTGTTTGAAGTCTGCTTAATTGACCTCTCTGTATAATAAGAGAAAGTGTAAATACATAACTGCTTGTCACTTCTTTACACTTTACAAACTCTCTGTAATGTAAAGCTCATATCACTTAAGCGGATGAGACAGAGGTTGAAACTTAGGTGTTTTAGTGAGTTATATGGGAAGTTTCCGCAGTGCTAACACTTGGCACTAGCCAAGATTTAACTGTGACCTACTTGTATGAATACTGACATTTACCAAATAGTTTTACATGAAAATATGTTAATGTTGTGAACTGCCTGTGGGAATATATAAAAGAAAAAAAGAAAAAAAAAAAAAGGAAAAAAAGAAAATGAGAAGAGCGAAAGGGACAACTCAGAAAGAAAAGTAGTAAATAAAGCAGTAACTGAATATCCAATTACAGATCAAAACCCAACAATCTCTGATAGGAGCAAGAGAAGAAAATTTTAATTTTTGAAATATGAAGATAAAAACTGACATTGTGCAGAACTGGAGAAGTAACAATCCAAGCTGGTCAAGGTAACCCAGTGTTTAAGAAGCTTGGGACTCAGCAGCTGTAACAAAATGATCGGATTTAGACTTTAAGCAACAGTCCAAATGAATCTAACATGAAGTGACTATTTCCAGGGGAAATTTGAACAATTGGAGATATAAGTATGAATTATATAGGTAAGATAAAAACTAAAATAATGTGTTAGGCTGTTATTCCAACAAAGATAAGAAACATTGAAGTTTGGATTGTAAACTGTGAAGTATAATATTGATATTTTAAGTAAACACAGTGAAAATTAGCTCTCAGAACTTCCCGTCCAATTCCATGGCACTGCTTGTCTGGCATCAAGGGATCCTGCCTGGAGCTGGCATTTGAAATACTGTACTTGAAATACTGTATTTGAAATACCAAATAACTCAGTTGGCACACCTAAATGAGCATTTAATTATTTAGCACCAATTGTGTAAATAAAAAAAGGCATAATATTACATACGTTGCCTTTAGCTAATATGCTCAAGGTCCTCTGCTATGACTAGAAGTCATGACCGGTGCCATTTAATGGACACTTGCTACAGTTATGTGTGTATGAATCAGAGTTGCTGTTCACTTCATATATTGCCATCCAAATGAGGCATACTTCTGTGTGCAAAGGCAGGTTTCATGACTATAGTTTTATTATGGCTATTTCTTATAAAAATTCATTTTGCAAACTGCTTTTAAAACCATTTAAATACCCATTAACTCTCAGTGCAGTATATAAATTAGAAAACTGCAGAAAACACTCAGACCAATGAAGGTTCTCTATGGTCTTGGAAAGAGTGTGTTTCTAGTTAATCATCCAATGATATTGCATTGCCTACTTTGTGTGGCAGGTAAGACGTTAATAAAGAAAAGAAATTAAGCCATAAAGGGACCTCTTTGGTACACCCATGTTAATTATCCTCCCAAGTATTTATCTACATAGATACTTTGAATTTTTTTCATATGATTTGCAAGTACTCTTACTATATTTGCTCATGCCTTTGAAGATTTTCGTTAAAGATATTATCATTCCTAATCATTTTCCCAGTCTCAGAATAGAAATTCCTTGCAACTTGACCTTGGTTATTCTGAAAAAAAAGATGTAAAAATGCACTTTTATGATACTCTGCTGACAAAAGTAACAGTTTTTGCAAATAATCTTGAAGGAAAATGAGAATCAAATTGGCTTTAATTGCCAGGGCTTGCTTGAGATCATTTCTTTGAAGACTGGTTGTATTCAAATAACTTGGAAAATGAGGGAATTTTACATGAGGAAATGAAAAAGCATAACAAATAGCAGATGCTGTCAGCAGACTGGCATAGATGTTATAGAACAAAAAAAACATGCCACATGTTTCATGAACTGGAAAGCAAGTCACAATGCTGTCGGTCCTGTCAGCAAAATGATCAGAAACTCCAGACATTTGCTACCTTGTAATCTTCAGTTTTTAGGAGAAGTCCCTCAGGGTTTTCGGGGTTAAATCTTATGGCAGCAACAGATTGTAAATATACCTCAACCACTGGAGAGCCACCACTCTGTAAGGAATATATGCTTTGCTGTTCAGAAGGAGACCCATAGTAATTTTCCATGCAACCAACCTCCATATAACAAAAGACAGCCACGTGTACTGTTATTACATACAGCTGCAGATACTTACGTTTGTGGCCTCTGATGCCAAGCTACTGTATACCGAGGGATGCAGAAGGGTGGGAAAATGAACATGTACTTCAGTGATCAGAAACGAAAGATGTTTCCCTAGGAGCAGAAGAAATGCAAGATCTTGCCTCCCTAAAGCCCTCACATTTTTGCCAAGATTATAGGCAGAATTAGTGGATAAAAGAGAACACACTAGATAATAAAAGACATCCTCCCTACAGTTTTCTTTTGCCTGGAGGATGAATTGCTCCAGTAGTTGGCCTCCCTGCCTTTCATGATGAGGTCAAGAAACTTGCTGTCACTACCACTGTTATGATTAATGATCCAACTGGTAGTGACAGTAATCAAACCATAGTCTCTGGAGTATAGCTTGATTGTGCTAGTCTCCCAGTGGCTTGAGTCACTACACTGGCAGGGGATCTGTCTGCTTCTGCTACAGGCATCTTCTTGTGTCCTTCTTGAAGCAACTTTTCATGAAAGTGCAGGTGAAACCAGAACGAGTCATGACTATTAAGAAGAATAAAACATTAAATTAATTTTTTAAAAACTAAATGACAAAAAACCTTTGTGGCAATTGGAAAAATACTGCATAATGAATAATTAAACTATTAATAATATAATCCTCTTAAAAGCATAGAACTTCTAGTTGAGAAGATTAAGCATTTAACAGCTTCTGGTACAATGAAAGCTGTATAAGGGAAGAAGCTGAGTTTCCTGCTGCCTTTCTTCCTTCTCCTTTTTTGTAACAAATTTTCAGCACATTCACTTTAATGATATTTTAATAAACGTTCATTAGTTGAGCATAAAAAAAAATCTGTACATAAGGTTTAGTAGGTAAAAGGTTAATATCAAAAATATCACATTAGCTACACAGTGGCAACGAATAAAGAGTTAACTTTTCACACTGGGATGGTGGCAAAGTCCACTGAAAACCAGAAGGAGAAGACAGAACACAGAAAAGGAGATGACAGTTGAAAAGAAAGAGACTGATAATAAGGTTATACAAAAATAACAATGGAAAAAACTATTAAACCTGCTATATTCTCAGAAAAAAAATTCAGCTTCCATCTGGCTAAATGCTATCTAAATTAATTCTCTGAAACACACAGAAGATACAGTACTAGAAATAGAAGGTACTTACAATATTCTTGTATCTACTTCACAAGTCAACTCTTACCTTTTATTTCTCAGTATTTGAAGTTGTCTGTCCAGGCCTACCCCATGGCAGCCGGAGTTTTAACACATCATGCTGCCATGAGGGAGACTAGGCGAAAGGAAATGCTGAACGTGCTTGCATTGGCAAGTCACAAGCGAGCACATGCAGAAAATAACACCATGTTTGTGGAGAGAACAAGGGAAAGATCACTGGAGGCAGCCTAACAGACTGCAGGCTTCCCAGGCTGTCTAGGAGGAACTTGCAGTTTTGTTTTGCATGGCACTACTTTGCTCTTTAATATACAGGCTCAGCCACAGATACAAGCCTTGGCAGGTGAACTCAGTTGTACCAGGAGGGAGCCCGGCTGGTTTGCTGGGGGGAGTTGAATGAGCTGGATTAGGCGGATTAGGCAGGACAATGGCTTTTTAATGGTGGAAAGACAACTATCTTGTCTTGTTCAAACATACCGCGCTTTAGGGCAAATGCTGCTACGCAGGTGTGGTCTCTGTGTAAAAGACAGCTTAGTGTGGAGACGTCCATAAGCTGTGTAACTCCTGCTCCAGGGAGCTGTGAACCTGATCCCTTGCCTTGACAGAACTAATTACCTGCCTATTACTGTATTTATTATGCTTTATTTATTTATTTATGATGACAAATAAAATAATAAAAACCCCAGTTCTTACTAGAGCTTGGGGGAAAAAAGAAAATTTCCGAAAGGTATGATACCCAAACCTCTAGGTGTAGCATTGTCCTCCAACGGCAGTCAAGGTCCAATAACCATTCTAGCACCAAAAAAAAAAAAAAAAAAAAAAAAAATCTACAAACAACAAAAAACAAAGGCTTTGATAACTTTTATTACCGTGAAGAAAAAACTGTGAGATAGATTTCACTCTAATTTTAAGCTCTTTTATTGCAGTTCAGAAAATAATTTTGTTCCCTCTCATAGTGTTTTACTAGAACCGTCACCCACCAGATAGACATTGACTACCTTGTTATAGAAGGGAAGAAAGTATGTTTCACTTTAAATTAATCTTATCAATAAAACATTCATGGAAAGAGCTGAACCACATTTATTTGCTGCTAAGCACTAGCTCAGAGAACTACATTTTAATCTCATTATAATATGACCTTCCAAAGTCTATTGCTTTGCTGCTTAGCCCTTTTTGGGATGGAGGAGAGAATCCTTGCTTTGTTTTGTTCTTAACTTTAACTGTATTTAAGACATGCAGAAGAAGATGTACCAAGTCAAGTATTTCATTTGCCTAGACAAAATGGGGATGGGGATGGGGATGGGGAGGGGAGTGAAGGCAAGAGCAATAATAAGCTTTAATATGTATATGAAAATAGCCTTCATAAAACAAGGATAAACAACATTGTGGTCTAATTTACCTCCACATAAAATGCAAAATAGAACTCTGTGTAATAAACCATTAGTATCTTTATTGCCAGCATAATCTTAACTAATCTTTTCTTACATTATTTCTATAGTTACAGTAATTCATCTGCATGAAATTTGACTGAATAAGGTTAGCCTTGCAATTGAAACTACTGTGGTTTTCCCCTCCCTTCTATTCACAATATCCTTCATTAGTATTTGCATATGTTCCTAAGTCAGTCCCAGGCAGGATCAGCCTCTAGCCTCCTCAGAATGTCAGCAGCCCAAAACAGTTCTCTTCTGAACATCCCCTTCCTTTGTAATACATAATACAATCTTCTGGGGCTCTGTAATTATCCAAAATGAGCTTTAGTGTTGCAAATTACTTCAGTACCCCTATGATTTATCTGTCATAAACACACTTTATAATATTTATATTCCTATTAGAACCTCCACTAATAATGAACTGACAGTACATAAATATTTACATGATAGTACATGGACAAATGTTTGATACCCTTACACTAGTTACGTTTCTTGTTCTCTCTGTCACCAGGAAAAAAACTAAATCTTGGCAATTTGCCATGTTCACAAAAATACCTTTGAAAATGGCTCATAACATTAACAGAGTTTCACATTTGCCACACTTTTCTTTAAAAGAATGGCATTCCTTCATACTTATGCAGTCTGGGTTATTGCTTCTTCACATTATGCATCATTACTCTGAGTAGGTGTCTTATCAGCAGCTCCAGTTGTGGAGACGATTGGAATTAAGCACTGGAAGCTTTTTATTTATCTTACGTGCTTTATTCCTACAAGATTTTCAGCATATAAGCTTCTTTGTTCAGCTCAGAATTGGATACATAGCCAGGCATTGTAAAATTTACATCTTTCTTTTTTTGTATTTGTTCCTAAATTGGATTGAAAACAAAGTATAGCTTTAATTAAAGCTCTGCTTAACAATAGACAATTTTTTCATGGAGTGGAATTTCTAATCAGTTGTGAGGATTTTGCAAAGGCCTAATAGGTGACATTCACCACTAAGCTGCAAGTAGAACCGCAACATACTTACCTGTGCTAAGTGTCTGACCGACAATATTCGCACAAAGAAAACTGTGATAATGCTGTTGAAATACTGACTTAGCCAACAAAAGCCATGGAATTTAAAGTGAAGGTTACTTTAAACTGTGTATGATGTGTAATAACTTAAAAGTTCAAAGGATAAATGTTGAGGTTTAGAGAAGCAAAGAGAAAGAAAGGGAAGACAGTGATGGACGGAAGGAAGGAGGGAAGGAAGGAAGGAAGGAAGGAAGGAAAGAAGGAAGGAAGGAAGGAAGTGAGGAAGGAAGGAAGGAAGGGGTACCTAGGGTGTACAATTCTTCATCAAATCTGTTTTGTGTAACAGGGACATACAAAGTTTGGGGACACAGCATTAAAACTAAATGTCAACCTTTCTGTCAAGGCTGATTCTACACTGCTTGTACTGTAGATGACAGAAGTATGAAAAAAAAAAAACAAACAACCAAACTTACTGGTCAGACGCATGCATTATTTGGAAAAAACCAAAAATGTTTGTCAAAAGCTGATCAATAAATGTTCCAATTCCAATGATTACTGAGGCTTTTTTTCCTTCCTTTCCTCAATACTTGTCAGAAAACTTCTGTAGTTCAAATACAGATTTGTTGTTGCCTGATAAAACCAAAGATACCTGTTGTTTGAAGTAATTCCCAACAATAGTATACTTATTCTAGAGGTGATAATGTGTGAGAAAAGCATAGACACTTCTCAGTCCCCATTGAACAAAGGGCCAATATTTATAGCTTTCAGCAGCTATCAGGAGCATCTAAAGTGCCTGTACAACATACTTCATTTGTAACATGCTTATATGCTAGCACCCTCGTGGATCTGCTTCAAAGAGCTGAGCAATAGGGTCTCCCTGTTTGGGAGAAGGCTGAGAGTGGAAGAAGCTCAGCCAGGATTCCCTGCTGGGATCGGGGAGAGAGAATATGAAAGAAGCTGCCCAACCAAGTATTACTACAAATTGGCTAATTTCTAAGTACACTGAATTATACTGCTGTACCTGTCAGAAAATGTGCCCTGCAGATGACTCAGCTTCCTACAAAGGCTGTTCTTACTGCCGAGTCATTCACATACTAAAATGGAAAATAATGGGAAAAAAGAGAAAGATACTGAAATAAAATCTTCCACAAAACGGTACAGATTGATACAGAAACCCATGATAACAAAGTGCATTCTATTGCATGGAAAAAGCGTAAGATAATTTTTGAAGTACCAAACATTTTTCTGCTCTGTAACAACTGTCTGATATTATCTTTTCAGCTGGGTTATATCAAGAGTTGGTGCAGATACTACAGTGAAAAGGAACATTATTATACTGCTGTATCAAATGGACAGACTGCTCAACAGAGGCATAGCCGCACTTAAGAGCAGGTCAACGTCCAGAACACTGGACTCTGCAGACATCGCTGCAAAACTGAGGGACTGGACATCGTTTCTCTTTCACTATGTCTTTTATTCTTCCATCTGTGCTTTAACACAAATTAAAGAATTTCAATTTTATGTAAGTAAAATGAACTGAGATGTGTGAAACAAGGAATAGATGTAGGTTCACTACAACTTTTCAGCCCAGAAAAGCCACAGAAGTATTATACAGGAAAGCAATAATATAACTTGGGAAATTAGTTTTTGCTTAGACACAATACAAACAAAACCAAATGTACCTCCAAAAATCAGGAATAACTTCTAAACAAGCGCAAAATACCTAATGTTACTTATACTATTTTAGATCATTAAAATACGTATATGCTGCTTCTATAACTATTAGTGCATCAGTTTTACAATACTATCTTAATTTCTCTAAAAGATTCAGGGTGTTTGTCTCTTCCCCCAAACTCTCTTTCTTTTATCTTTCTGTTCTGGTATATTTAGTACAATTCCAAATACAGAAAAAGAAATTTACAGAAGACTAACAGGTATCACACTGTTTAAGTTTCATGCTCTGCTCAGGCAAAACACTTTGTCTATCTAGCAAGTATTTTTTCAGGTAGGCACTGCAGAAATACCTAAGCAATCAAGGTCTAGGAACTACATAAAAGTAAGAACTGCAATATTAGATTAACTCACAGTTCAGCTAGTTCTATTTCTTTTCTACTGCAATGGCTTACACCAAAGTTAAAAACTCACACAGTAGATGGATGTCATATAATTTACTCCACTTATACGTCCTTGAATTTAAAAGAGGTACAGATTGTTTTAAACCCTGAAAAAGGTGAATACAGTGGCCACCAATCTCATATGCATACACAAAAAACAAACCAAAGAAACCCCAATTTTTTTTTCTCTGATGGGTCTTTTCATTGGTCAAATGCAGTGAGAAAAGATACTGTATTGCATTATAGATAAATCAGATGCCAAACGTAATTTCTGAAATGGAGAATATTTTTAGATTGTATGACAGAAAAAAAATATGGCTCTAAAATGTGTAATCTTCTATTTCACTAAATGTGCTCCCTGACTGAGACCTTGTACGCCAAGCTTCAGCCTGAAGCAAATTGTTATAGCCGAGCTATTAACTTCTAAAAATAGGGGGATGTAATGGAAACATTAAGAAACCCGCTATTGGGCACAACCACAGTCCAGGGGAGGATGAAACAACACTCCTTTGTTTCTCCTCCTTTACCTCATCACATTAGTGCAGTTTGTGTCTATGCCAAATGTGTTTTGTTTAGCTAGTTACCTTCTAAACAGCAGCTTTTGATACTCATATTTAATGTCTCCTTCTTGTTTTTAAAGAAGCTTAATAGTAACCAAATACTTCAGGTCAGGCACTTGCCATTTGTGACTCAGTACTTTAAAAAGGTGCTACTTCCCAGGGGAGAGAACAGACAAACTGGAGGATTGCAAGAGTCATCTGAAATTAAAATGCTTTGCAAAAGGAGGGTTTTGCATTTTCAGTTGAACCCTTCTGAGACACAGAATAGTGGAGTGAACATTTTGTAACAAAATGTGCAGCAGAGATTTACTTTTCTGTCATGAACCACGCATTCTCTATGTTTTATTGCAGCGTACAACATTTCTCATCATCTGCTATTTATTTTACATTCAGCACTGTAAAACCAAAGAAGCACTGACTCACGAGTCAGCAGGTGGGTGCCCCTCTTCAGAGGCATTCCATGCTTTTTTGCCAAACCATTTAGCACATCTGTAGCCTTCACTAAATCATTTTTAAAAGTAATATCGGTAATAAGAGTCAGAGAGCCTTGAAAGGTATGTGTGGTATGTGTTCTGCAAACAGGCTCTCAACAAAAATCCCCAGAGCTAGGAACAACAGTAAAAATCATCTCAAAGGAGCAGTAGAGAGTGGAGAAAATGGATCTTGGTATAGAGGACATGCTATTTATGGAGGTCAATCTGCATCAACGACATAACATTTCAGGGCTATTCAGCTATAAACACATTCTCATGAGTAGTGCAGGGTTTTAAGGAAAAGATCAAAAGATGAGCACACAAAATGAGAGTGTATGAGTGCTTCTATCCCAAACCCGAACAGATTGCTTTTCTACTCTGCCCACAGTGGGGTGTGTTGCAATCAGGGCAAAGGCAAACCAGAAAACAGGCTTTAGCACTTCAGAAGAACTAACTAAATCAGTACACTCGAGTCCCAGAAAATGCATTTGCAATGCAGCAATTTTCGGAAGTGTCAAGGAGACAGAAGCTCACTGGTGCCCATGCACCTGAGTCACCTGGACAGTCCAAAAGTCACTCCCAGTACTGCTGCTGGGCAGAGTCCTAATTCTGCAAACATTTTAATGCAGGTGGATACCTGTCTGGATACAGACAACCTGTTATAATCAAGTTAAAGTCTCTTGGAGTGTGTATGGCACAGGAGGTTTCCTTTTATGTAGAAGCCTGCAGAACTATACAATTCAGAATTGCTTAGATCAATAGGCGACTTCTTAGAGTATTTTGGTTGCTTGTGGGGACAAGAGATTAAATTTTCAGAGCTTAAATGCCTAACTCTATTTGAATCCCACTTCTAAATCTATCTCAATCCCTTTGGTAACACTTTGGTTATTTGTCAAGCAGGGTAATCACTTGTCATGCCAGACTCTCCTGTGTGTTTTTCAGAAACCTTATTGGTTTCTGAAACAGCATTTTCTGGACATTTTCTAGCTTCTCAGAGTGCTGTTCTCCAATTGCTACATACTATACTTCCAGTCATCTGGTCATCTCAGCAAGACTGACTCATTCGCTTGCCCAGGAGCAGAATGCCACATGGACATAGACCAGAAACAGCATGTAACAGTTGTTAAATGTCTTCTCTTGATTTCTGACAATATAGTTTAGACAATACATGGAACGATCTCCAAAAAAACCTCCATTTCTGTTCAGCCTCCTGAATATGAATGTTTACCTGTCTCCACAGCCTTTCTTGTTGTAATCCCTGTTGGCACCAGGAAGTTCCAGGGAATCTGATAATGGAAAATCACTTCTTGTATGTGACATGGAATTCACAAAGTTTAGCAAAATATTTGTTATCTCCTATTTGAAGAAATACTGTCCAGAGCTCGAGGTACTGCAACTGTTGACATGGATACTGGATTTCAGTAAATCCACAGTCTTCCATGTTTCAAAAAGATTATATTCTACAGAAAAAGCCATCTGACTTTATTCAGTTTCCAATGTAGAATTTAGTTTGATTTCTTTAACATTTTATGGGCACTTTATGCAGGGCTGTCTCTTACCTTCTAGTCCTGTGAGGTCCAAAAAGCAAAGCAGTTGCAGCAAAGCAACTAAGTATTTTGATGAGTTGAAACTGAAATACCAGATCTGCCTCATGAGCTGGAATGGGATGAATATGAGATAAGAGACATGGAGTCCACAAAACAATGCTGAAGAAAAAATGTTGCAAAAAAAAAGAATAAACATGAGAAAAAATCCAGAAATTCTGGAGAAACTATAGAATCCAAGGAATTTTAATGTAAAGGAAAAAAATTAGTTTATTTTTAAAGGACTTTTAACATGGAAATCTTCATGCAAATTAAACAACATGCTCCAAATGCACCAGTGACATGAATCCACAAGGTCAATTATAACAGATAGGTGTAAATCAGCTCAGTTAAGTGGAAGTAATGGATACAACAGAGGTAATTTAATAAGCCAAAATATAAATATAAAATATATTTTGATAATAACAGATAGTAATTGATAGGCATTTCCTTAGGAGGGATTGGTAGGTAAAAATAATAAAAAAATAAAATAAAATAAATGGCTTTGTAGATACATTTCCAGACAGACCAGAACTACCTGCTTTGTACGCACAAGAGAGCACTGCAGCTTTATGGGGCACAAACATTCACCTAAGATGCTGTGTTAGGATACAGGACATTGGTCCTAGTTAGTGATGACAGAATTTATGTCATGTTCTTTTCCTCCTTGTCTCCTCTCATGCGGCAGGGACCAAGAAGGTACAGTAGTGCACCATTTGTGTGCTGTTGCTGTTCACGATTGTGACAATAAAAGAGTTCACTTCCTGGCAACTGATTCTGTTCTGCAAGAACAACAGTAAAAATATGTTTAAGGGAAGAAAGAAATGCTCTTAAGGGGATCCTGGAGTACTACAATCATGAGAGAAGTAAAAAACCCTTGAGACAAGAATTTCCTTCTGTTGGTTTGAAGAGGAAACAGTATTACTGTAAACATTCCACATGGAATGGAGAAATGACAAACTCAGAAAATTTCAGCCTTACCTGCACCTGAACAGACAGTATTAGCAGTGATTTTACTCTACAGGACTGTAATGACTGCGTTAGTCATTACCAGAATTATTTTGTTTTTTCAAGTCCTCAGGTTGTCCCGGTAAGCAGATACTACTCCTTACTACATCCTGCCTCTTTAATACTGGCTTTGGTTTTTAGACATAGTCTATGCCTCTTCAAAACCTTGCAGCCTGTACCATCATTTACTCCTCTACAAACTGAGTGCTGTGCATGCAAAAAATATGTGTAGACTGTCCTGACAAGATATATATCTTTTTTTCACTGTCCTTATCTATATGGAAAAACCATCAGGCAAGTACAGTCATCTCAGTGTCACTGAGAGTACTAGCTAGCTTCAGTGAATCCTGAAGGGGGATGGATCCCTTAAGTCTATTTGTAAACTGATTCTGGTGCAAAAAGAAGTAGCCCAAGTACGAAATGAGTGTGCTTCCCGTTTGGAAGGTACATAAGCACTTTAGGAGTAATAGGGGCTGTCTTCCCCTTTCCAGACAGTTGGCTGATTTGATCAGACGGGGTATTCAAAAAGTGACTTCAGAGCACAAGTACCATTGAAAGCCAATTAAACATGTGTTTCTATTCCACTTAGACATTTTTGAAAGTCCCAGCCCTCTGAGATAAGTTCATACCAAAATTTAAGTGTCTGGTTATGACTTAGAGTATCTAAATAGAGTGCCTAAGAGTTGCTGAGACTCCTATTCCACACTCAGATCCTATCTTGTGTTGGAAGTGCCTACAGTTCTGATATACAGTTATACAGACACCTATATAGATATCTATAAACAGGTAGTTGGTAGTTGCCCAAACACTGATCTTGTTGAGTGGCTGAGAGCCCTGTGTCTCCCCTACACTCAGAAAGACTTTTTATCAGCCCCCTGGGGGAACAGTTTGATCTAATAGTCAAAAAATAGAAAGAGGAAAAAAAATGACTGTTTTTTGGCTTGGTGGTTCAAAAGCTCACCTGGGATCTAGGAATTCAGATTCTTTGGTGGGTTGTGGACTTCGGGTTTGGTGGTTTTGGTTGTGTTTTGGGTGGGTCTTTCGCATAAGCAATTATTTATTAAAAAAAAAAAAAAGCTTGGAGAGGGCTTCTTTCTTGGGCTATGGGAAACCTGTATTTGTGTTCCTGCTCTAAGCTATGCCACGGGAACTTGAAGATAAGGCTCAGTCCTGTCGCAATGACTGCCGTATTGGATATCCGTAGATGTCAGGGAAGTCTTTGCTTGCTTCCCAGGAGAAAGAGCTGGCCATAAGTACTTAATTCTAGAAAGTTCATAGCTGACAATCTGATATCAGAGGGACTTCCAATGGGAAATCACTGGCTTCTTGTATTCTGGAATATGATGTCTGACCATGTTCAACTCTCAGGGGTTAGGCCCTGTCTCTATTTTCAGCTTCTCAAAGTAACGAGCCTGCTGAAGCAGCTGACTCCTGTTTATCTATTAAGATTATCTTGTGTTTCATCATAGTAGGCAGAAAATGCTTGGAGTTTTGCAGGAATGGGAAGGCTGCAGTTTGTTTTTTAAAGGAATCTATTGAAATTGTGGGCCTTTGGTTCCATACTTACTTATTGCAAACATCTGCTTGCTTTTCAGAAATAAGTACAGAGAATTTGTTAAGAGCTCCCATTTTGTTACTCTGATTGACAGTTTTGCCCTCAAAGCACAAGGCCATATTTCAGTGTATCAGTGAACTGCATTTTAACACTCGGCAGAACTCAACATCTGTTGCAGAAGAGAGTCCTAACTTCTTCCAAGAGCACAGCAGGGCAACCACAGCCAAGTCCCTCACTTCAACACTCGGCAGAACTCAACATCTGTTGCAGAAGAGAGTCCTAACTTCTTCCAAGAGCACAGCAGGGCAACCACAGCCAAGTCCCTCACTTCAAGTTTAAAGAAGCAGCAGGTAGAACCACTGTAACATTTCTAGCTCAAGGATAAGCTTAAAAGAAAAATTCAGTTAGGTATACAACACAGGTGTTTAATCTCAATGTAATAGAGACACAGAGAGTGTTTCAAGAGTGACATTGCCTAGCCGAAAGGTGAATGGATGTCTTTGGGTAGCAAGCTATGTGTCTATTCCCCAGCCAACCTCAACAGAGAATGGCATTATGATCACCAGGCAGCACTTCTTTTGCTAATACATTCAGATTCAAACTGGAATCTTTTGCTGTCTTTGATCAAAATGAAAAAAAAAAAAAAAATTACACTTTCTACTGTTATTTCCATTGGGGTTAATAGTATTATTCTGTACATTATTACTCTAATTTGCAGAGGTTAAAGAAAAAAATTCCACCATGCTAACAAGCATCTAATTCAGTAAGGAAATTTACCTCATTAGAATCACATTTAAAGATTTAGTGAAGCTATTAGTGATTATTTTGCTGGTGCCCATAAAAAAAAAAAAAAGCTGTTAAAAAAATCAACCAAAGTTATTCAGTTTTAATTATCATCTCCTTCAGCATAAGAACACCAAAGGATGGAAATATAACACTAAATGTAATAAAAAAGCAACAGTGTTCGGATAATATTGCAGAAGAAATCAAATATTGTGAAGCATGGAATTACACACCAGAAATCTCATATAAATTTAAATGAAAAGTTCTAATGGGAGGCCTTTTAATCTAATGAAAACATATGAATTTGCAAAGGACAATGTCTCTCATTTAAGCTATCATATTTGATAAAATCCTTTCAGAAAGGTTTAGGTCTAATTGTATTTTCAAAAAAAAAAAAAAAAACACCAAAAAAAACCAGCTGACAGAGAAATGTAATAATCTTCTTGAAGAGAATCAACAAAAAAATTAATTAAACCAGGATGCTACAGCAGGGAAAATGAGGCTGATATGCGCCTTGTTTACCAGAGTAGAAATACATTCAGCAAAGTAGATATTGAAACATCAAAATTATTTTATCGGTATTGTTTCGTCAGTGTATCAAATGTTCAAATGACTACTTCTTGAAATATCCTTTCTTCATGACTTGTCAGGTTTGACTATCTACAATTAATCCAACACATACCTATAAGCCAAGGTAACATTAAAGAATGACTTTCCTCAGATACAGTTCTTTCAGTGACAATTATTCATATTAGATAGTTAATTAGACACTGTTAGATAAATGATCTGACATTATTTCTCCTGTTAATAACAATGACAAATTAAACACTTTATGCTTGCATAGTTCTATACATTTGGATCCCAGCATTATTTCTTCAGGCTTTCTGGCATAGTTATAAACCTGTTTCTAATGTATTACTCTTTTCTAAGCATGACTTAATAAAATGAATGCAATAAATGTTAATGCCTGATGATACTATAATACTAATCATCATATTTCTTAAACAAGTTTGTATTATTTGGTTTGTTTGTAATGAATAAAAACTACTTGGAGAAGTGAACAGTTCTGTGTACATATTGCACTGATTATGTGAATGCCTTTCTTACTGTCAAAATATGTGAAATTATAATTCTCTTTAGATAAAAGAAAAACAGTGCTCTCTTTTAGCATTATGATGTAGTAGTGGAGTTGACATTTTAGCACATATTCCTATACTAATGACACTATTTGTTAAATAAGATTAAATGTATGTTGTTTGCTCCCAATCTGGTATTATTTTTAAAATGTGCAGGGAATGTTTGGTTTTATAACCACATTTAAAGAAGCATAGACATTATCCACTTTTGTTCTCTAAACCATCCTAGCGCTAATTTTGACTTCAAGCAGACTTCTGATACAACTAGCTATATAAGTTTTAAATATCAAAGAATATTCTAGACTTATTCTGTTTGAATTATATGCCAGGTCTTGAAGAAAGTTTTAAAGGACTTAGCTCATTGGAAGTCATTATGCTTTTCATGGGCAGTCAGAACAAATGTTATTAAAATGAATATCTCAGTAAGATTCAATTATTTATCACAGGTTTTGCTTATAATGATACCACTTTCCTTTTTTACATCCTGACAAAAATTTGTATGAAATAGTAGTTATTCACAAGCTAGTATTATTTGACACAGCAAAGGAAAAGATTTTCACAGATTTTTTTTCTTATAATTTTGTTGTGCTTTCTAAAAAGGGAATTCAGTTTTTTGTGTTGAAAGGGGTTTTCAAAATTAGGTTTCCAGAAGGGGACAGTAGATGTGAGTAATTTGAAACCAACCCTTTTTTCCTAATGCCTATATCTGGACAAACTGAGCTGAAGTCTACAAAATTACCATGAACTTCAGGAAAAGCTGAGCCCACAAGCTCTGAGTATGCTGTTAGGAAACAAGGCACATATGTAGGTTTCCAATGACGTGTTGTTCAGGTCTAAAGTAACTGAAAATATTTCCTCAAATTCACTCTACAAATTACTTACTAACAAAGATTAAATAAAATTATTGTATTTTTACAAGCAGTGTTCTTATAGGATTTTAGCTACTTTTAAAAGCAAGATGTGTTTTACGTTTCCAGTATGAAAAATAATGCTTAAATATGTGCTAGAAGCTTCCTTTGCATTCAATTACTCTTCATGATATTTTACTATGTCTAGATTTCCTAGATAGTCCTGTTCATCACGTCATGAAAGCGGCCCATTCTTCTTAGCAGACCACAGCAGTCTGAACTCAAAAGTTCCAATCTGCACAGCTTGGTGGGCTTTTTAACAACCCCAGTAAATCATTCATACATGTATGCAATCGTGTGTACAAAAGATTGTGCAAGTGTTATATCTAGAGATTGCATTCATGGAAGAAACCCCAAGTTTGGGAGAAGTTGTACATTTTAATGCCTGGTCTCTTCTTTTACATCCTTCTAGTATTCCTTTCAGATGCAAATTTCCACTCCTTACTGCTGTTGTCCCTTCCTTTCATCACCATTGAGACCCTTAAGTTATTGACACACCTGCTCATTGCCTCGCACATGCACACATCCTTTAGTGAGGTGATATGCAGTCTCTCCAGTTCTGGTGATGACCCTCTGTCCTGGTTTCAGCTAGGACAGAGTTAATTTTATTTCTAGTGGTTGTTGTGTTTCAGATTTGGTATGAAAGGAATGTCAATAAGGCGCACTGGTTTAGTTGTTGCCAGGTATTGTGTATATTTTTCAAGGACTTTTTTCAGCTCCCCATAGAACAATGGAATGGCCAATGGAATATTCCATACCATAGATGTCATGCTTAGTATATAAATGGGGTTAACTGGGGGGGCAGGTACTCACAATCACTGCTTGGGAAGGTACCAGTTCACCAAGTGGTGTGAGTGACTTGCAGTGGTGGTGGTGGTGTTATTATTATCATTGTCATTGTCACTGTTATTTTTCCTTTTCTGTTATTGTCCTATTAAACTGTCTTTATCTCAGACAATGAGGTTTTTTTCCCTTTCCCCTCCTTTTCTCCCTCTTCTCCCCTCGGCAAACGGGGAGAACTGTGTGAGCGGCTGCATGCTCCTAACTGCTGGCTGGGGTTAAACCACAACACGCTGGCTGTCCCAGCTCCACCCAGCCTGGCTGACCTTACTGCTTTCTGTGAGGTACAACATCCTTTTCCATCCCATGATGCAATGTTCAAGCAACACTTCAAAGCTTTCGCATACACTAAATTTTACATATCCTTGGATGACAGTTTGTATAACTGCTTAATTTGCCTGCTTAACTTTCGCTGCATTTCCTGTTCCTCAAGAACAATGTGACTGAGCAGCTGAGGTGAAATCTGCCAGTTTATCTTTTTTTGATTTCCATATTCTGCATCCATTGGACCACTCTGAGAGGGGGACAGTGCCCTTTCCCAGAGGAGATGGAGGGGCAGCAAGAAATCTTGTGAGGCACCAGCAGGAGTAAAGACCAGAATGCTGTTAAGAAGACCTGGGACTGGACATGCTGACAAACTTAGGAGTGACAGAAACAAAGTAATATTAGGCATTCTGTAGGTTTTTATAAACATACATTCTTCCATAATCTTTTCCCATATAAATCTTCTCTGGGCAAACTGACCAGTGGAGGACACAGCAGAAACTGGGCATGCTACATATACCCTAAATATCATGTTATTGAATAAAAATTGTAGAGGGCAGACACAGACAGAGAGAAGAGCCTGACAGCCAGGTGCTATGTAGGGTGCTATGATTCTATGCTCTAGCAGAATTGCTCTAAATTGTCATGGATGCGAGGCTATTCACATTTAGCCCCAGAGCTAACTATAAGTCTATGGCCACCGTATACTTAGCAGTATAGACATAATCATTAAATCTCAGAGACCAGGCAGGATTTTTTTAGAGAATTAGACAACTACAGCTGGGCAGCATAATTTTTTTTCCTCTAAACAGCCAAATGTGATTCATTTGTTTCCAAGGGAGATTCCTGTTTTAACATTTAAAAAAAAATCATTTTCAACATTTCATTCTCATAAATTAAACCCAATATTTGTCATTTCTTGTGAAATAGAAATTTATAAGTGGATTTGGAAAATTTTATTTAGGCAAAAAAAGGATTTTATTTTGAAATTAAACTTTCCTTTATTTTTGTTCACTTTTAGTTACTTTATCCTCTGAACATTATTCCATTATATATCAAGAGGTATGTAATGCAATACTATGCACTACGGCATACTACGTCTTTTGTATTCTGTTTTTCAGTTTTAAAATACTAGGATAAATGTGACCTAGGATGGGTGAGTGGAAACATTCTAATTTCTAGATGAGTGCCTTCATTTCATGATGAGAAATGCCTGGATCCAAAGGACATAGAAATGAACCGAAGTCTTGCAGTTCATGTTCAGATGCCTTGAATGAATCAAAGAGCAGCAGCACTTCACAAAACCAACCTTAGCTCAGGGAGGCTAATCTCCCAAGACTCTCACTACAGCTGATGAAGAGACAGAAGCATCTCTACAAGCAATTCAGAAGAGTATTCTACAACCCTCAGAAAAGGAATCCTGAATCTAATTTTAGATTCTGCTTTGCCCTCAGAAGGAAACTCTCTCTTCTTATCAATCACATAGAACCTGGGGAGATTAGCCACCAGAGACAATGAGTTATCTTTATGTTTACATCCCGAAGGTCAAGCTGTTCCACCATAATTCAGACACAAGCTGATCTAAAGTGTAAACTCAAATGTTAGTATCTGTAGCAGTTGTGCTGAGTTATTTCTACTTACAAAATTTTATAACTTGAAATATTAAATATTGTTATTTTGAATACCAGTCAGCAGTGATAAATAATAAATAAAATAATATTAATGTGTTAACATGTACTTTTTAATAATATTTTATATGTACACATGTATGCATGCTTTGAATTTGGAGGAGGAAAAAGACTTTTAATGAGTTTTTCTTGTGTTGTTAATAATTTTTTTGTGACTTTTATTTTTCCTTAGTCAATGTGGTTTAATGAGAAATTTTGGCTTCATCAAGTCAGGATTTACTGGGTAAGTTCAATAAAAAGAAAAAAATTCCAAGTAGTTCTGCTTTTAGATAATTTCCACTTCTGTTTATTTCATTCTCTACATGAGACCAGGACATTTAATGAACATTGACAGCACTGCAGCAGTAACAACTACACCTCAGCAACCTCCACAAAAGAAACCCTAGTGCTGGAAATTAACTTCTTACAAGGTGACAACTCCATTTTCTTTTCACTTCAGTAGATGAAAAACTTACTGCTTGGTTTGGGGTGCATGTAACAGATAGCACCGTAAATATTCTGTCACAATTGCATTCCCAGTACTCTGTGCCAATGACAAAGCAAAAGACAGCCAATATGGTAGTCCTTATGAATCATCGACATTAGATGTGAAAAAGATCGAGTAATTCTCTAATCAGTCTTGCTATCAGTTGATCCAGCCTTGTTCCACAGAGTGCATTTTCTAGAGCTAATGTTTCAAGCTATGAGGCTATCAGAATTGCTCCTTGAGGTTATCCACAGCCAGATACAAAGCATTCATTCTTATTTAACCCACATTTTCTTTGACTGCTGTGTTGGGTTGACTTTGGCCAGCTGCCAGATGCCTACCCAGCTGCTCTCTCGTTACCCTTTCTCAACAGGATAGGAGAAAATAAGATGAAAATGCTCATGAGTCCAGATAAAGACCAGGAGACCACTCGTCGATTACTGTCACAGGCACAACAGACTCGACTTGCAGATGATTAACTAATTGTTAGTTAAAATAGAGTCAGGTGGTGAAAAGCGAAGACAAAAACTAAAACTTTTTTCCTCCACCTTCTTTCTCCCAGGCTTTACTCCTTCACCTCCCACTCCTCTACCTCCTGTCCTCCTGAACAACACAGGTGGATGGGGAATTGAGAGTGATGGTCAGCCCATAACAGCTCCTCTCTGCCCCTTCTTCCTCTTTGCACTTTTTCCTCCTTCTGCCTGGGCTCTCCATGGGCTGCAGTTCCTTCAGGGCACATCCACTACCCCTGGTGTGGTGGCCCGCCATGGGCTGCAGTGTAGATACCTGCTCCACTGTCAGCCTCCATGGGCTGCAGGAGGACAGCCTGTTTCACCAGGGTCTTCTCCAGGGGCTGCAAGGGAATCTCCGCCCCAGTACCTGCGGCACCTTCTCCCGCTCCATCTTCTCCCACTGTAGGAACAGTCTACAAGCCTGTTCTCAGTCCTCACTGCCTCTGCATCATTTTACCCTTTCTTCAACTTGCTGTCCCCTGAGATATCACAACTGTGGCTGTGGGACTTAGCCCTGCCCTGTGGTGGGTTGGCTGAAACCATCTGGAAGTGCCTGTGTCTGTCATGGCGCAGCCCTGGCCTCTCCTTGAAGATGCCACCCCTTTCGGCCCCCTCGGCTACCAGTGCCTGGGCACCCGCAGCCGGTACGTGTGCATGCCTTACAAAACTACAAAAACGCCTTCATCTCCTTGGTGTCAGATCTTGACCCCACTAACACCCATGACAAAACTTTGATACTGTTTTTACCTGTAGCATTTGGTTTTGCTTAGTCAAGACAAACTTATTTAGTACTTTTAAACTTCCCTTATAAAGGGGGAACTTCCTTCCTTATAAATTTCCTTCCTTACAAACTTCCTTGCTCTGTTTTTCCAACACCCTCATTGTTATTGCACCTGTAACTGTGAATGAAAGAATGGAAACCCTTAAACTTGCAACTAGGTATATCACTGTTTATCCTTACTATCTTCTGTTTATAATTCCTTGGTTCTCAGCCTACAACAAATCAATTCTGTCGATCTGAATTTGTTAAGTAAGATTACATGAAATTTTTATTATAATGCTTTATTAAAATCCTATTATATCACAGCTAACCTCTCATCTTCATCTTTTGAGCTATTTTTCCAAAATATTTTGTCTTCTAGCAAAGTACTTCCTCTATATTTCAAGGATGATCATTAATCTAGGCTTCAGTTAGCTTTTTTGATTTTGCCGTTTGACAGTTTTAACAGAAGTTTCATTTTAAGGAACAGTAATTCCAAAGTAACTGGGTAGTTTTGTGACAGTAGTACTGGAAACCTTGGAGACCAAAATCAGTAACATTTGAGGAAAGGCATGGTGAGCCCAGCCAAGAGAGAAAGCATAGATGGAAATAAAAATCTTCAAGATCTAAAGGAAGAAAAGGAATAAAATTGCTGAGCACTTACTTGATTGAGCTAAAGAACAGACCATCAGTGACTTCAGTCAATGAAATGGATGAGGATGAAACTCATTTGGAAAAGAAGAAGAAAAAAGTTGAAGGAGAAGGTTAGATTATTCATGTTTTGCACACAACTAATTTCCCAGGATAATGCAATTCCATCTCTAGGCAGATAAAGTAGTAAAATATAAAGTAAAATAAAGAATACATTTTTATATTATGAATATGCCTAAGGACTGTTAAAGCAAAGCAGATGACAGAAATTCATGAGGCTGTATTTGATAATGTTTAATAACGTATATCAGGACTGGTGGTTGCATTGTCTTTTGCCTGAATAACTCCACAGTGAATCTTCTTACGTGACTTGAAAGAAATTAATAACAGTGACCATTGATAGAAAAATTGATCCAGAACAGTACAGCTACTAGTCATTCTTTGGACCTCTCAGAGGACCTAAACTGGGAAAATGTATCATGGCTGCTCAAGTAGGGATTTCAGAGACAGATTTCAGGACTACAACACACAAGAGGCACTTTACCTTTAATGAACACACACATCATTAACAACCTGTCATGTAACAGATGTAGAGCACACAACAAATACTTAGAGACACTATTCCAAGGAGAGCAAGTCACCATATTTTTTGTCCTTTTGATATACAGCTGTAATTAGACACCCTAGATTCATTTTATGTGACAAATGCTGCATTATGATTGTATCTGTTCTAGGACCAGTGATCGAACTGTTGTAGGTAACATTCTGTATCTTCTAGTGTTTTACATGTAAAAATTAGGAAAACTGTCTATTTTCTTACAGATGAAACAAAGATGTGAATTAAAAGTGGTCTGCAGTTTATTTTTAAGCAACTAAATGTGGGGTTTATGTGCTGAAAGTCCCAAATAGCAAGGGTAATGGAAACAATCCTCACATAAATAATTTAACATTTTTTGAATCTATGCAGCACAGGTCACTTGAAATCCAGAACAATATACTCATTACCTGATGCACCAGCTTTCCTGTACTCTGCAGTCTGACATCACACCTATGAAAGAACCTCAGTTAACCACAACGAAAGAATTTGGGTAAGTAAAGGAATTTTATATTGAATTTAAGAGTCACATGAATACTTCAGGGTCCAGAATGCATGTTTTGCTGATCAAAAAAATAGGCTATATGGTCAAGATTTTACATATTTATACACTGTACCAAGCTTAAAAAGACGGTAGAATTCAACTTTATTAAGTTTAGAAAGTTTCCTGCCTCTCTCATGTATTCAGATGCTGAGTCACTTTTCCCTGTGGCTGTAAGTAGGTTATCAGATCATCCAGACAGAACCTACATGTCTAGTTGCTAATTATTCTTTATTACAGTTCATATTATTTCTAATATATATGAGCAGTTTTCAGGAGTTATAATCAGTTTTATTACACTACCATTACCATTTCATATACCCAGTGGCCTTTTATAGCTGCAGAAAAAGAAGAAAAAGAAAAATTATGAGAAATATCTCGACAGTTGACTTCTTAAAGAAAAGATTGCAGAAAAATTTGTCACAATCTTATTTTAATTTTGAAGATATTTTTTTTTGTGTGTTAATGGAAGTTCAACACAGACGTGCTTACTCACCCTGAATGGAGCCTCTGGCATTTAAATTCTACAGTTTAAAAACACAATTGGTTTAAGTTCATTAAAACCTTTGAGCAGTAACAGTTTACAGGCTCTTTACACAAGGTACACCAATTTGATTCTCATATAGTTTGGCACTTTGTCTCATTACCCTTCCATCACTATGAAATTTACAGAAGTTGATAAAGAAGTTGCCTCAATACAAAAAGCGTAAAATCTATGTAACACATATAATGCCGTTCATAAAAAGTGTTGTAATAAACTAATATTCAAGCAGTCACATGAACACTTAACTAGCTTCCTTACCAAACACTCATTGCCTTTGTACCATAGTTAAAATTATCCAGAGATTATATCCATCATACAGTCAGTACTCAACAGCATTTCATGTGATTTACTGTACAAAGAGAAACATTTCTGACAAAGACGGACAAAACCTACAAATCAAAGAGGGAGCAATGACCAGCATTGTCATGTCACAGTGACAAATTAACCTAAAACTGCATGAAAATGTAACCAAATTATTTCCAAGCTGCCTCACTTCTGGGATCACAGTCTTCCTTCCATTGACAAAATCTATATTCACAAACATTTGGCTGGAAGCAGAGGGAGATGTGGTCTGGTCTTCCCAGAACTAACACAGTATGGATAAAATATATTTTAGGTACCCAAAAGAAGTGTTGAACACTAGAACATAAACTGTCCTTATATACTGAAACACTATCTTTTAATGGCTATTTTTTTAATACAATGTCATAAAGTCATTATTAATCTTCCATTTGGGAAGAAAAATAATGCTAATATCAGAGTTTTTTCACTTTGCAATGGCCTTCAACTGTGTTTAGTCCATCCTGTGGTACTTCTCTGAATCCCCTCCTGTTTATCTTCATGGCATTTTTTGAGAGACATTTGAGAATTGTCTCATATAATAATAAGAGTTTCCAGTGATATGTTAACAATGGTAGCCCGCGGCTTCTACTTTATGCCATGAAGAATGAAGTCCCTTAGATTACAGAAAGCTACTTCAGGTCTTTAAATTCTTCCTGAATTTTATAGGTAGTTAAGGAGTGAGTCATACAGTTCATAGCATGATTTGGCTATCTGGTATTTGTAAAGTTGCTCTATCTGCATATCTGCTGGGCAGCATATATTTATAAATGCTATTCTTTCCCAAGTTTATTCACATAAACAGTGATTATCAACCTTTTTTTCCCAAACTGTCCCTAGCTCAAGAAAAGATAGAATTGTTGTTTTTTTTAAAAACTGTCACTCCCTTTACTGTTTTGTTTAAATAATCTTTCCTAAAAGAAGCACAAATGTTTATTTTAACATTCCAGTCATGTGATTCATTCCCTCAGGTTTCTGTTATACCAACCAGGTTGCATTTATGCTCATAAATAAGCAATTCCAATTCTGCTTGTTTATTACTCAAGCTCCTATCATTGTTGTATAGGCAATTAAAGATTAAAGAATTTCTTCTCTCTTCATCCTTTGGTGTCTTGATTAATTTTGTTCTCAGCATCACAATTGTGTGCTGAAAGTTCATGTGTTTCCTCTTTTCACCCTTCTCTTTTATTTGATGTCAACCTAACTACTGCAGTATATTTCTTTGGTAATTCTCTCAGTGATGTTTTTCTAAAGAACATTAGAAGGTTTTAAGGACTTCCTAATGCCAATGTTGAAAATCATTCTCAGAACTGATTGCCATTTTATTAGCACAGTAACACCTTAATAGAAATCCATAGTTCATTGTCAGCCTAGTATTTCATGTCTATGTGTTTACTGTGGAAGGAAGGAAATAATCTGCTTCAGGATTGTTGATATTGTCCTACCTTTCCTTTATTTTTCATCAGAATAAGTTCTAGTACTACAAAATATTTTATAGTAGCTAGTAATCCACATGAAGTTGTGTTTGTCCTGGCATATTAACTTTTAACCAGGGTGCTACTGGACCATCCTAGGACAGATTGAATTGGATGTCACTTCATGTCAGCAAAGATCATGCTCAAATTCCTATTATAGCAGAGCGAAATAAGTTGTGACATAGTGGTATGATTTCCTTTCACCAAGCTGTCAGGCTACAAGAGTTTTGTGCAATTCACAAAAACAATTATGTTCATAAGCAATCATTCTTAAGTGTGTCATTTCTTAGGAAAATTTTATAAATAATTCAAGTTGTGACTTTAATTAATGCTTAAATGATCAAAAGGTAGTTCTGCTTAAATAATGATGTAATTTTACCAGCAACTCTTTTACCACCATGAAAATCACAGAAATAGAAAACTTCCTATGTTTTCTATTCTAAACAAGCTTGAACAAATACAGACTGGTCACTATATTTTTCTGTAGGTAAACTCAATTGCTTTAGTCATGCAAGCAGGGTTTACAGCATGTCTCTTGGGAGTATGCAAGGATCTCAATAAACCTCAGTTACGTATCTCACAGTTAGCAGATATTCTTAAGATTGACCTATACGTCCTGGTACAACTTCCATAAAAGACAACAAAATGTCTTCTATTGCTAATGTTTGGAGGAGGAAAAGGTCCCTATTAATGAGTCTCTTGAAGACCTCTGACGAGATGTTGCGGTTAGCATTTTGCTGCTATCATAACCACGGGGAATATTTCTTGCTCCATGGGAATCAGTGAAAGTTGTTGCTCCTGACTTCATTTTTGGCATGCTTTCATACTGCACCTGATCATCTGTCACTACAGAAGGCCACTGAAACAGTGGGTCCTGTGTCATATCTGTCCTCCCCACACAAAAGTATGAGATACAGAATACCTGAAAAAGCACTGAATGCCTGTGTTTAGGCCATTAAATTTTACCCAAAGTATTTATTAATTTGGGAGTGATATATAAGTCATGGGGAAAATGAAAAACAATTCCATTTTTATGTACATATTTTCATTTTTAATATAACCTAGGCATGAACTTGTTGTTCAGTCAAGCCTTCGTTTAAGTAACAATGTTTTAGGAAAAAAAAAGAGGGAATTGAATATAGGAAGGAGGAGAGCCTAGCAGGGCTAAATTTTATTTTATTTTCCATGGGAATTAATGCATACCCTTTTCCTTAACTTTAATTACCAAATAAAATATTTTAATTTGTATCTAATTGCATCTAAATCTTCTTACTCTATTTTTCTACCTTCTCTTAAACTTCATAGCCTCTGTTTTCTCATTATAAGAAGCTGGCCTTAAAGTTAGTCCTCTGTTAATCTGGTCTTTTTTATATACTATAGGGCAACTCAACTTAATTTCAGTCTCAGTAATTTCAATCACATGAACAGATGCCTTCGGCTATAGATGCAAAGTCACCCATTACAAAATCTTTCTTTAGAGTGAACGAATTTTATGCCTTCATGACACACAATTGGGTATCTCTACTCAAACTACCTGCAGGTGAGCTGCACGTATATATGAATCACAGAATCATAGAATGTTAGGGGTTGGAAGGGACCTCTGAAGATCATCTGGTCCAACCCCCCTGCCAGAGCAGCAGCAGGGGGGGTTTCCACCTACAGCAGATTGCACAGGGTGGCATCCAGGTGGGTTTGGAATGTCTCCAGAGTCAGAGACTTCACCACCTCTCTGGGCAGCCTCTTCCAGTGCTCTGTCACCCTCAAAGGAAAGAAGTTCCTCCTCATGTTCAGATGGAACTTCCTATATTTGAGTTTGCACCTGTTACCTCCTGTCCTATCACTGGGCACCACTGAAAAGAGACTGGCAACCTCCTCCTGGCACCCTTCCTTTAAGTATTTGTAAGTGTTGATGAGATCCCTCCTCAGTCTTCTCTTCTCCAGGCTAAACAGACCCAACTCCCTCAGCCTTTCCTCATGAGAAAGATGTTCCAGCCCCCTAATCATCTTTGTAGCCCTTTGCTGTACCGTTTCCATCAGTTCCTTGTCCTTCATGGTCTGGGGAGCCCAGAACTGGACACAGTACTCCAGATGAGGCTTCACCAGGGCAGAGTAAAGGGGGAGGATGACCTCCCTCGACCTGCTTGCCATGCTCCTCTTGATGCACCCTAGGATGCCATTGGCCTTCTTGGCCACAAGGGCACATTGCTGCCTCTTGGTCATCCTGCTGTCCACCAGGACTCCCAGGTCCCTCTCTGCACAGCTCCTTTCCAGCAGGTCAGCCCCCAACCTGTACTGGTGCATGGGGTTATTCTTCCCCAGGTGAAGGGCCCTACACTTGCCTTTGTTGAATTTCATATGGTTTCTCTCTGCCCAACTCTCCAGCCTGTCCAGGTCATGCTGAATGGCAGCACAGTCTTCTGGTGTGTCAACCACCCCTCCCAGTTTCATGACATCAGCAAACTTGCTGATGGTACACTCCATCCCTTCATCCAGGTCATTGATGAATACATTGAACAGGACTGAATCCAGCACTGACCCTTGGGAACACCACTAGTCACAGGCCTCCAACTAGACTCTGCCCCACCGATCACAGCCCTCTGAGATCTACCTGCCAGCCAGTTTTCAATCCACCCCACTTTCCGTTCATCTAACCCACATTTCCTAAGCTTGCCTACAAGGATGCTGTGGATAACGGTGTCAAAAGACTTGCTGAAGTCAGGGTAGACAACATCCACTGCCCTCCCCTCATCTATCCATCCAGTTATATCATCATAGAAGGCTATCAGATTAGTCACACATTACTTCCCCTTGGTAAATCTGTGTTGACTACTTCTAATAACCTTCTTTTCCTCCAGATACTTGGAGATGATGCCCGGAATGAGCTGTTCCATCGTCTTTCCAGGGATGGAGGTGAGGCTGACTGGCCTGTAGTCTCCTGGATCCTCCTTCTTGCCCTTTTTGAAGACTGGAGTGACATTGGCTTTCCTCCAGTCCTCAGGCACCTCGCCTGTTCTCACCTGAAGAACAACAAAGTATCATGCAGACATGACTGTTCAAGTCCTAGAAACTATACAGGGACATTACCATAGTGCTGGGACTCCTATTTCTACTGTTGTCACATACCTTTTACAATTATTATAAAATTTTTATTTTTCTAGTGGAATTCTGAAACTTCTGAGACACTTTCCTTCAGACAACTATGTTCTTCCAATGGCATTTCGTAGAATGTAACCAACTTTTTGCAGAAGCATGGTCTCCCACTATCAATACTGAATCTAAGGGGCCAGAGGAATAGGAGGAAAAACCCCGACAGTTCGAACTCTTCTCTGATCTTCTGTTTTTTTTAAAAAAGAGCAAATATCAGCAGTTCTGAATTATCAGATAGCATGCTCCGCTGATAACTAGTTTACTTCAAATGAAATAGGGTGAGAATCAGCTCTAGAAAATAGAATTTGAGTACGTAAATGTGTCTACATGTGAACTAAGTGTCTAAGGTCCTAGTATAGTTCATGGAGACCTAATCGACACAGTGAGTGGAGTCCAGAGAACTAGTCAATTGACCCAATATAGGTGACTAGCATATGAGACTTGGTCTCCACTGACTGTACTGATCAATTTCCACGATGGGAGATGAATACCCAGCTAATGTGCAGGCAGAGCATTCTTAAATACAGAGTCCTTGTTTCAGCTGTCGACACATATACCACTGAGGCAACCAGAATATCTGAGGCATTCATGCAAAGGCAGCAAACCCACTGAATGTCAGGTGGGGCACTGTATCTCAGACAGCTGTGTTTAGGCAACTGAATTGAGCCTATAGTGTCGTGCTGAAAAGCTTTGACTAAAAAGGTTTCCAGGTCTTTATAGGCAGAGCAGAATGGAGGCTGGTCTAGATTTTAGTTCTGTGTTTATTATTGCTGATGCTAAAGAAAACTACCCGTATTATGTCAAGCCATTTATCCCACAATATATTATAAAAGCATACTATTGACAAACAATAATCACAGGAGTTTACAATGAAATTCTAAAAGCATCGAAATGCCTGCTAATTGATTTAGTGAAGATTTTATTTATAGGAAAGCAGATTTTGAAAACACAATAATTTTTTTCTTTCAGCAGTAAAAATATATTCTTGTGAATTGTAAAGATTCTTGGACTTGTAAAGATTCACTTTGAGTAAGTGGATGTTATCAATATGAGGCCGGTAATCTCCTTAAATGGGTGCACTCACAAGCATCTCAGACTGTATTATTCCCGTGATCTACAAAATTTCAAACTGAAAGGAGTTAAAAGGAGGCAGAGTGAGGAATTAAAAACAAATAAGCAACTGCTTATATTTCATAAAAATCCAACTTCTTTCATCACTGTGTCTTGCAATATTACAGCAATGGTGGTGTGCTGAAGATATGTTCAGTGCAGGGTTTGGGGGAATTAGTCTTCTTAGTCCAACCAATATTGTTGGAAAACACTTTCCTATGTTACACAACGAAGTAACACTCATTTTTCATAGGGACACTAAGTTCCCAGGAAAAATCCTAATATTTTTCAAGACACTTTTGAAGGACAAGAGATCTACAGAAAAAATTTAAATTATCTGTTCTTTGCCTCACATTGTTGTTTCATGAGTAAGTCTTATAAAGAAAGTCTCTTTGCAGGCCTCCTGGGATACAGCAATCGTGTATGAATCCATAATGTCCTCTCATCCGTGCATCACTGGGGAGGGAAAAATCAAAGTAAGCTTTCTCTTCCAGCCCTGCAGTGTGCTTACATTCTCTTTTTGCTGATTACATGCTCTCTTTACTTTTGAAATAATATTAAAGACACAAAATAAAAACTTTAACTATTTAATTTAAACCATGTTGTCTTAAACAACATGTACAGAAATAGTCATCCACCCCCAAAGCAAAATCCTAGCAAACAAACAAAATCAGCAATAGCTACCACAAATTATGAAAGTGTTTTACATTTCCTTCAGCATAAAACAGGGAAAAATAAATCCCATCAGTAAGTAAATGAAGTGGATCTCAGCGTAACCAATCTATGAGCTGAAAATTAGTTTAATTCCCATGGTAGGAAGGTTAAGAGATTCATAGATTAGAGGGCCAGAAGGGACTGTTGTGATCAAATTTATAAACTTCTGCAGAGATTTTCAAAGACACAGAAGACATTTGGGCACCTAATTCCCACTGACTTACAAAAGAAGTTGGATTTTAATTGTAAGTTCATTAAAAAACTCCCCTTTTAGTAATTTGACCAATACCTTGCATCCTAAATCATGATGCATAATAGTCAATGTTGCCCATGATTCAATTATCAGTGTCTCAATAGAGTCAAAATGCAAACAAAACATTAGCACCCTCCGTGACCAATATTTTCCCTCTGACATTACCTGCAGAGGAGCTAAAGGAAATTTGATCACTAGATCTATTCACAGACCCAGGCAGCCATGGTGAAGGTGGAAGTACCTTTAGATTGAAACAGAAAACACAACTTTTGGACTGTTTATATCTAAGGTAAGCAGAAGTATGTCCAAAATCTTACAGCTTGAGAGAAAACACATTTATTTCTTATTTATTTGATAAAACTATTCCTTCACCATGCAAGATGACCTGATGACATCATCACATGATAAATTACAGGTTCTCAAGCTTACTAGAGCACAGGCGAGATATACTGCATTCAACTTGGAAGGGGTTAAATGTGTTCCCATTACCAAGAAGGATGATCCTTGAACAGGAAATGGCACATTCATCAAAAACCTTGAGGAAATTTGTTCATCTCTTAGAATAAACTGTTTCTCCATGGTCTGCTTCCTATATTTAAATACAGTTTATCTTAGTTTTAAAAATAACATTTAAAAATGCTAATGTAACAACAGGGAACAGAGGAACAGAGGAACAGAGGAAGTGTTAGGCTGAATGAGACAGTAATCCATCCATTTCTAGTATCCGGTCTCCAACAGCGGCTGTTAACAGGAACTCTTCTTTTGTTAGATACATCTGGTGTCTGCTAATGAAAGTTTTAAAACTCTGGTTGTATTTGTCTCCCGTTAAGTTTTGTTATGTTTACTTATTTATTTATATCAACATTACTGGCTTGCTTTCTGAAGCGTTGCCAGGAACACAACTGCATACTTCTTTTATTCCAGCTTTGCTGTCTCTGAAAAGCCAGCAGTTGATGCTTTTCTCCAGCAGTAATAGTTTCAAAATTCTCGTTGGTCTGAAGGATTCTCTCTAGTTTCAGAGACAGAGAAAATTTAAGACTAGGAATATTTGTAGAACTAAAATTTTCTTAACACAGAAGAAATTTTTGCACTGTAGTTGCTGCTGCTGCTTCTTTCCCACGGTGACTGACATGCAAGCTCTGGCTGCCAATATGCTGACTTCCCAAGAACAAAGGAAAAGAAGTCTCAGCAACGTGTTTGCTACCTAACACCTGCAATATTGCTACAATCCCAAAAGCTGAAGAGATCACAGGAAGTTTTTTATACATTAGTCAGTCCCGTCTATGGTCTGGGTTCTTTATTTTTACGTGCATTATCAAACTTATTTCTGAAATTATACTTTGGAGTAATTCTGGCCAACAGCTACTTTATCTACCAAATGAAAATAAAGAGAAATTGATCTGACTGATGTGTTTTAGTAGGGGAAAAATTAGCGTCATCTTTTCTGAGAGGCAGGATTCCCAGTCAAGTATCCTATCCAAAAAAGTAGGCTTTGCTGGTTTCAACAAATCATACTGGTGCCTATTCTGAAAGTTCAGGCATATGCAAACTAACAGTTTTGAAATGGTAATTAAATTATTGGAAAGAGGTAACGTACTTTTTTCTTTATTTTCACCAACAACCAGCAACACCTTGTCTTTCTCTACTACTGTTAGTTGTAATAAAGTCTAAGAGAGAATACTGCAAAACAGAAAAACTCTATTCACAGACTTAGTTCTATATTCTTCTGCAAAACATAGAGACAGTTTTCCCACCAAACCCTCTTTAAACAATCATGCTTAAAGTTGGATAAAAAAATATTTTTTATTCTTGTACAGAGGAATGATTTCTTATGTTCATTTAAGCTAAGAACTTCCTTTCATTTTATAGGGATGTTTCATATCACTAACATCTTATGAGATCATTTCATTTGAATTTCCTTTCATCGATTATTGATACTTGGGTTTTGTTATACAGACTGGATAACACCCCCCAAGCTGGATTTTCACCAGGCTGCCGCCGCCTTTGGCTTTTACTGTATTGAATTCAAATCCTTTTAGGCTTTCTTTGTTCTTTTTTCTGTTTTCCTCTCACGCTCTCTCAGCATAGCTCTTTGTCCATTCTTCTCCACAGAAATTAGATGTAATGACCCAGATGCCCTACCTCTTCCTTTGTCCCATCTCTCTTCACCCCTAGTCAGTGCTGACTTTCTGTGGATGCTCAGATAGTTTAAGCATCCTTTTTCTCAGAAGTCACCATACCTGTGGTAGTAAAACTACAGATTTTTCAATCTGCACTTTAGCTAGTACAAGGAAAACACAAGTCTAAAGAAAATAAATATTTTCCCTGACTCCATTTCCTTATTGCTCCTGGTCCTCCAGTTGTCCTGATGCTCAAAGTCCTCCAATTTGCCTCTGTTCAGACAAATTAGGCTAGCTCTGTTCTGTGTTGGCTTCAAAATGTTTGCAAACATCAGGGTTTGTCCAAGGTAGCTGCATTTGCACCAAGTTTACACCGAACACAGGAAGATTCAGTTCTGAGATCTCACTTATTTCACAATGGCAATACCATTTGCATGTTTAAACCCGCCTCAATTACCATACACCACATGGCCAGCCTGGAAGGATCCAGTAACATCTGGGAGGAGAACCTGCTAACAGCAAGGATCTCTCTCTCTTTTCCTCCCCCTCTGTTTCTCTACTTACCTAGTTTTTCTCTTCTCTGGATCCAAAAACATTGGGGTATTTGGGGGGCTGAAATATGTGCTTTCATGCACACCTTGACTAAAATACTACTGTGCCATCAGTGTGTTGGTTTCATTACTTTATACAGATGCTGACACTTGATTTGTTAAGTGTTATTCAAGCTCACCATGTAAGTAGTTTGCTTTTGATCATCTGACTACTTTTCCTGAGAGTCTGAATGTTTCCTGCTTGCTTTCTGTGGATGCAGAAGATGATCTACCTCAAGGGCAACTGCTGTGCTTACTCAGCAAAATAAGATTGCATTTAGAATTAATTTCTAAAAGAGCCACAAATAATCAGAGAAACCGCAGATGTGAGGTTCAGAGGTAAACCCCACTTTTTTTTTATACTTTTGTTTTAAGGATAGAAATTCAGCATTTCTGGAAAACAGACACATAATGAGTATTATTTAACATGTTCTTTCCTTGGAAGCTGGGAAAAGAAACTGTTGGTAGCAAATGCCACGGAACACTTCTTAAAATCTTGAAAAGTAATCAAACATCACAGTGACAGCAATGAACTAAAAATTCTGTAAAATTCTATAAAAGAAAATTTTATAAAAGAATTCTATAAAAAGAAAAAATATTAGGAACATGTTATGTACATTAAAATATATTTCTTTAATTTTCATTTTATGTGAGTACAGAATGCACAGGCTGTAATAGGAAAACAGCTGCAGTTCATTACAGACATGAAACATGAGGAATAATAGCTTATTCTTAACCTTTTAGTCAGAACTTAATATGTAATCAGTATATATAAAAAAACATAATTCCTGAGATTAGTTCACCATACTGGAATCTTTTTTCTCTCACATACATCCACTTTTCCTCTATCCACCTATAATCCTCCTTTCTTGGTGTCCAAGTAAGAAGAGGAGAGCATTAAAACACAAGTTAGGTAGATTTTATGTGCTTAATGTTCCTTTAGAAATATACTGCTTTTACAATGTAATTACACTATGATAAATCTTTACAGGCTGTAAATTTTGAAGTGTTAAGGGATGTACATATTAGGCACTTGTAACAAAATTATTTTCAAAAACATATTTTAAGAAAGTATTAAATTAATTTCTGAGCTGTCTTTGGTATCAGCGTATTCCTTGATAAATAAATAACTAAATAAAACCATTAAATTTTTAATCTTATATTTCCCAGTAAATATAACTTCGGCTTCTTATCAGGGAAGAAGAAGAGAAAAATATCAATTTCACAAGTGCAATGGATGCTATTCCAGTGTTTTGGATGCTTCAATAAATTAAATGTTCATCTCTTACTAGTCAGAAATGATAAAATCAGAATCCTCAATCTTCTAATTTCGCACGTTTCTTTTATTCCTTTGAAAACTACAATTTTGTCGATTTTTTAACGCTTTATCACATTGGTCACAACCAAACTACTGTGTATAGGTAGTTTTCTTCCACTGAGAACTGCATCCAATAAGTAAAACCTGTAGAAATGCCTTTTAACTTTATAACAACAGTCCTGAAGCGGATTTCACAAAGGAAGCTTAGTGTCATGCTAAAAAGAATTAACCTGTATTTTGAATTAGCACATCTTTGGTATTGCTTTAGTCACAAGTGAGTAATGATTATGGTAGTTTTCAAGTTCTGTTCTGTAGTGTTTAGCAGCATGCTTATTAGTGGTATAAGCGAGATATGTAAGAAAGGTAAATTGCAAGAAAGGCAAAATTGGGGAAAGGAAAATTGTACCTGATTTCTTTGTGCAGGTGTAGCAAAAAGCTGTAGCTTTCCCAATTGAGATGAAGTGATTTGGAGGATCTTTTTAACTTTGAGATAGAGCAGTCTCAGTTTTATTTAGGCTCTCTTAGGTAAGCAGACTGAGAAACACCTCTCCCTTTTATGAAAGTAGAAAGACATTTTTCTTTCACACAGAAAGGTTTCTTTTTTCCTCCCAGATGATTTATTAAGAGTTTGTACAAAGATTTCAGTCTCCTGTGAAGCCTCCTAATTTGTTCATCTTTGAGCATACATAAGGATGTGATAACCTAATATTTTTAATGCAAAAATATGCAGAAAATGCACTTAAAAATGCCACAGGGACACTTAATACGGCAAAAAGAAATTGGAAAGGCACATCTGCATTTTGTTTTTCTCTCACTTAAGCCGCCCTTGGAAACGGTGGCTTGGATATGACTCATGTGACGTTCTGAATACCTTATACCTTGTTAGTGAAATTTGTGTCAGAGATTTTCCTCTATATGCAGTCTGCCAGTACACAGGCCATCTTGAAAGCATCCTTTAAATAGTATCTTTCATATATTTCTCTATTTTTTATTATTAATGTCTTTCAGGGGATGGGTTGTGAACACAGCGCTCTCTACTTTTCATGGACAGAACTACTATTCCTGGAGTTGTCAGCTCCAGCTGTGTCACAGAAGTCTAAAAATAAATGGATATACTGCAACCTGGTGAGACTGTTATACTCCTGTGGTGCTCATTCTTGCTCCTCAGTGAGTTACACTAGTTCATTGGGTCTAGTCCAAAGGAAGTTCCGCCCTGCTCTCGTGTATTTGTAGAGAAAGGTTTTGAAGTAGTAGCCTCTTTCTTGGGAATGGGAAGGAAACTTCTCTGATCTTGTTAAGCATATAATAAAACGCACTGAAGATCCTTTCAAGTCTGCTGCAGTTCTGACATCGAATGGTGCCAGCACAGGCTATTCCTGCAAAGACCTAGATTGTGAAAGAATATGTAATCAATCCATTCCTACAGAGAAACGGAACAAAAATCATTCCGTGAAAAACACTGTTTTTCCCCCAAAGCATACCTTCTTTTTTTCCCTTCGTACCCATTAGTCTGCATCTTGTACACATGAGAGTTAGCCAGCCTCTGAATACAACCACTCATGTCATTTGCATAGCTTTCCAGCTTCCAAGCAGCCTTCTGTAGGCCTTTTTGTTATTTTCCCCAAACAATGGGGCATCTTAGTGTGGGTTTTCACTAGCAGAAGAAAGCAACAACAACTTAAAATTAAATCAAAGCCACAGCCTCAGAATAAAAAAAGTTAATTTCAGAAATGTAAAGAGACTACATTAGATGTGTCCTCCCAGTAGTTCAAAAAAACAGAAAAGGGGAGAAGGTCTTAAATAATTTCAGCAAAAGCCAACATAGTTAAGAGTAAGCGCTAACTGTTTTCTGGAAGAGAGAGGCAGAGAAAACAGTATCAGTTGCCCTTATAAAAAAGAAATGTGTTAAGTCACTTGCAATAACCATCAGTAGCTACAGTTTAAAAAAAAAAAAAAAAAAAGAAAAAGAAAAGAAGCCAATTTCCAACAAAAACTAACAACATTGCTAAAATTCAGAAAGTCAGGGTTTTAAAATTTGGTAATAGAAAGTAAGATATTATATATACTGTCAGCTCAGTGATTTGGCTTCAGCTTTATCTACTGCAAAGCAAGAGGTCGGGGTTAAAGAACAGCCAGAACAGTCCTGCTTTTGGGACTAGCAGGGATGAGAAGGATCTGCCCTTCTGCACTCAGGGGAGGGAGGAGGTGCAGCTCACTTCTCTCTGGAGCACTCCCCAAGTAGATGTCTAGCTGCAGCAATGACAATAGTAATTACAATCTCTAAGACAGCGGAATAGCTGAAACAGCATGGGGCAGTATTAAAAAAATGAAGAATCCTCAGGACCTCTTGAGTACCCTCTGGAAGGCTGAGCGTATGTGGAAGACCTGAGTCTGCTTGCTTTAGAAGTTTCCTTTAAGAGTGAATAGAGGGATTTAGGACAGCAGGTATAAAAACATGTGTTGTCAGAGTCTAAGACAGCGGAAAGCAAAAAATGTGAATCATCATTAGTCATTATAAGGAAATAAAGGGATACGTTCTGAATATAGATGAAGCCCTTGACAGAGGGAATGACAGCTACTGAAAAGAAAACAGAGCTCTCAAAACTCCTTTATAATGACGGCACTACAACTGGATTTTACAAGAAGCATAGTCTGCTTGCTCCTTAGTTGTCATTTCTGAATCAGCTAGGGTCTGACACATCGCTGCTCCAACAAATAACTTACCATTGAGCTTACAAAAGGTTAAAGTTCTCTTTATTTATAGATCAGAAGAGCAGAGCAGCAGTGAGAGACAGTACTCACTATTCACGTTCATTTCTTGAAATTGTGTCCCTAAAAGTTGAACTGTGACGCGGGCTTTTAGCCAAGGATGTTATTAGTACTCAGTAACTGTGGCGACTGTGCAAAGGTGTGCTAAACACATTCTCGGCTCTACTGCTCCACAGGGAGCATAGAGGGGTATCATTCACTGCAGCTCAGGAGCAACCCCATATCTCTGCAAGAATTATAATGATAAGCAGAAACAGACTTGCCTGCAGGAAACAAAAATGAAAAAAAAAACCCAACTCAAAACAAAACAACAAAACAAAACCACCCCAAACAAACAAGCAAACAAAACCCCAAAACAGCAAAAACATGTCTTTATTCAGAATAACATAAGTATATCTGAAGGTGATTTTTAAAGAGAGTTGGGGCAGGTTATCAGAAAACATTTTCGTATTGCTCCTTGTTAGAGCGTGCACTGACCCTTACCTCAGATTTCACATGTAAATTAGATTGTAGGAAATTATCTCCAAAATCTCATCTATTTCCTAGTGTAGTGATCACAAATCTTTTCAGGTTGGTCTCACTGCTTCCCACCCCCATCCCATCTGTCATCTTTTCCCCTCACTAATTTCTTGTCTTCCCCAACTCCTGTCTTCATAGGGGTATGAAGGATGACTGTCTGTCTTCCTCTGGGATCCAGCTCAGCTTCTGCCCCTCACAAGTCTCCCCAGGACTCACAGTGCCATTTGTCTTTTTCCACAGGCAAAAAAAAAGGAGAATAATGAAGTTTTTAACACTCCCAAGACAGTGACAGACACTCACGACTCTTGTCAAGAGACTTCAATGTGGAGGCTGCACAGAAATTCTGTAGGTAATAATCTCTTTTAATTGGATCACAGCATAAGACCAGAAGGAATAATTAGATTATTTTGCCTGACATCTTCTATATCACAACCCGTTATAACTTAGACCATTACACTTCATCCCATTTATGCCTTTACAGAACTTAATAACTTGCATTTGACTAAAACAGATCTTCTTAAAAGGTATCTGGAAGAAATAAAGAAATGTAGAATTTCTCACTTCTTTTGGTATTTTGTTCCAGCAGCTAATCATCAGTTAAAATCACTGTTAAACACAAAAGCTTATTTTCAGTTTGTTTCTTTCTTATTGCAGCATCTTGCCATTGGTTCTTTTTTTTCTTTCTTCCGTGAGATTAAAAAGCCCTTAAGTGTACAGGGTGTTCTCACAAAACGATATTTAAACACTGTAATCAAACTGCCTGTAAATCTTCCTTTTGACAGATAAAGCTGTCAGAATATCTCACTGAAGTGCATCTCTCTACATTGCTTAAATCATTCTTGTGGTTCTTTTCTGCCCCACTTCCAATTTTTTTAACATCTTCTTCAAAATACATAAAGCCAAACTGAATCCTGCTCCAGTATCAGACTCGTCTCTAAAATATTCAGGAACAGTATAAAGACCATAGGAAAAACAGACAGACATTGAGGAATTATAAGTAATGGCCTCACAGTGTATAATGAAAGAGTCAATGTTATTTTACCAGTAAAGTGTAGAATAGGAATTCAAATGTCTGTAGTTTAGTTCTCATCATCTTGAAAACTGTTATGCAAATTTGGGTAATTTTTCAATTTTTTCTGATTTATTTTACACCAATGTACTAAGCTGGAAGTAGGACCTTCTCAAGGCTGTTGCAACATTTAGTTCTTATAGTCTCTAAAGTGCTTCCGGATCCCTGTCTGGAAATCATAATTACAGTTAACATTCATATACCTCACCTCATTTTTGTTAATGTGACATCAATAAAGGTATTTTATAAATCTCTCTAAAGTACTACTTTGTAATCTAAAAGAATATTTAATACAGTTGAAGAGAGATACAAGTGTTTTTTCTGATTTCATGTCTGAAAATTAAAGGTTTGAAAGACAGAAACAATTCTTAAAGAGAGACTCCATCTTCCCCTTTAACGACAAAGTCCAATGTATTTATGCATCTCTACTCACTCAGTATAAGTCTTCTATATACACAGATAGAAATACATATTTATGCACAATGTTTAATTCTAAGGTTGGAAGGCATAATGGAGCCTAATTTTATTATACTAGATATTTTTCCTAGAGGTGCATATTGATTTCACACTGTCAAACAAACTGCAAAATACATTATAACAAAACAATTAAAACTGCTGATAATTATTACAATTAACTCACTGCTTCGTACTAATGGAATGTTCAAGCATCCGAGAATTCCTGATTATCAGAAACTAATGGATGTTCAGAAGAGGATGTCATTTTCTGTAGCAATTTGTTCTTGGCCGATTTAATGTTCCCTCAAAACAGTTTTCCATTCCCAAATGTCTCATTTGTGGCTTTCCAAAGGAAAGGATTGTGACAGTATTGTTTCAGTGCTTATTTTGTTTTCAGAAGGCTCAGGTCTGTTCACTTTGCTGTTATGCCAGGAGCATATAATCCAAAATAAAATAAGACTTGGATCATTTTATAAATTTGTTTCTTAAACTGAACTGGGGGATTCTCATTTACAGCAGTGTTAATTGTGAACTAATTCTACTGAAGTGTACAGAGTTTTGGCTAAAAGAAGGACACCGAAGCCGGGTCCATTCTATCTAGCTGTATTTCTGTGTCATGGGTGCTACTCTAGCTGTGTGAAACCTCTTTATTATATAGCTCTTGATCCCTGTTGTGCTGCTGTAACATTTGTGATGCTGTTCCAGTGCCTGACCATGATGCTGCTCTATCTAGGTTACAGGAGCAAGTATCCAAATGGAGTTTAGCTATTGAAATCCAAAACAGTGCCTGCAGTAGCCCTTTGATAGAAAGAGCAAGTTGGGAACAGCAAGGGACAATCCCTTCAAGCTTACTTCTGTCCACATGTGTTTCTTGCACTTGCAATGCCAGCTGCACATCAATTAAATGTTGCCCTGAAGTGGAATATTTTCTGCAGGGAGCCATATAGCTGATTTGGCAACCCCTTTATTGTGCCACTGTTAAAACGCATGATACAACAATTTACTCTCTTTAATTTGCTTTATGAAATACTGTTATGTACATCTCAATAGGGAGCACTGCAATCAAGGGTGGCATGAATTCTATAGGACACCTGTTTTACAGAACAAAACTTCTCCAGTGACTAACATCTTGGGAAAACACATTTCTCAAAAGCTATAATGTATGCAAAAGCATAAGACAATTAAATTACTTTTTGAGACTTGTATTTCCAGTATCTTTATTTTGTTCTTCAGAGAAATAGTGTAAGTAACGGGGACCAGCAAGTATTATTAATTATTTCTTCAACATCACCCATGTGTCTTTGTGTATTGAACTTACAGAAGAACATGGCTTCTGATGTAAGGGTCTTACAGTCTTTTACAAGTAAAAAATATAATTCAAATAAATAATCCAACACAGCTTTATGGACCTTCCCATAGAAAACACAAAAAAGTGAGTGAGAAGAAAAGCTTTATATTCCTTCATTAGGTGTGTAAAGGTATGATACAGTCTGAAGAATAACAGACTCTCTTTGAATTTTAAATAAAATTCTCAATAAACTGGGGCAAAATTTCCAAGGATTACTTTAAGACCTTTAATCTTTTTTTTAAGGCAGGAAATACATTAGTGCTTTGCTGATTTTTAAAGCAGGAAATACATCAGTGCTTTGCTGAATCAGGGCCTAAAAAAGAAATCCAGTCACACTCTGGGACAAAAATATCACAGTGCGTAAAATATCCATAACGTGATTAAAAAGAAAAAGGTCATTTTGAAGCTTAAAAAAATTTGAGTTGAAGCTTTAAAATGTTTCCACACCTAGGGTAAGCAAAATACAGCTTCACAAGTACGTTCATTGAATAACACAGCTTAGCTAATTACACAGCTTGAACAAACAACTTTGCGTCACTGGGGACAGAGGTAAGGAGCAGGTAGGTCTGTTCTGAAGTTAAATGACAGAGCAATAGTTCTTACAAAACATGACAGCTAACAGATACCAAAGGCAGAATTCCTCATCACGCCATACTTCTATTCCACACACCTGGAGAAGGACCCAAGTCAAGCATCTCAGCAATTCTATAGCGGGTGGTGAGTTTGTGGGGACAGCAATTAGCAGGGAAAGATTTGGAAGCAGCTGAGCAAAGAAATTGCCTGTTGTTGGAGCCTGACTATGCCCACTGAAAGAGGACTTTTTTTGCTGAATAAGCAGAGTGGCAAGAAATAAATATCTGTCTATATCACAAACTTCTCCTTCTAATGAAAAGACCCAATACTATCCCAAACGTGGGTTTTGCCACTTAGATCACACAACAACATATTAATGCCAAGAGACATTAACACCTAACTAATTAGTGTGACTAATATGTGTCCCTACATCTGCCATATTCACTTGGAGTTCATAGTGCCAAATAAGATCACCATGTTTTTGTAACACCCAGTATGTCTGGTTATATATTCACACCATGTTTAGTCGATAGAGCCATGATTTTGACTACAGACTTTAGGTGCTGTGACAAAACTTTTTTTTTTTTTTCCTATTTCATCTTAATTTTAAAATAGCAAAGCAAAGTAAAATGACAGTGAAAAATTAGAAAAGGCCATAAAGCCTTTGAAGGACTTTCAAGTACTCTGAGAATACAAAAGCCCTATTAGCTTCTTTTTCTCAAAACAGAAATGTGGGCTCACATCTTTAGCAAATATCTGGGAACAGTTGAATTGTACTACAATTTCTAGCACAGTGTTCTTCTATGGTCTTTTTTAACTACAGTTTCTTCCCTCCCACCCCTTTTTCAGACTCCATAGCTAGGCTGTCATAAAGAGTTGCTTAGAATGATTTACATTTTAACAGTACTATGGATATGTAAAACATGAATTAGTTTTACTAAAAGAATTAGAATCAGAATGTAAAGCAGAGAAAATACTTTTTCAAGGAGCTCTGAGTTTCACTGTAGCCTCAGTACCAAGTTCAGCTCTTGGGCTTACTACTTCATGGAAATTGCACAAGGTACCACACAGGGCAAGGCAGATCCCACAGTGTGCTTCTTTCTCTCATGAGTTCAATTAGGCATATCCTAGGCTCGCAAGCTTGGCATGCTCAGACAACTTATTTGTGTTTGTAAAACAATGATTTTTTAATTTATTTCACACACACACCCCAAAGAACCTTTCACAAATATAACCATGAATCAAAGACTGCAGATGCAAGGCATCACACCTCAGTTCTGACATCTCGGTACGCTTCTTAGACCTGAAGGTCATTATCCCATTCAAGGGTCTGAAATGCACATAACACACATTTTAATTCTGGCAACATGACAGAGTAAACCAGGAGCAAACGGATGAAGACATGTGTCATCACAGATCCCTGGAAGAACAGCAGGAGACACTGAAGGTAAACACAGTAACAACATGTCCCAGCTCTAGCTGAATTTCAGCTGGCAAATGAGAAAATGAGCACAAAGATAATTGAAGTCCCAGCTGAGTCATATGACACAATTAAGCACAGAGAAAACCTTTCTTTCATAATATCAAGACAGTTGAAATCAGCTTTATTAGCTGCATTTTTAATTCTTCATTGTTCACAGCAGAATGCCCCTCCCTAAAAAACTCAAAATTGTCGTCAGGCTGAGCTGAAAAGATTTCTAACTGTTGGTAAGTGGGAAAAACTCTTTAATCTGGACATTTTATGAAGGACACAATAAAATGAAATAAGACAGCCAAATGACTTTTTGCCTCCTGCAGTGAATTTTAAATACCCAGAGAAATAAACGGCTGTCATCACCTCAAGCAGTTTATGGTCAGCCTTGTAGACAGGCTGAAGCAGAGTGTTGTGAGGGTGTGGGGCCAAGACGGAGATTCAAACTCAAGTTTTTGGCTTCCTTGCTAAACAGAGGCTCAGACAGGTCACAGGGCTGAATCGCGCAGAGCTTTTGATAGAGTGTTTGAAACAGGGAAGTATTTTCCATTGTTCACTTCACTTCTGGAGGCACACAGAAAGCACGTCTGTGTCACCAGTGGGAAAAGACTTGCCTTTTACCATTGGAACACTCCTCTGCCGTTTTTTTTTTTTTTTTTTGTGACCACAATATTGATGTTGACTCACTGCAGAACAAATGTGATGGATACAAGAGTAATCAAGCAGTGAGTGAATCTGATGAGTGCATTTCACATCTGAGACTTGTTTCCCCTTCTCCATCCCAGGCTGAAGTAGCTGTGAATTATTTTAATTAATCTGACATAGAATGTCATAGTCTAAATGAGTTCAAAAGATTTCGATACAATCCATAGCACATCGCAAATATCACCTTCAGCTGCAGTCATTTCTGTAGTCTTAAATCTGAGACACATGCAGATAAGATGACAGGTGTAGCATAAAAGAATAAAATATAGTAGAAATCAATTACAGTCAAGTAATTTTTCTTCCTTAAGCAACAAATTTTTATAAAAGAGAAATTACTACAACAAAAGTGACTGTAATTTCCTTAATTATTGAAAGATCTACATATTTTCCCTAAAAACTAAATTTCACTCTTTCAGTGTAAATTATAAATAAATTGTCTAGTTTTCCATGATTGCTATAGTTCATCATATTGGAAACTGTGCCACCTGCACTGAGAGATACATTCAGTAACTCATGTCCTAAACAATCAGATATAATTAATATGATAGTCACAATTAATATGATGTTTTCATATCTAAGATGAAACAGGCAGATGGGGACAAGAGTCTCACATGCATCTGGTACCAAATAATAGGAGCCTGGCAAGAGATTTTTTGCTTGACTTGCTATTTACATATTTGATTAAGTACTAAGAGATTTTATGTGTGAGTAAGCTAGAGACTGAGACATCCCATAAAAAATTCCAGCATGGTAATCTTCCAGTTTCAAATGAAAATATATAGCATACGTAGCCCACCTTCTTCCTATCTTAAGAAGGGAGTTAGTCTTTTCAAGACATGCAAAAAATACCATTCTCAGCAATGCAATAGATTAGATAATTAGCAATAAGAATTCATCATGATTGTAGAAGTCCAATTAAAAAATGAAATACAGAGAACTAATGTTTCTGACTTCTTTTTTTTTTTCAGTTCTGAAAATGTAAGTCCCACAGAGTTTTACCAGGATAATCGTTATGCTACCAGAGTTAGTAAGCATGGACCAACCCTCCCACCTCTTTCTGAGAACAGCTTTCACAAACTTCTTCAGTACAAATTGTACATCGAAACAGGGTATCTGAAAGCCTGACTCTGTCTCCTGCTGTTACCTTTCCAGGCCCATCTTAACTCAGAAAATTCAGCCAGCAGCAGAGAAGGAAATAACAACTCTGCCTTTTTAATAATAAGTTAATTTTTTGAGCTTTCATGATATATGAAAGATACAATCCATCCTGTAAATCCGTCTCCTGCTTATATTTTGACTCTTTCATGAGAGAGGGTCTCTCAGTCTCTCATGTTGAAATTGTTCCACTTTTTTATAGAATATTTAGCATTGGGTTAGAGCAACACTCAGAATGACCCTACTCTGCTGTCAGCTTTGAGATAGAGGATTCAGGCTAAGATCCAGTCCTAGTTACTAAGTAATTTAATCTCTTTTCTTTCATGGACATTTCCTTTGTTTTTATAATTATGTTATTTTCTTCTAAATATTACTTTAGGCCATAATAAAATACCTGTTATTTGCTAGTGTCAGTCTGCATGGGCATTTCAGGTAATGTAGTGGCAGTAATCCATTCTCTTCACTATTACATGCCGTTTCTACTATGTCATCTCCATACTTTACTAGTGATTATTTCCTGGGGTTCTTTGTTGTTTGTAGGTGGCGGTGGGGCGCGTTGTTTGTGTTTGTTTTATGGCTTCCTTGGTTTTGTTTTCTCTTAGGTTTTTGTTGTTGTTGTTGTTGTGTTTTATTTTTCCCCAGGCCATTCCTACAAACAAGACAGCATAGGATCAGTCTTGGATCAAGGGTATAAAAGGGTCAAAGTTATCAGATATACAAGGGCTGACTGTCTATTTCTGATAAATTCATGTGAATGTGTAAGAGTTATATTTCCTAACAGGAATTCTATGATGGTACAGCCTCATATGAGGCAAAAACTGTTTATCAAGTGGTTGTCAGTGGTGTAACTTCAGATCAAGTAGTTGCGAGTGACACATCTGAAATGAAGGGGAATCAAATAAGAGCACCTCTATAATTAATGTTTTAAATTCAAAAGAGAAAACTTGCAGGAGTTGAACTGAATGTAGCAGAGAATTAGAATCTGACTAAGTCAAAAGTATAGGAATTTTCTTCAGTTTTCATTACAAGCAACGTAGAAGAATCTTGGAGAAAAGGGCCTCAGATCTAACTGGATGAAAAAGTGTCTTCAAAAGTGAGAAAAGCAGTAAGGCTGCAAGAAAAGGAAAAAGGGTCTAATCAGTAGTGAGAGTTATGTGTTACAGGTCAATATGTTTAAAGAAGAAGTGAGAACTGCAAAAGCCAAGATAAATCAGATCTTGCAAAGGATATTAAAACAAATACTGAAAAGTTCCTTATCCACATAATTAAAAATAGATCAAGGAAAGAGATTAAATATAATCTAGATATAGCCCCAAAACCTGAATTAATATTTTGCCTCAGTGTTCAGTAAAGTTGAGGGCATTAAATGTACTAGAAGAGGCAAGCTAGCTTGTAGAAATCAGGGTCTAAAACCATAAATTACTATAAGTAGGATGCAAAAAAATATCTCTAGGTAGTCAATGCACTCAGGTTGGGGGACATGATAATCCTTGTCAGAAAGATGATTTGATATGGTATGTCTCAGTCTTTCACTGAGTGTAGCTGCTGTTTTCAGTCCATACAGTACCTCTGGAGCTGTGAAGAGAAAAATATAAATCAGGCACTTATTGTTATTTAATACTTTAGAATTAATTCGAAGTAAAGAATGAGTTGAGACTTAAAAGTAAACAGATGATAAGATTTTTTAAAAAGCCCATGATCCTGTTAAACTAAAATAGCCAGGCTAAGAGACTACCTAGATGTCATTCGTAGATTATTTTAAATGAGTAGCAGATAAATGAAATTAGGAAGAAATGACTGATACAGACCTCAATAAAGAATTTGATATCATAGAAAAAACTAATAAAAATTAACAGTATAGAGCACAAAATCATGTAATTTGAGATTAATAACAGTGCTTTTTGCTATCAACTAGGATTTCATCAGTTTGAAGGGATAAAAGGGAAAGAACTGCATTCAGTTAACCATAGGACAACTACGGACCATGAACATGAAGTGGCTGCAAAACAGGCAAGGCAATCACAGAATGCAGTAGACCAAGTATTTCCAGGAGAGAGAAGAAATCATTAATGTGCAGTACACTAGTAAAGACCTATATGTACTATCATGTACAATTCTTGCCACTCATGTTAAAAAGACATATTCATTCATACTAAAACAGGTACATAAAAGTATAAGTATATACTTTTATCGGGTATGGAGAGCATCTCCTGAGAGAAACTTCTAGTGTTTATTACAACAAAATGAAGGCCAAAATAGGTTGTGACCGTTCTCTTTAAATGCATCAGTGGTAAACACCAGGGAGAAATAAGAACTACTTAAACTAAAGGATGATCTTGGCACAAGAACAAATGCATGTAATTGGGCTATGAACACACCTAGTTTGGAAATTAGGAAAAGGTTTTGAACTCAGAGGACCCAGTCTGTGGAACAGCTTTTCAATGGGAAATGAGAGGGGTTGGGGGGCAGGAAGCAAAACAAACCCTTGTCTTTAGGACAAAGCTGCCTCTATCAGTTGAAAGGTTTGCTTTTGGATTTTTATGCCACATACCCCTAACATCTGTTACTTTAATGTGACACTTAAGAAAATTATGTACCTTTTATTGAATGAAAAAGCTCATGTAGAATAATATATAGGTTTTGTTAGAAACAAGAATACCATTCCAGACTATTCAGACAGATATTGACTCCTTAGAAATGGCACTACTGATACCCTAATAATGCCATATAAAAAAAACCACAAAGGCAAAAACACAAGCACAAAAATAAAAAGAATACTTTAGCAATCCTTGAACATCTATGGACACGGGATTGATGAAAATTTTTCTTCTAACTAGAACTTACACACTGTTTCCCATAGATTGGTATTGGTGTAAAGGATGAAGCATAGTAACAACCTTAGGAATAATAATTTTATTAGCTTCATAGCTTTAGATTAGATTTCTGGCAAAAAAAACCCACAAGGACACAACCTTTGCTGCAAAGTTTTCAATTCAAGCTTCAATTCAATAGTTTACTAAAAGGTGCTGTGCAGAGGAATGGTGTCAAGGCTCGATAGGCAAAGAAAGTGCCTTGACTACTGTCAAATCTGTTGGCCTTACGTTTCTTCCCTAAGACAAAACATTACATACATATTTTATATACTTCCATTTTCATATTCCACAGCTGATTGCATATTTCAAGAGAATTAAAGAAGAAAATCATTTATAGAGCATACAGAACTCAAAACAGAGTTCAACATCACTTGACTGACCAAAAGGGAGACACAGTCTACCAAAGTCCAAATAAAAACCATGGAACAGAAGGAGCTGCAGTGTAGTTATTTGCTCAGAAATAATTCATAAGTTAACATTTTTCACTGACAATCCCTCCCAGGTGCAACTCAATAAGGAGCTTTCTGTTAAAACACACACCCAAGGACCCTTTTCATTTCTGGAATATAAAACTGAAGAAAGTGAAAAAGCTTCCAAATTTTTTCAGCTCTAAGGCTGTTACCTCCTGTTTCTAGATGGCAAGGGTACACATGATTATATCAGTTTAACAGCTAGAAAAAACTTTACATTTTGATAAAACTTTGAAAAGGAAGGACAACTAATGTTCTGTACAGAATTTTACAAAACCTTAGAAGAACCAATTGACCAACCGCAGAGATGTTGTATAAGGCTTCCTTTAAAAAAAATCAGGCTTACTTAGTATTCTTATATAAACGTAGTCTACTATAACTGCTTTGTCAGATGAACTATTGTTTTCCTACCAGCATGACAAAACCCCATATCTGCAAGCATCTAATTCAAAAACATATTGAGATTCTCAAATATTTTAGGAACAGACATGAATATGATAAGATAAACGTCAGTCAGTTTGGCATAAAATTTTACAGTTTTTCAATGAAAAATGACTGGTTTGTTTTCTATTGTTCTGAATGTTCCTTTATTCAAACTAATTTGTTTATGTATTTGGATAAAAGAAGTAATTTATGTCTCTTAAGAAGAGTTCCTACAGCTTTTACAGGCTTCCATGGAATAATCATATACTAGCTCTTTTTTTTTGTAGCAAGGTTTTACTGAAAATTAAATTGATCTACAGAGTCTCTCACAGTAGCAATTTGCCAAGCAAAGATATCATCAGTACCCATATAAATGAATAAAAGCATAATATCAACATTGTTTAGAGGCAACATACTATCTCTAACTCTAAATTAAACAATGAGATTATATGCTTTAATGACGTGAAAAATGAAAATACCTTCAAATTCTTATTTTAGAAATGGTATGACTAAATTAAATAATTCTACTGTGATAACACCACCTGTGTCCTTTTCTTATGAACCTCACTTCTAAATAGTTATTTCAGTGATTCGAATATGTGGAATAATTCACTGTCTTGACATGATGAACCATTCACAGTGACTTCATGCCTCCTGTTACAAACTCCAAAACTGGCACTTAAAAAGTGACAAGGCTTTTTCTTGTTTTATTTGGTAAAAGTGATCTCCTTAAGAGGACTATTCTTTCTGAGACTTTATATTCTCTGCAAGTTCTCTGACACTATTGCCAGGATGCTCTAAAGAGAAAATCAATGTGAGTTGCAGCAGTTTTGAAAGAAAAAAAAGAGTCCTAAAAATTAAAAATCATGGGGCTTCTTTGCTATGAAGTTTTTGTAACTGCTTATCTCTGCTTTCCTATACCTCAGATTGGCTATGGATCACTAAAACTATAGGTTATGTAAAACTAAACAGTTAACTGTTAAGCACTTTTCAATGAGAAGCATTGCAGTTTCCTTCTCCCATTCAACCCAATCTGCAAAGACTCACATCTGCTGCAAATCAAATAAAATTTGATTGTAAGGTAAAACCCTGTAATCATAGCACTAAGGGAGTCAGTGGGAATTTTGTCTTTGATTTCAATGGGGTCAGGATCTCACCCATAATGACAGTGCTTGGGAGGGCTGTAAGAAATGTTGTCAGGTGACATAATACCAATTTACAGAATACTTGCTGTAAAAGATCCTGCCCTAGGCAAGAAAATTCTAATTTTACAGTGTGACATGAACACAGGTTAGAGACTATTCATGTTCTTTTCACATATATAATACTGCTGACTTTTCCTTAATTGGAGTAAAGGTCTGATTATCCCCAGAGACACCTCAATGTATTTCTTTAGACCAGACTTTAATCCCCCTGATGATCCATCATTTTTTGGGTCTATTTCACTTGACAAGGCCTTGACCAAAGCCATACTCCAAAATCGGCTAATCAAGAGCGTATAATTGATTGCTCACAAACAACTCTAAGACCCGTGCTCCCAGCAATGAACCATAGGTCATGGGTCTTGGCATCATATTAAAGCTTGACTGCAGCCAAAAAACTCTCAGATCACTTTTTAGATCAACACATAAGCAGATGCACTACTTAGACTGCATACACATAATTATAATTTGTTAAATAAAATCTATCTGACCTTGACTGTGTGCACAGCACAAATGTGGAAACAATGAGCATAAGTTCATTCTTTGCCTTCAGGATAATGGATTTATTTCTATGCTCTGGGTAGCATGTACCCACCCAGGAAAGCAAAGGAGAAATCCCAAATTGTAGCCTTCTCCCCCCTCTGTTGCATCTGGATTTTAACTCCTCTCCTACAGAGCACTTCTGGTGCTCATTTGGTCAAGAATGCTCTTTTTTACACTGATTTTACATTTCTACATGAAGTTACTTCGATTTTTCACTCTTCGTGGATCAGAATTGCATTCCCTGTTTTGATGTCCCTGTACCACTGATGGATTTTTTTCGCCCTCCCCTTCATTGTTCTCACTTACTAATGTCAAATTCCTTCTTTTCTCACAACCTGAGGAAGATGCCAAAGGAAAGCATCATTAGCAAATGCAGAAGTCTTCAATGACTGAGCTCCCATCGCTGGGAAAATCAAGGCACTGATATTTAAATACAAATTCCTTCATTTGACAAAGTCAATCTGGCGGTCCTTTACCTGCCAGGATAACTGAACTCCCAGTCTAACACAAAAAATGAGACTTTTGGATTGCTGGGGGTTAAACCAAGCTGCCAGGAGAGCCAGGGGATAGGATCTGACTCCCAGATGCCTCTGCTAGAGAAATTAATCCTGGAGTTTAGCATCTGGATCATTCAACTGCCAAGCTTGCCCCAGTCGTCTGTTTCATCGCTGGGCCAGATTAAAAAAGAATGATGAGCAGGAGCAGGTTATGCACCATCAGTGACAAAAAAAAAGAGGGGAAAAAAACCAAACAACAACAACAGAAACCACCAAACCCCAAAACCCAGAAACAAAAAAATCTTTAAATCAAGCATGTCATGCCATTGCATATGTATGCTAATGCACTCTGAAAAAATGTTGTGTTTTAAAGCTATGACAAGAAAAGCCAGTCAAGTCTATCGCTTTGTTTTGCAAACAGTGTGGAATTTAGAGGTGGCATATTTGTGCAGGTTCAAACTTCCATTAGGGTGCCACCTGTCAAGATTTTCTTTGAGCACACAGATTTATAAAACATATTTTGTTTCAGGTTGGTAGCAACACTCATCAAACATTCCACTCTCACACATACCTCGTACACTCATGTAATGTGATTTCAAAATACAGATGGGTTCCACCTGCTAAACTCAAATCCAGATCTGGGCGCAGTTCCCCTTACAAAGTTCAGGCATTATATACTGGGGATCTGAGCTAGTTTCATCATAGTTTGGAGTCCATCTGCGAAATGGGATGTGTATTCAGATTCTAAAATCCCTACATCACAATTCATGTCAAGATCCTCATGTTTTTATTTGCATAAATATAGGACACTCAGGAGCAAATTTTGACAGTTTGCCTATCCACACTTCAAGAAAAAAATCTTTTGGAACTCCATCATTTTAGAACCTAGCATTTTCCAAAAGTCAGTAAAATTGTCCTTTGCTTTTCCCCTTCTCAAAACAACCTTTGAGAGCTTCAATCATGTAGTCAGGAGACAAAATACAGGACAAAACATCACTGATCCTCTCACCATATTGATGGCAGAAGTGGAGTGAATCAGCAAGGTGAGAGCCAATATAACAAAACTTATTTTTAGAGCAGTCCCTCAAAGATAATGAGTTCCCTGGTGAGGTCTATCTGACTTAGAGGGAGGAAAAATTAATCCAGCTCCATAATTTCAGTAAGACAGCTGTAGTTTTATGCTGCAAGATGACCCTGTGTATGTTGCATCTCAGGAAGATGCCATCTTGGTGAATATATCTCCTTGAACAGCTACAATCTGCTATAGGGAAGAACAATTTCTTTATGTGCGTTATAGAGAAGCCAGGGCACGTTGAAGAAGAAAAGAGCGCTGGGAGACGTATCAGGGTGCAAAACCCATAAATGCTATTTAGCTATTCTTGCTGATTCTGGAGGAGTCGATAAGTAAGTATATATCAGACATTGGGTTACAATGCTCAGATTAGCCCATATCCTGCTTTCCCCCCGAAACATCACACAGAAGAGCACATTACTCAGTCTTTTTCAATACAAATGTATATGAAGCCATTGTCTTCAATTTTGGTGGTCGTGCCTACTAGTTTAACATCAACATTGTGTCATAGCTGGGTTTATGTGGCCAGATTGTATCCAGAAAACCCTCTCAGTGTTAAACTTTAGCTGGTACAAGTTATGGTTGTAAACATAAGCAAAACCAAAAAGCAGAAAATTGCTTCTGCAACCACTTCATAACAAAAAATTTTAATTTATCCCTTACTCCATGTAAGACTTTCAAAAACTTCTGCTGCTGTTAAGGGACACAGGTCAGCTATTTTAGAGAACACTGGAGTCAAGTTGTTTTAAAAGTTCAGTTTTCATTTTCTTAAGTAGGAAAGTAGAAGGTCTATGTTATCCAAATAGCTACTCATTTAGAAAACACTGGACCATACTACTGAATCTTGTTGCCTACATATAGCATAGCTACAATATACATTTGCTATTGTTACAATGGAGATGAATACAATTATAAAAATTTAGGAGAAGAAACCAGAATGTTTCCACAAAGAGAAAACGTGTTTTATCCAGTTTAAAAAAAAAAAAATAAAAAAAAAAATCTTTTGAGAGTAGACTTCTTTCCACCTACAGAATTTCCTTTTTAGGGCATTTTTTTTGTTTTTTAGAAATTCCTTCTTTTCAGATTCTTAGGAAAAAAACATATATTTTCCAGTCCTCTCTCACAAATAAAAATGTAACACAATTTCTCCATTATTTTCTGGCAAAAAAAGTCTTGTGCGTGCCATAGGACAAATTTAGGCTCTAAGTTTATTTTCCACAAGTAATCAGAAGTAAAGCAGATGAAAATTCAGTAGATTTGTGGATAAGTGTGTGAACTGCTGTAACAAAAGGAATATTTTTGTTAATTATTTGTAATTACTCACTATGTGAGTAATATGACATTTGTTAAAAATTGAAGTAGCTGGGGCTAACGGAGGAAGTTTTCCTTTGTGTCTTGTTATGCTTGTTTTACCCTGGACCAGATTGACTCCTGCCCCAAAAGACTTGGCCTTTTCTCAAGAGCAACTGAGCAGGCTCCACTGGAAGAAATATCTGGGATATACAGTGAAGTAGTGAGAGAAAAACAGAAAATGGGGATTTTCAAATATAAACAGAGCCAAGAGGCTTACAAGAAAAACAAGGAACTTTCTCACAGCAGAGGTGAACAAGTAGCATCCAGACTGTGCAGAAATCGATCAGTTAAGGAGTTGTTGGCTGAGAAGCAAGACCCTTTTTCCTAGTTTGAGTATTTTGGGGTTTTTTTTGTTTTTTATATTTCTGACAAAACACAGCTTTAAATATTGGAAGATATAAAGATTGCTTTTGTTATCTTTTAGTATGCTCTCTTTAAAAAAAAAAATGGAGCAGTTCTATTCCACGGCCTTGGTTGCCTGGGTCCTGTCCCAACAATTTTAAAAGCTCTTTGTTCAGCTCCTTAAAGCAAGCACAAAAGAAACTCTGGTGCAGTTAGGGCTATCTGGCAGTAGACTTGAAAAAAAACAACCAAACAACCAAACAACCAAAAACAAAAACAGAAATTATCCACCAAAGGAAGAAAATCTTTATTATTTCATGGTGATGTAAAAATTAAATTGATAATACGGGACACCTCGAAGATACAAAGTAAATGGAACAAACTACAGCTGGAACTAATTCTAGAATTTTGATTGGGAAATCATAAATATGGATATGTATTGTTGAATCATAGAATTTAAATCAAGCAACGAAATTTATTAGCTGATGAGAAATGTTGAAGAGGTGGCAGAAAAGCTCTCAGAATAGAAGCTGTTTCCTAATCAGATCAGAAACACACATTCTATCAAGCAGATGAGTCAAACTGTAATTCAGTAACTTTAAATAAACAAACTAGATCCTATGAATCACCCTTGCAAAACAGGGGGACATTGTCTACCTCCACAAAAATTTATGTGGGTAATCTTTTTCATACCACTTCTTTTGTGTCATAAGCCATGTTATTGAGAACCAGATGCAATAAAAACCCTAAGTGCCTACCTATCTTAGACACACAGTAACATTTAATTTTAGGCCTGGTTCCCAGAATAAAATTCAAATCTCAGACCTAAGTAAGCATATGTAACTTGTGTACAAGGTAAGAAGAGCATCTCAGAAGGGTAATGAAAAAAAACCCACATGATGAACAAGAAGCCAAAAATAAGACACAAAGAAATGCTGATCACCAAACTTGCCTGAAACCCAATGCTGTGTCTGGAGCTTGGGTCCAAAAAACCTAGGCTCCCTTCTTGATTTTGGATTCACGTCTGAAATTCTCCCCTGGGCCTAGGCTGGAATTACTTTTCTGTCAAAGAATGAGAGATCCTGGATAGGGCCTAAGATACATTTACATTTTGGAAGAAAGAATAGTGTTTGCCATGAGGAAAACATGGGGCTAAGCTCTCTTGAACCCAAAGGAATTCTCTTTTCTTCATTCAGAATTGTTTGTTGGGTTTGCTCAATGACTATTCTATATAAAATACAGAAACAAAAGTTGGCAGACAAGGACCTATGATTACCCACTAGCAGGGGACTGCTGAAACAACTGGACTAGTCTGCCTTAGAACACTTTTCCTGATCATGCACATTTCCTGCGGTTCTGCAGTGTTACAGAAATACAGCAGTACAGCATGGACAAGAACATGGATCCCTGTCTCCACATAACCCCACCTGAGTCACCCTTTGCTGCATGTGCTGTAAATTAAGGTTTTAGGAGACAGCCTTGGCGGGTCGCAATGCTGACTTTCATCTCCTTTGTACTAAAAAATTGGAAGGACTAAGGCCTTCTATTTCTCCAGTGATTGCCCTGCCTACCACGGGAGAGTAAAGTGAGGAGGCAAGGAAGAAAACTATTCACGAGACTTTAAAAAGAAAGCAGATTCAACAGCTTTTTTTTTATTATTTATTTTATTATAGACTTAATTCAGCTTGTTTGAGCTACTACTGTCTAGAGCTCAATAAAGTATAGATGGGTGCTCTTAGCCTGAGCTGTTCTGGGTATGCACAAAAAGAAGAAACAAGGACAATACGGACATTTCAGGCTGGACAGGAACATTGATTTTCTTACATAGTAATACTGGCTGTAGTGTACATTTGCACCGCTCAGCGAAGAGCAGGTCCGCAGGAAGGCTAATGCATGTTCCTTGGCAAGCACTCCATACAGTTTAAATCCATTACACTCTATACAACTTAAAATGGGTCCTAAAATATGTATTGATCAGCTCCATACATATTCAAAGTGACTTGCAGCACGTGGTGTTTGGTTCTTCTACAAAATAGCCCAAACCAACTTAACTGCTCCATATTCACCATACAGCATTACCCCAAGGACCTTTTGGAATGTATGTATAAAACTGGCTTGAAATTGACAAATTCAGGGTCATGCCATTGCCTGGCGCATCAGTGCTACAGGAAAAGGAATGAACTGCCAAGAATGCATCTACTGTGTTCCAGAAATCACTCAAAAATGGCACCGAGAAGGGTCTGGACCCACACTTAAATCACAATATACATATTTTTTTGAGGCTTTCTGAGTCTTGTTTTAGGTCCCCAGTACCCCTTGAAATTGAACTTTGAGGACTAATTTTGAAAGGCACTCACATGCAAAAAAAATTCTGTAACTAAACCAGCCATTTACAATCTCTAACTACATATAAGCAACAATAGGTCCTTCCTTTCATATCCTAGTGGCATGAAAACCTCGCTTGAACATGCCAAATAAAATCAAAAGATGCTTTTTATTTTATTTAGGTGAAATCAGCAAAATTCATTTTCTGTTAGCTTGATAAAAATGGGTTAATTGTGAAATTGTTTACTCTTCAACAGGAAGCCGTTTACACGCAGCAACAGGAAGGATGAAGAAATTTTAAAATATAATTTAAATGAAATAAATGTAGTATAAGTAGATCTATATTCTGAAGTATGAGACATGTATTATCCAGAAAACACAATATTACTGACATTACTAAAACAGGTAAAAATAAATTACGCCAAAAAAGTAAAGAAGATGTGGAGACTGTTTAGTTATGTTCTGAAGTTCCTATTATAAATAAAAGATATTTTAAAATACCTGTACAAAATAATCACAAAACTGGTGAAAGTGCATTTAATAAAACACTGCTAATAGTCATCTGGAATCTTCCTGTGGACATGAAATCTGTTAACATAGGAGACCTATGCCTGCTGAATCTTCTTCTGGGTGGTCATTTGCATCCCTCAGAAATAATCTGTTCTGATAGTAGTTTATCCCTTCTCTGTATGTTTTAAATTGTCTGTCATTTGTGTCAAACAATAGGGAATTGGGTCTTGTACCTTCATCAGCTATAGGTCATAACCCTTTTTCATTCAAATGAAATATTAGTGAGATTCATGAAATGAATAATTTAGAAATAAATCTTACGACTTCATCAGTGCAATAATAGTAAGGTTTTGATGACAACAACTAAGGCCTCTTTTTACCTAAGAGGAAGATAATAGTTTCATAAGTGATAATGAGGAGAGTGAGGAATGATTCTTAGAAATAAATTCAAAACAATTGTATTTCACCAGAGAAGTGAATTGTCCACCTCCATGTGGTTACTAGGTTAAGAGAAGAGTAAGAAAAAGTATTTTTGACTGTGAAATATAAATGCAAACCAAAAATGGCAATCACTGAGTCTTGTGGAATGTTTTTGAGGAACCTGTCCGAAATAATTTTGAACTAGAATCATAGATGTCATCGTCTAAAGAAATTAGGAAATAAGCTTTGAATTTAATTACATATACATGTATGTCTACATAAAGGCAAGATACATAAAAAACTCTGTAGGTATGACTGCCTTACTCAGTCAATTTAAAAAAAAAAAAAAAAGAAATCAAAATAGCTGAGTAAATACAGCTGTGTTACATAAGCTGTTACCTACCTCATTTGTCAAAAGTCAAATAGAAACGGTCTTCAATAGCAGTAGCAGCAGCCAAACTCCATTTTAACTTTGAAGCAACCAGATGAGCAACCTACTGAATTAGCCCTGGGAGTCTCAAAAGTCACAAGCAATGTTCCAGGTGGATTCATGCACTGCTGCTTTAGCAAGCAGCAGAGGTACAAATGGAATAGAAAGGACTATTCCTACACGTATATAGATCAACAGTCATTTTAGGAACCATTTTGAACTGCATTGTTAGGTCCCATCTGTGCTTTAAACTGGGATAGGTCTGTTAATTCAATTCATTTATTTCATCTGCAGTATGCAGGCATCAAAATGAAGAAAAGCAGTAATGAGACAGGCAACTATTTCGAAAATTCTTCAGGGATTTCACATATCTATTTACTCCTCTTCCTGTTCCCTCTTCTGAACAATCACTGTCATTGTCTTTGTCTTTACTCTTCTCCATCAATGCTTCCACTGCCTTCGGAAAACTCCTTGTTACCCTCTGGAGTTATACTGCTACTGTTGAGGACAATGCAATAACTTCCACTCATTTTAATGGTCCAGTGCCAAGGCCTAACTTACTATTTTTTAATCTTTGTCTGAATTTCCCTATTTCTGTTTTTGCAATTTTTTCACTTCTTTCAATTACCTTATGATTGCATATTCTTTCTCCATTAGAAAATCTCTCTACTGCTGCTATATTTCACTTATACTCTATAGCATTTATATTATTTAATTATGTGAAGAGTTCTGGGAAATAGTATAATGAAAGACATTATAAAAAGCAAATGTACATTGTATTGTGATTTGGTTTGGTTACTTCAGTGTGTTTATATGTTTGAAGATTTTCTTCCCTAATAGTTAAATTCATTTATGTCACAGATGTTTGGTTATTGGTCTCCTGCCTCTTCTTAGAGGTACTGTAATTGAGCACCTGCGTGTGGGGACAGAGGGAATTGGGGGTTCTTGATTAATTTTCTCCAGCTATAAATTATTTATTGTCTTCTACCATTCTCCTGTCATCCTCTTTGGGACTCTCTTAAACTGTCAGAGGTACCTATTTACTTTTAATTGATTGCTACTCTGTGCTCATTGAGTTTTCCTAGATGACAAACACAGAAGAAATATTAAAACTAGCCCTATCTAAGGAAGGGGTGGTGTAGCACAAACTATTGCTAACAGTGGAGTCTAATCTTTTGAAGTACTGAATTCCAGGTAGGAAAATCATATTAACCTCAAAGAATGACTAGTGAGTTTAAACTTCCTGGGCAACTTGCTGTAGTTGACCCTGTTTGAACACAAGTATGAACTATCTGAACTCCAGAGGTCCCCTCGCACTTTAGTAGTTCTGTAATTCTGTGACATAGCTAACTAAGCATGAAGTTATCTTTTTCACTGAAAATTAAGAAAGTGAATTTGGCTTCTTACAATCCCATGCACAAACTTGGGCAAGTTCCACTGCTTCTCCAACCTGTTTCTCCATATATAAAATGAACCTAATGGTACTTGCCTTCTTCAGTGTGGCACTTGTATGTTTAAAAAATAATAAATTACATTTTGACTATATTTTATATTAATATTATAACTGTCTCTGTTTTAACATACTCTGTCTTCAGAATGCCAAGCATTTATTTCACAAAGATTAATGGCACAATGCATTAATGACAATGGCAGCTCTTCAGATATTAATTTTGTCATTCTGGCTCATAAAAAGCCCTTGAATAGAAGGAGAAAAAATAAAATTGGTATTTTGTCCACACTGACATGTGGAAAAACACTCTACCTGACAATATCTGGAGAACAGCAGTAGCTGTTACCTAACAGTAGCAGAATCGTTATAATATACCCAATAAATGGAAGGTCAAAGGTAAGGTGCCAGAGAAGTCAGGAAAATAATAACATTTGTAGGAACCAGTGGAACTGTTAGCAACATAACATCCAGGTTCAATATCTGTCTGAAGACTCAATACATTTATAAGTGGATGACTGGGAGCCAACATCATCTGTGGAAAAATTCAGAATACAGGCAACTCATACTATAACTAGCTACTTACATAACTTTAAAAAATATTATAGGGAGGCATGACGGAATCTATAACTATCTTCATCAATATTTTAGATATATCAAGAGTGGGATTTTTTAAAGTATTCAAATGACCTGGGAGTACAACCCAACATAGCTGCAATTTACTGTATTGAAATTACCAGAGGTACGTCAAACATCACAATTCACTGCATCGTCTCTCTCTGAAACCCTGGACTCTGCTTCCTGAAAAAATATTCTTTATGGAAGAGGAAACTTTTAAAATAAGGGAACTCATGTCTTCTTTCAAAATATTTATTTATATAGCCTGGAAGGAAAACACACTCAAAATACACATTATCATACAGAATGCATACAAGGTCTTAACAGCAGGGCTACAGAACTACACCATCCCATTAGGTTCCGGTGGGAAGAAAAAATGATGATACGTAACATGCTGCTATATCTAAAGCTCCTGTGACAGTGCTGCTGGTGTGCTCTTGCTCAGTTTTGATCAAATTACTTTACTCATATTTTACACATATGATGAGAGATCCACATAAAGATAATTGAACTCCTCTTTCCTGGGCAGTCAAATAAATCCTTGTGCTCTCTCTGCACTTACTACCTGCATGCACTTCAAATGGGCTATTGCAGTCAAAAGCAGCCACTGGAAAGTAAACTATGTAGTCCCTTCTCTATATTAGTGCTGCATGCCATTAGCGCCCTTTACTGAAACCTGTACACAAAGAACATGCGATGGAACACAAAATCTGCAACAAGAATCTTAAATGACTTGTCCTGATGATTTATTTAGTAATATATTCATTTTTTCATATTATTGACTCCCTTCACAAAGCATGAACTTTATTTAGAACATGCTTATACATGTTTCATATGAGCATAGGCATTTGCATTTACACTTGAATTTAAAAAAATATCTGCAATGGTATTTGCTCATCCCAAAGTATCTTCACCCTCCTCGCAGAACAGGATTCTTTCAGAGAGGGTTGACTCTTAATTCCAGCAATATTTCTATATTCAGGCACAATTACACCAAAAATAAAACCATCGTAACAGATTAACCATGTATACATTGAAATTCTTTAAAGGAAGAATAGGAAGATTCACTCATTTAAATACAATGCATGAAAGACTGGGGTTTTCATTTCCTAACCAACTATATTGATAGTATTTTAACTAAGCCATCATCTTTATTGCGCTTCTACAAAGACCTTATCATAAACCAGCTGTGCTTGAGGCATACTAAAATTGTAAGGATTTTCTCTCTCAAAGAATTAACACGATGCCCCTCTGGCACTGTTTAGAAATTCTTCATTTGCTCAACAAACATTAAAATGCTGGCAGAGCATGAGTGTAAGAGAGAGCACCAAATTATTATTATTTAACAGCATTCAAAATCAGCCTAATTTTTATGGATTATTTCTTGAAGGTTATTATCATGTAAGAAAATTAGTAACAGAAAATAAAAGGAAAGGAAGTTTTCAAAATTAAAACCAAAGTTACTAACATTGTAAATATTTGTGCTTTAGCACAGTGGCCCAACTACTTTTGATTAGTAATGCTAAAGCAATGCTATCAACCCTCCTAAAGAAGTTACAATTCCTAGTAATCAGTTGCAGTTCCTAGCATCCATGCTTTTTCCTGTCTTTCATTTTTCTATTAGTCTGTTGTAGGTGGATATCGTGAATACTCTTACACTAAGCCGTTGCAGTTTAGTCAATTTTGAATGAAAAGTATGTTACTTTTCTTCCTATTCAGGACACTTTTAGTAATATCAGACCCATCCTTACAAGGCACCTCACAGCTTCTGCAGAAATTTGATAAATGTTGAGTAAATTTGATAAGTGTTGAGCTCTTGTTCCAGGTGACTCCTGACGAGGGAGGGTCACACATCATTTTAACAGATACTAGGGAGGTCCCAACTGGATCTAGAGTGGATTTCAAAGGGAGAGCATTTTGTGCAGATGGGAGCTGAGGATGGTGTACACATGCTCAGCAGCAGTTGGCACACCGCAGAGCAGAGTCCCCAGTACCCACTGGAGAAACTATTCCTTCTCTTAATGGAGACCCAGTTGGAGCTCCTGAGGATGAATGCACACCTGCAGACCTGGGGCCACAGGGACACCTGGGGCCTCTTGCTGATCCTGGGATCAAGGATGATGGGCTCCTCACTTGCAGGATGTGAGCACAGGGAAGGGTCTGTGTCACCAAGTAAAGGAGCTGTGGGAGGAGGTCAGCAGGCTGCACAGCATCAGGGATGATGATCAAGCGATTGAACAGATCTTTGGGACCTTGCAGGATATAAGCGCCTGAGCTCCCAGCCACACATGAAAGAAGGGCAGGAAGAGTCTGTGCTTGTTGGCTGGGAAGTGGAGACACCCAGGATGGCAAAGGCTGGAAGCTCATAATTTTTGGCAGGAAATTTTCAGTAGGATGGTTCCTGCTCCGCTACAGAATAGGGTCAGTGCTCTGCTGGCAGACAGGAGGCAGGGAGCTGTGTCCAGTGAAGCCTCTTTGATGATCACAGACTGCTAGGAAGAGATGGGATCCACCTGACTATATGGGGAAGAATAACTTCACCAACAGGCCAGTCAACCTTATGAGGAGAGCTTTAAACTAGGAATGACAGGGGAGGGAGATGGTGACCCACAAGTATGTGAGGGTGGATTGGGACGGCAAACAAAGGGTGCCAGATTATGTGGACAGGAGAGACCTTATAATCAACAATGGTGGGGCTGAAAAGGGCCAGTGTTAACCATATACACTTAAATAAGGAAATGCCAGCAGGACTGCACCATATGGAAAGCTCTTGTACATTTTCTGGGAAATCAATAAGACTGGGTGCCCATCTGAAGTGCTTCTGCACTAAGTCAGGAAGCACAGGGATCAAAGAGGAGGAATTGGACGTCTGTGTGCAGTTGCTGGGCTATGATCTAATGAGGTCTCCAAGACCAATGCAAAAGTCCAGAGCAAGGAATACTTGTCCTCAATAGAGGAGGATCAGGCTGGGGAACATTCAAACTAGACATACACAAGTCCATGGGGTCTAACAGAACCATAGAAAGGTTTGAGTTGAAAGGGACCTTGAAAGATCATCAAATCCAACCCCTCTGCCACAGTCAGGGACATCTTTTACTAGATAAGGTTGCTCAAAGCCCTGTCCAAACTGAATTTGAAATTTTCAATGATGGAGCATCCACAATGTCTCTAAGCAACTGGTTCAGTGTCTCACTGTGCTCTTCATAAATAATGTCTTCCTCGTGTCCAATCTAAATCTACCGTCTTTCAGTTTAAAACTATTGCATCTTGCCCTGTCACTACAGGCCCCAGTAAAAAGGCTTTCTCCATCTTTCTTATAAGCCTCCTTTATATATTGAAAGACTGCAACAACGTTTCCCTGGAGCCTTCTCTTCGCTAGACTGAACAACCCCAACTCTGTCAGCCTGTCTTCATAGCAGAGGTGTTCCATGCCTCTGATCATTTTTTGTGGCCCTCCTCTTGACCTGCTCTAACTGGTCCATGTCTTTCTCGTGCTGAGGACCCCAGCACTGGATGCAGACTCCAGATGAGATCTCACAAGAACAGAGTAGATGGGGAGAATCACCTCCCTCAACCTGCTGGACATGTTTCAACCCAGGAACAACCCAGGGTATGGCTGGCTTTCTGCACTGCAAGCATACATTGCCAGCTTGCAACCGATTTTTCATCCACCACTATCCCCAATGCCCACATCCTTCTCCATGTGGCTGCTTTCAATCCATTCATCCCCCAGTTCATACTGGTACTGGAGATTGCCCTGACCCAGGTGTGGGACCTTGCATTTGGCCTTGTTGAACTTCATGAGGTTCACATGGGCCCAATCCTCAAGTCTTTCAAGGTCCCTTTAGATGGCACCTCTTCCCTTTAGCATATCAGCTGCACCTCTCAGCTTGGTGATGTCCACAAACTTGCCGAGGTTACGCTCAATCCCACCATATATATCATTGATGAAGATATTAAATAGTATTTGTCCAGTACAGACCCTTGAGGGACACCACTCATTGCTGGTTTCCACTTGGACATTGAGCAGTTGACTGCAACTCTTTGCATGTGGCCATCCATTCAATTCCTTGTCCATCTAACAGTTCATTCATCAAACCTCTATCTCCAATTTAGTGGCAAGAATGTCATGGGAGACCATATCAAAGGCCTTACAGAAGTCCAAGTAGATGACGTCCGTAGCTCATCCCTTGTCCACAGATGTATTCACTCCATAGTAGAAGGCTGCTAGATTAGTGAGGCACAATTTGCCCTTGGTGAAGCCATAGTGCCTGTATCTAATCACCTCTCTGTATTCAATATATTTCAACATAACTTCCAGGAGATTCTGTTCCATGATCACATAGGGCATTGAGGTGAGGCTAATTGGTCAGTAATTCAGTGTCCTCCTTTTTACCCTTCTTAAAATTGGGTGCGATAATTCCTTTTCTCTAGTCACTGGGATCTTTGCCTTTGTAGGATGTACCCACAAATGTTGAGAAAGATGTCTGATGTCATTGTGAAGCCAATCTCAATTGGTTTTGAAATGTCATGGTGACAAAGGGAGGTTCCTGAGGGACTGGAAGAAAGCAAATGTCTCCCCTACCTCCAAGAAAAGCAAGGAGTAGGATCCAGAGAACTACAGTTGTCAGCCACATCTCAGCCCCGGAGTGGGTAATGGAGCAAATAACCCTGGAAACCTTTTCCAAACACCTAAAAGGAAAGAATGTGACTGGAGTAGTCAACATGGATTTACAAAAGGGAAGTCATGCCTCATCAGCCTTGTATCCTTACAAAACAAAATGACTAGCTCGGTGAATGAGGAGAGAGAAGTGGCTGTTGCTTATTTCAACTTTAGTAAGACTTTCAAGACTGTCTCCCATAACATCCTCGAAGACAAACTGAGGAAGTATGGATAAGTGGAAAGTAGTGTGGATTGAAAACTGGCTGAACTGCTGGGCTCCGAGGGCTGTGATCGGTGACATGAAGTCCAGCTGCAAGCCAGTGTGTCCCTATCTCAATGAAATTTGTATGCCCGAGATGCCAGCATGCTTATGATAATATAATTTCTAATCACAAGTGTTTCAAACAGAAGTGTCTCCAAGATCCCTTTAGAAAGAAAAGTACTAGTGCCAAGCAACGAATCATTCAAAGCAGTGTGGCTATTTATCTACAGTATTTCTCAGACATTCCTTCGAGCACTTTTTTTCAGTTAAAGCTATCTTCATAACAGTATATAAAAATGAAACTTATCCAGAGAGACAGGCATCAGCCTCACTCTTAAGATTTGCTGTAAATCAGTTTGAAAATAAATGCCATTAGAGAGTTTTTTATTTGGTTTACCACAAAGGAGGTCTATCTATTATGCTACCCCCTACAGTGTAAATACATGGTTAGTTGCAGGAGTTTGCACCTACACATAGCTTTCATACATCCTTAAGACCTTAAAAGCAAAATAAACTTTAATTGTGAATTATAGAGAGGCAAATAAAGCAAAGCAAAGGCTAGTATCTTAGGAACTTCCAAGAAAAACAAGGAAGAGTGCATGTTTATGCAAGACAACGGTATAATGTAGTTCCATTTAAACATTTTCATTTTTTTACGATGAGTCAAAAAAATAAGCCAAACGCAATCATAAGTAAATGCAATGCAAAGGACAAGAAGGGTAATACAGCTGAGATGCTAAGTTGATCAGATCATAAAGACAGATGGAAAGGAAGAGGAGAGACAGAAAAAGAAAGAAGATGATCTGCATGGGGATTCTACGAACTAACGGTGTAGAACAGCAAACCTAGCAGCTTTGGGCCACCATTTCTGAGCTCAGCTCTTTGTCATTGTTCATTAAGGGATTCTGAGATCCGACTTTCTGCTGCAAGTAATTGCCACATATTTCCAAAATGATACCAGCCAGTGCTAATTCTCTCTGTGGTGAAGGTAACTATTGCCCTTGAGCATGGAATGCTCTGGGAAATGAGTTATCCGTCTGATGCTCAGAAGAGGGGATATGACGCTAGTACAGGAACAGACACTGGCGTGTGCTGCAGTCATGGGTAATGCTTCATTTACTTCAATAGCTCTCTTTTTCCCTCTGTCTCCTTCCAAACTCCTTCCCAGTTACTCATTATTGCTGCACTGAGGAGAATTAGTGGTGCTTTAAAAAGAAGGGGGAAATAGCATAATAAAAGAAGATCTAGAATGCAAAATATGTGAGAAACATACTGCATTGAAAAATAAAATTGCTAAATTAATAAATAAGAAGAATAAATCTATAATATTGCCGCTTACTCTTCAGCAACATCTATGACTTAACAGCACTAGCACCACATAGCACAGTCTTTGCTTCAAATGAATAATTTAATTAATTAATTAATAATAGGAGAGTGTATTAAAACACTATATGCGCATATGGAAACAGATGGAAACAGGGAAATCAAAAAAAAAATGTTTAACTTAACCCCGATTAAAGTTTACATTTATATAACACTTTTATATAAATGATTTAATTTATATAATACCCGCTTTGTTTCAGGTAGAATAGGCACATGAGGGAAAACTGAATATATAGTTCTTAGCCTGTAAATTCTTAGCCTTGGTGATCAATTTCTTCAAATGGAGCTTGACTGTATTTTCATTTGTTCAGGTATAATTAGGAATAAATTCATTGAAGTTGAAGTTACAATTAGACACACCTTTTGATATATGAAGAATCTGCTCTATTCCTATCAACCACAGATTTATGAATTTTTATGCATTTATCAAATGTTAAAGAATGATTGTATCTAGTGCTTTGTTCTAGCACAAACCATGTGATTCAGCTCAGAGTAGTCTCAGTCATTGGAAAGTTGATTTCTTTAACAGGAATCTAATCATAGAGTATGACTTCATGTATGCACCAAATGTGCCCCCAAGTCATGACAGACATAAGGGTGTGAACCAGTGGCTGGTCCTTTGGTCTGCTTTGAGTCATGCACGTAACAGGGATGCTCAGTCTAGGAAATAATAAATCCAGCGCAAAGCTAAAACTCCAGACTTCATGTACAGCAGATGTAAACATCAACATGACCTTCCTTGATCTGCCAATCCTTCCCCATTGGACTGGGTTACTTATTAATGCAAACGTAGCCAGTCACATCTGGTAGTTTACATTCAAACTCTGGTCCTTGGCATGTGTTGTATAACCGTAACAGGGACTGCTCCACATTACAACTCTTTCTGTCCACAAATTCCCCCCTTTTTTTTCTTTCTTTCTTTTTTTCCCCAAATCAACTGTTCAACTTCTCAGATCCACTTAAGAATTTATCTCTGCAGGAACACATCTGTTGATTTTATGTGGCAGCAGGTGCTCTACTCCTTGCAGTCCTCTGAACGCCACAATCTCCACCTCACTGTATCTTCATTGATCCAAGCTGGTTTTGACCAGTTTCACCTTTCAGTTTGTATAAGGAGATACAGGTGTCCATTTTTTATACTAAGTGGTAGTGCAGTTCATTCCTTAATTTTCACACAACATCCATGACAGCACACCCCCTCAGTGCGGGGGAAGCAGAGAACCTGTGCAGCAGGAATGAGTGCAGTACACTGCAGAGGAGTACTGTCCCCAGTTTAGAGAGCTTTGGAAAACTAAACTTTGATTTCCTTGCTCTGTTAAGTCTCCTACAACTATCAGGCTGAATTTGCTGTGTCTTTATATTTCTTCCTAATCTTTTTTGACACAATTCTCTTTCTCTTCATATTTACCCACTGTTATTCCCGCATCCTTGCTCATGTTGTCACCAACAGGTGGACAAATCAAGTAAACCTCAGAAACATGTTCACTGTAGCAGAAAACAAAAGCATCCGCATCAAAAAAGAAATGCAGAACAGAAAAGGATATACATTGACTCATATTTTCATTAATCCACACAGCCTTAAATTGAGATTTCAGGAGGTAAATGGCCCAAATCAGCCTACAAAGACATTTGAAAATGCATATCTACCTTAAGGCTCTATATGACATTTGGCTTTAAAACAATTATTGAAGAATTCAATTAATTTTGCAGGATACTTTAGGCTGATCTGTAGATGTCATAAAAGAGAACTTCGGGCAAAAATAGTGCTATCTTTTGGCATGAACATCACAAAGCAAAGCAACTCTCATGGGACTATCTATACAGCCAACATTTCCTGTAGCAGCTTGGGGGATTGAAGGGGAGGCGAAGGAGGGAGAGAGGGAGGGTGCTGTCAGCACTGAACACCTTTCAGTTCAATTATCTTTGAGTAATGACTCTTGAGTAGCCATTTCAGGGTGGCATCATTCAGCATAAAGGCAGCTTGTACGTGGTCATTCGGAAGAAAGAGAGAAATGTGTGGGTGCAGTGACAGACAAGTTGAAACCAACTAAATTGTCATGAATGCCTTTCAACTCAGTATTGTAATTTGCTGCATTACACAGAGTAAATTAGCTTTATATAAAATTCCTTTCTGTATCATCTTAGACAAAGATCTGCACAACACAGTGCTAGTCAAATAATCTGGAAAGAAAGATAACCTAAACAAACAAGGCTGATACTTTTAAATGACTCTGGTTTGTTTCATTTTCAGTGAATGCAGTGAAGGGGTAGGGCACCTGAGATCTCAGACTAGAGATATTCTTAAACCTCATTTGCAGTCACTATACAGAAGTCCAAGAGCTGCAGTAACTCTGCCCAATGGATAAAACCCTTAACAAGTTAATTCTGCAGCTGAATGAAGCCATGCCATAGCAAACTACCAAGAATGTCCCTCTCAAAATTAAATTAATCACTTCCTTTTCTTAAAAAAAAAAAAAAAGAAACACAACAAACCAAACCAACCAACCCAAAAAACCCACCAAAAACCAAACACCTACAAAGTGCCAATGAGCAGAGAAGTCTGACCCAATGTTTTTGGCCTCTTTCTATAAGCCTTCATAACTTCAGTGTGAGAAGGAGACAGGCGAAAGGAAGATTTTGCTGTGGAGTTATCAACATCCCTGATATATGCCTTCATCGACTTAAGTGGTCCATTTAACACTTTTGGAAGCATTCAGTTGCCTGAACATTAGTGTCTAACAACCTTTGAGATACTCCAAGGAAGTAAATATATGTATGCAGGGCTGACAGATACCCCACAGGACTTATAGGGGACTAATACCCTTCAATAATGGCAGCTGGGAGGCAGGCACGATAGCCTACAGCATCTCATGAGCCAGAGGTTATTTATATATGGCTCAAGCGCATAAAGCTACCCAGGTATTTATAGATAGCCTGACTCTGTCAGAGACACAAAGTATAATGACAGATCTGATGAGTAGGTCTGAAGGACAGTAAGCATGAAAATAGCCCAGGGAAGGAACTTCCTTCCATCCTTCCTTCTCCTTCTGTGCTGGACTGTTGGCACTGTTAAATTCTGTTGATATTTAATAAAAGCTAGCATCTGTGCCTTGCTTGCCTCCAATTACAGAGCTTCGTCCTAGGGCCACTTTGGAGCTTCTTACAAGCGCTGATGCTTGAAGCACAGCTATAACAAAAGAATGGACTGACAGTTTTTTTCTGCCTCTAGCTACCTCTGTGTTCTTTTTTTATTTTATTTGCCTCAGTTTTGGTTTTGGTTGGCCACACTAAATGACCAGCCTGCAGCAATGGCACCCCTGTAGGAGGCCGTTTGATCAATCCTCTCTCTATGCAAGGCCTCCCAGGAATAGAAAATACCAGTGAGGGATGCTTCCATGCCCCAGTTACATGCAAACACACATCACCACCACAACAGCACTGCCAGGGCTATTGAATTGGCTAGAGAGAATAGCAGGGATTCTTTGTGATAAGCCATGATAGATAATGTGACAGTAGAGTTTGTAATTGTTAACAATGAACTCAATGTATGAAGGTTACTTCAGAATTGCTCTATAAAGCTACTTTAGGGATAAAATTCACTTCAGATCATGGTCAACATCTGTCACAGAAAAGGGAAAGCTGGAGAAAAAAAAAGCTATCCAATTTTATCCATTCTTATCTCTCTAAAAGTCTACTCTGATAGCTAGATGACTAAGAATAACTGGTTTAGAACCTCACATTTAGAAAGCAGACAACATGAAATAAGCAAATAGAGAAAGGAAGAGAAAACGTAAAAGGGAAATAAAACAGTTCAACTGACATCTGAGTTATATTGAACCAGGCATGCCTCACTATCTAGCAAGCACTTGTTAGTTACATAAATTCAAATTCTGAATATTTCAGGTTTTCTGCAATGAAACTCTGTGTCTTTTCTGAGTTATGATCATTTGTATAGATTATTAGTAAGTCAGACATGATGCAAATAAAACACAACATTTAGTTCATAGAAGTCCTCTTTTCTTATGTATTGAATTATAGCTATTATACAGAATTTCTTGAAACTGTTGCATGTTAAAAGGATCAATATATGTATCTAGATCTATGCCTTTAATGTATAATTTGTCAGCATATGTATATATTTACAGATAACATATTTCTTGGAAACAGTATGTAGGAAATACTAAACTTGATGTAAACTAAAATGCAGTTTGGTAGATAACTTTCTGAAGTTATTTTGGACTACATGTTTTAACATAAACTATAGAACATTGTTCTCTCAGCTCTTTCCGTACCATCCCAGATATGATTTTCATAATACTATGAATATTCACATTTTAAAAGCAATGCTTTTCCAATGTATCTAGGCAGAAAAAAAGTTGGGACATCAGGCAACTCTGAAATTCTTGGATTTGATGTTAAGAAAACAAGTTCTCTTTTGTAAACTGGCATGTACAGTAACAAGGAGCATTACTGATCCAGCTCAGAAACTTATATATAATTTCCTGTGCAAACATACAGATAACTGCATATTATTTTTGCTGTATTGCAAAATGTTACTCTAGGGAGATGTCTGATATTCCCATCACTCTAGTCAAAGGCAGGCTTAACACAAGGTATTGCAAGCAAGAGAAATACGCTACTTGCATGCCAAGAATTCAGGTTAGATCCAACAGTCTCTGAGACGCAGTAGATTTTTCCCCTTTTCCCCTAAGGACCTCCAGGTTATTCAGCAAATGGAGCTGAACCACTCTACCATTTTTCAGTCAGTGCGCAACAGGCCCTAAATGGAAAAGTAGTCTGACCGTGACATACAACTTCAGACACTGATTTGTCATCCAGCTCAACGAAATGCCTTACTGAAGAGAACTGAGACAGTAAATTTCTGTTCATATTCATGTCTGCAATTAATTACAGATTCAGTCTCACCACTTAAAAAGCCTAGAATAGACAATCACCACTGATGAGCACTGGGTCAAAGAAAAGCTAAGCACACTCTACATCTGTATTTTTCCCTTTAATTGAACTTCCTTCTTAATAGCAGCAAATAAAATTTCCTTTCTCTGCTCATAAAAAGCATATATATGTGTCTTCAAACTCTAGGTTCACACAGAACTACATAAGTATGTCCACTTTTCATAAATATGCAGTTGATTATAAGATAATTTGTGTATCTTTGTGATTAACTAGCAAAGCTTTTAGGACATAGACCCCATCCTATAAAAATCAGAACTACAGAATACCTATAAAGAACCAGTAGGGATTTTTTAATTATTATTTTAAATTCAATGTAACAGGAAGGCATCACTTCTTTCTCTTTTCAAATCAGTAAATTTTGCTCAGAAAATATGACTTCCTAATATACAGGATGAGCAGGACTCACAAAACCTTTTTTATACCTAAAATGTCAGGAGCTAAGTCCATTTCTTTGAAGACTTGTAAGGCTAGAAAATTAGAGCTTTATGCTACTGGAAAGGATCAGTTTCCCAGTTTCTAACTTTGGAGTATCCCAAGATACTGGATGTTAATGTCATGACATTTTAGATATAGAGAAACTCTTTTAAGCTATATTTAGAGGTTTCAAAGGCTCCCTCTGAAACTTGCACACAATTGGACCTACAGTAACCAGGGGATCTAACTTTATATTAACAGTACAAGAGATAATCCATAAACATACTTTAATGCTTTGAAATGCACCTAAAATAGTTTATTTCTAACATATGTGGCATGTACAGAAAATATGATGATATGATTATACATTAAAGGTTTTACCACCATAAATGTAGGTCATCCAGAACAAATACAACTGATAGCAAAGACTTTCAGAAGAGGTAGCCTAAAGTGAAAATTTTCAGTCCAGGCTTAGAGTACTAAAGAAGAAGTCAGACTTTTATTCATTTATTTATTTATTTATTTACCTATTTATTTAATCCATAAAGTAAATATTTCTCTTTAAAGATATAGCTTTTTTTCATTGCAAAATTCAGACTGGAAAATGTCAGTTGCCCCTTCTCCCCACCCCACCCTTCCTCCTGCGAAACTTTCTTGGTCCTTCCTTCGGCACTGGGAGTTCTACACAACAAAATAACTATTGATGAGGCAAGGTGGGGGTTTGTATAACTTTTTATATTTTCATCTGTTGTTTAGTTATGTGAAAAAAATATTCAACAATGTATCTTAAACTGAAAGGAGAAATACATGTTTTTAGAAAGGGAATAGACTGGACCCTCAGACCCTTTCATTTGTAAATTCATTTGTACAGTCTACTGGTGTTTGATTTTATTTCATAGATATTCTTCACCATCCACACCCAACTTACATATTACCTCCCACTTAATTATAAAAGAATTCTAAGCCACAATCAATGTGAAATTTAGCAAAATAAGAAAAGTCTAGTGGTTGGTTTGGTTACCATAATTTTGTAAGGGGATTACAATGACATCAGATTCTCCCGCACTCTTCTCCTTGTTTCTAGAGGACAATCATTTATTCATTTGTCAGACTAGATAGAAATGAAGAAACAAATATAATCCTAAGCATTTCCCTTAGGCTAATATTATTTATATGTGATAAATTCCTGTCATGAAATATTTGCTATTAAGCTTGGTTTGAATGGGGTTTTTTATGAATTAAAGAATAAACTATGGCCAAATACCCCCATCTGTTACCCTGATGAAACCCTATGGAAATCAATAGTGTTTTGCAGGTGCAATGCTGAGAATCTCAATTAGCTTGAAATAACGTACTAAACATGTCTTTTTTCTCTCTTTCCCCCTACAAATAGTATGACGTCATCCATATGCAAGCCTATCATAAGAAACATGCTATATTATAAGTGTTATTACTCAGCAGAATGCCTAAAATTTAGGAACCAGACCTCCCAGAAAGTCAGCAATTTAGAGATTATCTTACAAAGCACTGCAAAAGTAGATGTTCACACACAGTCAGTTTTCGCATAAATGAGGTTAATTTGTGTTAGCAAACTGTCAAAGAACCTGTCATATTCTATTGTCTTTCCAAGTACAAAAATGTTAAACAGATTACAAGACTGAAATAATACCCCAAGAAATCCCATACAATGAAGAAAATCAGCTGGTTTACAGCTTCTTATTTTGAAATTACCCTTACATCTTATTCTAAGGACTATTTGTTTGTTTAAATGTACATATTGAAGAACACTATTCAGCATTTTTATTTTTATAATATTTTCTTTAAAATTGCTGTAATAATAGCAATAGTTCTAGGGAATACATATGCAAGGTCAAATCTTTCACTCCATTATAAACTGGAGTTAGTAAATTGATCCTTTCATTCTCTGCACTTTTAATGAAACAAAAGATAAAATTTTACATATTTGTGAAAACAAATACAGAACACCATTAGCAAGAAGTGTTAATTTAACAGAAATCTTTAAAACAATAGAAAGTGCACCAACAATGTATACTGGACGTGTTCAAGGAAGATTCTGTATGTGTTGTAGCTACCACAGGGCTAATCCATTTGTTGATATTAGATTTGTGATTTTAGAAGTTCAAAGTATAGGCTGTACTCCTAAGAAATTTTAGGAGAAGCTAGTGATGCAAAGATACTTTTGAATTAATTCTAAAGAAATAGGAACCAAGAGTAACCTGACACTTCAACAAAGGGGAACAGTTCAAAAAGAGCTTAAAGCCTAAATTCACAATTTACCAGGAAATACCATACTTAATTTAATGACATGGAATTCAATGTATCTTAATACAAAGCAAATTCTGGCCTCACACTGCTTTCTACATGGTTTTCATGCTTTGATATTCTAGGACTCCGGTGAGCACAGAAACATACAGCAAAGAGTGAAATACATACCTATTCTCTTAATGGTTAACAAAAACATCCAGTAAATATGTTAAATTTCATAACTACATTACTTTCTGGGAGACATATTTACTACCACAAGTATACAAGAAAATGACAATTTTACTTCTGTTTTTTTCTTCCCCCTCCTTTTTTTTAATGTATTCAATCAGATGCTTGATGTTAATATAGCATACAGAATAAATAAGTGAATACTTTTCACTAAAATACTTCAAAATTACTTCTTTGTAAGCAACCTCTGCACACAGCAAATACACATTAAAATCATACTATATTTGCTTTAGTATCACTGGAAGCAAACAGTTATCTTTACTGTGTAAAGTTAATGAGTCCAATTAATGAGTCTCCAATACATGGGAGGCGATATAAGGGAAAATAACATTGAATTCAGCGGTGTTAACTCTGGGAAGAATTTGTCTTACTGTGTCTTTTACCTGCACTCCTCTTTGATAGCTACATAACTGATATTTTAGTTTAGTTCTAATATTCCAAACAGACTTTTGAAAAGTTTAATAAAAAGTGCAGCGTCCTTTCAAGACTGAGTCTTCTCGTACTTCAAGCATCAAGAAAGCCTTAACAAAGTCACCGTGTCTACTGGTTAGCATTAATTAGAGTGACATTTATAATTTCACATGCCCAGGGCTGATTCCTATAATTTCCTATGAGGTTCAAGTACCTTGAACTCTTATTGATTACAGGCCATTCAGCATTTTTCAAGAATCAGACAGAGACAGACATGAACATACAATCACATGAACCATTTATCTAGACAATGAAATTAAAATGGTACATGCTGTGAATTTAAAATATTGTAGTCATATCTGCATGTCTTGCATGTAAAACTGTTTTTCTAAGTAAAGTGTGTACATACATACGCACACATAAATCATAGAATCATAGAATCACTTGGGTTGGAAGAGACCTTCAAGATCATCAAGTCCAACCATAAACCTATGCCAAAACCACCTCTAAACCATGTCCCTCAGCACCACATCCACCCGTCTTTTAAATACCTCCAGGGACGACGATTCCACCACCTCCCTGGGCAGCCTGTTCCAATGCCTGATAACCCTTTCGGTAAAGAAGTTTTTCCTAATATCCAACCTAAACCTCCCCTGGCACAACTTGAGGCCATTTCCTCTTGTCCTATGGCTTGTTACTTGGGAGAAGAGATTGACCCCCACCTCACTATAACCTCCTTTCAGGTAGTTGTAGAGAGTGATAAGGTCTCCCCTCAACCTTCTCTTCTCCAGGCTAAACAATCCCAACTCTCTCAGCCGCTCCTCATAACACTTGTTCTCCAGACCCCTCACCAGCTTCATTGCCCTTCTCTGGACACGCTCCAGCAACTCAGTGTCCCTCCTGTACTGTGGTGCCCAAAACTGAACACAGTACTCAAGCTGCGGCCTCACCAGTGCTAAGTACAGGGTATTCCCACACACGTGAATGTACACACACACATAGATATAAATAAAAATCTCCAGATAGCTTGGAAGTGAATAAATCAAACCCAAAGAAATGTCCTGCTCTGTAATAGGATACTCCACACAGGTTTTTATATGCGTCCGTTTCCACTTACTCTGCCACTACTATTACAGCAATATAACCTAAAAATCCTCAATGGAAACAGATCTTTATGATGCAGGAATATTTCTGGAATTTCTAAATGGTGGAAACATCACTCACATGAAAACAAGTAATGTGATGTACTAATCCTTCAGTGTGATAGCTATTGAAAAATGTAGCCTCTGAAGTAAAGTTTTAAGATTTTGATTTGCAGATACAACATATCGTGTGGATGACCAAATTCAAATGTGTCTGTTATTCACGGTGTATTGGGACATATTCTTTGACTCTTATGTCCTGAGTTACTCCATCTGTTTACCAACAAAAAGCTGAACTGCATATATCCTTTTCTGTCTACATAAATACATACCATCTATAGCCTCAGACACAAACATCCATTAGAAAATATCTTCTCTAGTGTTTTTGTTCTCATTCTTTGCATTAAGTATAAAAGCAAAAGCATTTGAAATTCCCACTTTTTTGTTTTCCTTCATTATTGTTTCACAAACTGCTAATTAGAAAAGATATGTCATACAAATGATTAGCTCATGTCTGCTTTAACACTTGAAAGGTTACAGCAATAGGAAAAGGAAGAGCTTTAATTAAAGAATGAATTATTGAATACTCCATTTTAATTGATGTAGCCCTCTGCTATTATTTTGTGTGTTTATAGATGTTTTATGTGATTCTGTAATCAAGATGACACACACAAAAAAAGCAAGACTTTAAATACTGAGGCTAAAGAAGGCAGGTCTGCTGTATGATCACATTCAGCCATTTAAGTTCAAGAATCATGTGAAGTGTGGTTTCCATGACAACAAGTCACTAATTGCTAACATAAAATAAAGTAAAAATCAACCTTGACGGAATTTGGCAGTGACATGGAAGCTGAAAAACCTTCAAAATAATTATATGACAATTTTCCTGTACGATGAAGAAATACAAGCAACCCCACCTTCTGAGACAGGATGAAAGCACTCAGAGTTCCAGGGTTATTTCAGATTTGGCAAAGCTGGTTGCATACAGTACTCGTTGTGTATTACACTTGATAGTCAACACCTACCTTCAGCAACAGATAAGAAGAGATTTTTGTGATGAGGCGATGAAGGATTTTTGCATCCTTGGGCTACAGATCAGCAAAGGAAAATGCTGTGGAGAATGCATGAAGTAAATAAAAGACACAAATAACAGGATTTTAGAATAAATTCACAGTGTATGAAGAAAAACAAATTAAAGGAGAGCAGAGGGGAAGAAAGGAGCTAAACTCATACATGCCTCCCATGCTAGCTTATTAGTAAGGGTTTCAGACACCTCTAGCTTGCAGACAAAAAGAGTCTTTTGAGACTAGGGGAAACTATTCGGGAAGCACAATGGTACCATTCAAAATTTACCAATTTATGAAGTGCTGCATATCATTTGTAAAAATTGCTTCAGCCTGAGTTACCTTTCACCAGCTCTGTAAGTCGACTCACTGGGTCACTAGGAGTGAACAAGAACATTTTGATAAATTCAGTTTCCATGACAATGAATTAGCCATGGAAAAGGGGGAGGTGTTGAAAGATCTGTGTTCTGTAGAATACTCTTCAAATGTTTGCCTGTTTTCATTTTTAGCCATTTAGTTCTCATGGCTCTGTTCCAGGACTCTTTAATTAGCCAGTAGCTGTTTTTCCTCCACAGATTAGAGGAGTAATTCATCAGTGAATGTTTCACTCAGTGGTCCCATCTAATGTAAGAGAACATAAAAATTATTTTTTCCAATTATGCTTTTTTGTTTGTTTAGAAAGAATGCAGCAGGCTCTTTTTTTGGTTGTTGTTCCACTATAACCTGGCTACAGAATGCTTATCTTTCTTATTTATTGCCCATTACTATACTTATGAGTACAATTGTAATTGCAAGATATTGGGAGTTTGTTTTAAGACCTTGTGAGCCCTCAAAACAAAACAAAACAATGATTTGGAGTTTGCTTCAAAAGGAACAAGCCAATAAAAGAATGTCATATTCCAAAGGCCTCAATAGCCTGCATCAATGGGAACTGCTGAGAAAAAGACCTCAGAATACAACTGGTATTTATTTTTGATAGAAATGCTTAACATTATTTTTCATTTGTCTAACTTATGAAAGGCTAAGCCAGTGGGACATTTGTTAGTGTCAGAACTAAAGTCTACTCAAATTCATAAATGTCTTTCTGCCATTTTCAGTGCATCCTGTGTGAGGGTCTTATATTAATGAGATTAAGAGTGAAGCTGTTTAGCCATTCACAAAACATGCTTATAATTCAGAATAAAAAGTAAAGGGAGATCAGGAGGGCTGTTTCCACTGACTATTGGGACAGATAGTTTTCCATCCAGAGACAATTGAGGTAAATTTGGCTCCTTCAGAAAGCAAACCTGTTCTTAGTACCTCCAGCAATATGCTTCCCATTGCCATAAATAAAAATTGAAAGGTCTGAACACCTTGCTTCCACTGTCTGTCTGCCGAACAGCATCATTTCATGTACTGTACAAGAAATGGAAGGGTTTTTTGAGAAGCTGTTAGTGGCTGTGCCAGCCCAGCATGGGCTGAAGTGTCTGAATAATTTGCAAAAGAAAGAATATGTTACTAGGAGAAAAAAAGAAAGCAAGCCACTACTACAGAAAAAAAGAGGGAAGAGAAGGGGAGGGCAGAGGGACACAGGAAGAGGGAAGAGAGACTGGGAGAGGGGGAGTGAAAGGAGGGAGAGAGAAGAAGGGAGAAAGGGGAGGGTGGAAAGGGGAAGAAAGGGGAGGATGCAGGGAAGGAGAAGAAGGGCAAGGGGATAGTGAAGGGGAAGAGGAAGGGGAAGAGGGAGAGATAGAAAGGGAAAGGAGGTATCACTTTTGTATCTACCCCTGCAAAACTGTTTTATTTGTATGTCAGTAAAAGATCAATTTCTATTCACTAATGTATACATACAGACATATGTTATATGATATCTGCATAGTTATCTTGGTTTCTATCTGTCTCCACAGGTAATTCACACACATGAATATTCACAAATGAGTGCATATTTTCACACACAGCCATTTACTCATAGATACAAAGAGGGAGAGGAAAGCTTAGTTAAAACTGTATTTCATGTGAGGCATCTATCCCATCCTAAAAAACTCCTAGTTGAAAAAGTATGCCAGTTTTCCAAAATGTAAATGCCATTAATACTAGCCTATCATGAAAATACTGCAGGGCTAGAAATCAAAGTAATTGTTTTAGTCAATAAGACTTAGTCATTCTGAAGCAGCCCCTCACAAAAGAAAACTAAGAGGAAGAAAGGATGAATCCAGGTTGATTGAAATTCAGTAAATCAGTAGCCTTGGGTCTCTCAGTCTTGATTTAAAATAGCAAGAGCAGTTGCCGTCAGGCCCTTGAGTGCATGTGGACAAGAATAAGCCTAATGACTTCTTTTGTTCATCTGCCATGTGGAACTATTTCAACATTCTTATCTAGGATGTGAACGAGGTGTGCTAATAGCTCCACGCTTCCACTCCTGGACGCGAGGAAGGAGTGCAGGTAGCATGCACTCAGGTCCCATTGACATTAATGGTGTGAGATCGCTCAGCCTGCTGCTTTCAGTGAAACAGCGGTGCAATGCCCACCGCGAGAGACAGAAGTCAGACGCTTCTTCACTCCATCCACGACCTTCAGCTGGCACCAGACACTGCTGCACGTCTCATCTTGTTAACATTTTCACAGGTGAGAGATGGATAAACAACAGTTTTCTCAGACCTGTAGATTGTTAATAAGTGTCACAAAATACACACCGGAGCCCAGGTGCAGATCATTAAAACAGGAGCAAGAATGGGAGGAATAATGACACGTCAATCCATCTCAAGTCAAGTTTGACACCCCCATGATACTAGTTAGCACCATGCATGGGGAGTTTTGCCTTCTGTTCTTTGGAACTTGAAGCAGGAGGACGGCGGTGGAACTTATTTCCAGATGCTTTTGGTTAAACTTTGAGACCCTGCTCAAATTAAGGAAGAAAAGAAGAACATTCAAACATTCAAAATTTCTTTTTTTTTTCTAATAAAGGTTTCAGTGATCTAGGCAAGTACTGTGAACTTTAACTAATAGTTTCATGCTACGGTAATGGCACCTATTATTTGAATTCATTTCCCATACTGACAGCACAACTCAGGCATACTCCAGACTATGACATTTTAAGTGACTAGTGATTTTCAGTTGTGCTTTCTACTGTACACATATATGAACTACAGAGTGGAATATACCTGCATTTCTCTGTGTGTCTGGGTAGACTATAGCTTATGCTACTTTTACTTTTGCTTTTATATGGAGAAATATATATAAAACGAGTGCACTACCCTGGAAATATATGTGTTTTCCCATGCTGAATTTCATCAAAAAAAGGAAATACTCAAGATAACATGACAAAATTTCAGAAGTTTTCATTGTTTCGGCCATGCCCATGTTATTCCAACCTTTATGCTTATCATCACATTTTATAATCTAACAATATGAAGCATAGAAAATAAATAGAAATGGTAAATCCAGTACTGAGCAGAAAACTAGTCAAACACATATTTTTTAACAGATCACTCATGTCTCACAGGACCTTTCATAGCTACCACACATTTAGTCGTTCAATTTGTGCGTGGTATTTCTTATACCTATAAAACCAAGTCACTAGCTTCTCCCTCCAATGCACTACAAGGACACATACAACCACAATTTGCAAAGCTGTACCTCTGAATGGGGAGAAACTTCTGTTTTGCTGCTTGTTAAGCAGGGATACTTGAGATGCATAAAATTGGAAGCAGACAATACACGGGACAATGTGGCAGGAAAGTACCTCATGCTTCTTGTCTTTTTTCAGCTCACAAATACATAGTTGGAAATTTAATTTCAAACTAGGCAGGGTTGGGAAAAGAAGTCAGAAATTTGTCTGGGTTTCCCGGCATGGCCTGGGAAACCAGCCCTGTATGAGGCAAAACGTGGCTCCAGCATGTGGCATTCTGATGCTTCATCTTGCCTTGGCAAGACCACTTCACCACGATGTGTTAACTTCGTATTAATTTCAGTTAAAGGATAATTTCTGCAACTCAAAAGTTGGCAGCTTGTTTCTCATGAACTTAAGATACAGATTCATGTTAACACTTGAGTATTACCACTGACTTGAAGCTGACCTAGAAACCAAATCATTATAAACACAGAACAGAGGCCAAAGTAGCTCTCTGAGAAGACCCATTTATATATTTAGTAGTCTGTCCCTTTTATTTTTAATGAGTTTTGCAAAAAAATAAAATCCAGGAATTTTAGTAACAAAATATTTCCTTTAAAATATACACATTTACAGTCAGTGTGATATTAAGAAAATCTCCATGCATCAGAAGGTGAATTAGCATTATTCATCTGTGTTCTTTCCAGTCATGTTATGAAAATAAATTAGAAAACGTGAACAAGATTTCTACTTCTCTGTCATGTCTGTTACGAACTCCTATATGTACACTCTTTGCACAGTTGTGGGGTGAGGTTTTTGTTTTCATTTTTTGATGAATTTTTGTTGTTGTTTTTTTGAGAATTAGGGGGAGCTCCTGAGAAATAAACATGAAGCCTTTCCTAGACCAGCCCTTGCAGAAATCTTGCCAGTGTTAAAAATCAGTAAAACCTGACTTCAATAAATGGTATTAGGTTCTCAATAATGCCAAAGTCAATAGCTGCTCTTGTAACTGTTACAGTTTAAGCACTGCTGCAGGCCTATGCTAGTCTTGAACATGGGATCAAAGAGATAAAAGTGGAGTGACAGCATCTCTTTCACTTTGTATTCTGCCACTCTGAGGATCTTTACGTGAGTTCGATTCTCAGTGACATTTTGTCATTGATCTTTTTTAACATATCTTTTGCATCAATGTTTTTTTCAGGAACCTCCTCCAAGGAAGATGACGCCTGAATGAGTTAAGAGCCTGTGTGTCTAATGTATGAAAGACTGTAGGACATTTATGTACCACCTCTACTAAAGAATTGTAAGCGGTGTTCGGGAAGAAAGATCTCTATAGCCCGTTGACTGAATAATTCTGTGTCATCAAACATTAAAGACAAGAAAGACGTATTCTTTTGATTCAAGTATAACAAAAGATGATAGGTAGAATCCTCATCCTGGTAATTCAGTGGCAAAACTAACATATCAAAACAAACATTGATCTAACTAGCGCAGGCTTCATTCAGACTTAATAAATCTCTACTGCAATATATTATGAGCCATATTTTGAAGTGAGTAGGTGACTCTCACTGTAACATTTTGTCCAGAACTGCATTATGTACAGATTTTTTTCCTAAAGCTCAGCACATTCGCTGCTGAACTCTTCTGAAATCTGGCTACTTTTTTGGTGCTGTAACTAAAAGATGAGCTCTCTTTAAAAAGCTCTTCTTGCATACCTTAATTAAAAAAAAGTAGCAGAAATTGTGCTTTTCATTGCTTGCAATCTTGTGTAGATGGCTGGGAAACTAAATAACGGTACACAACTCAAACAGTTGAGAAGTCTAAAAAATAAGTTTTTATGAAAAAATGCTGATGTTCAACTACTTACGTTTTGCTGTGCTTTAGAAAGGAACTTAAAAGGCACTTAAGAAAGGCACTTAAAAAAACCCAACACACAGAACAAGCAATCTTCTGATGGCAGATTGTACACTTCACAGACTTATTCAACTTCTATATATGTAAGCACAAATCCATCATACCTATCTATTCAATGATGAGAAAAGGATCTCTAGAAAGAAATTTGGATTTTAAAAGAACTGGATATTGCGTTGGAGGTCTTTATGTCACAACGGAAATATTATGAAAAAAATGAAATATTAAGAAATTGGTAGTGCAGACATTTTGGTTAAGTGCCTAAAATCAGAAATAATGGAACCTAGTCCAGGTTCCCTGAATACTTTGTTATTCATTCAAACAGTCTTTACAGGAGAAACTGAGAAACTAAGCCTGGCAACAGACCTAAATGAGAGGTCTGTAACTGACTATTCCACCGTTCAAGTGAAATCCACAGGCACTGAACTACAAACTATTTGGGAAATTCTCTCTCTCCCAGGGCATAAATTTCATGCCCACACAATATCTATACAAATTTTAAAAATTAAAATTAATGTAAAGTTACATTTTTCATAGAATGGTTTGGGTTGGAAGGCACCTTAAAGATCATCTAGTTCCAAACCCCCTACCATGGGCAGAGACACCTTCCACTAGAACAGGTTGCTCAAAGCCCTATCCAACCTGGCCTTGAACACAACTTTCCTGGGAAATCCATTCCAGTGTCTCACCACCCTCAGAGTGAAGAATTTTTTCCTAATATCTAACCTAAACCTATCCTCTTTCAGTTTAAAACCATTACCCCTCATCCTATAATTACAGTCCCTGATAAAGAGACCCTCCTCACCTTTTCTGTAGGCCCCCTTTCTGTACTGAAAGACCACTATAAGGTCTCCCCAGACACTCGTCTTCTTCAGGCTAAACAACCCCAACTCTCTCAGCCTGTCTTCATAGCACAGGTTCTCCAACCCTCTAATCATTTTTGTGGCCCTCTTCTGGACTCACTCCAACAGGTCTATATCCTTCTTTTGTTGGGGGCTCCAGAGCTGGATGCAGTACTCCAGGTGGGGTCTCACCAGAGCAGAGTAGAGGGGCAGAATGACCTCCCTCGACATGCTGGCCATGCTTCTTCTGATACAGCCCAAGATGCGATGGTCTTCTGGGCTGCAAGCATACATTGCCAGCTCGTGTTGACAACCAACTCCCTGAAGTCCTTCTCCTCAGTGCTGCTTTCAATCCATTCTCTGCCCAGCCTGGATTTGTGCTTGGGATTGCCCTGACCCACTGACAGGACCTTGCACTTGGCCTTGTTGAACTTCATGAGGTTTGCACAGGCCCACCTGTCAAGTCTGTCCAGGTCCTTCTGGTTGGCATCCCTTCTCTCCAGCATGCCGACTGCTCCACACAGCTTAGTATTGTCAGCAAACTTACTGAAGGTGCACTCAACCTCAACATCCATGTTACCAACAAAGATGTTGAACAGCATTGGTCCCAGTACTGACCCCTGATGAATGCCACTCATCACTGGTTGCCCCTTGGATATTGAGCCATTGACCACAACAATTTGAGTGTGGCCATCCAGCCAATTCCTTATCCACTGAGTGGTCCATCCATTACATCCACATGTCTCCAATTTAGAGAAAAGAATGTTGCGCGGGACAGTGTCAAACGCTTTGCACAAGTCCAGGTAGATGATGTCATTTGTTCTTCCCTAACCCAACAATTTTGTAATATGATCACAGAAGGTCACCAAAATTGTCAGGCATGATTTACTCCTAGTGAAACCATGTTGGCTGTCACCAATCACCTCCTTATTTTCTATGTGCTTTACCATAGTTTCCAGGAGGACCTGCTCCATGACCTTACCAGGCACAGAGGTGAGACTGACCAGCCTGTAGTTCCCCAGGTCTTTCTTATTTCCCTTTTTCATAATTCATCAACAAATAACAGGTAATAATAATGTAAGAAATATAGTTGGGAAATACCTTGAGTGGTATGAAAACTGTATTTGGTCGAGCCTGAACTGGAAAAGATATATCCTATTCATCAGAGATGACTAACAATATTTTTTTGAACAAGTTGGTGAAAGAATTAAAGTTAGTGAGATTAGTTGACAGATGAGTCTTGATGTCCTAAGCCTAAGCAATAATGCACAGGAAAGTAGTTCTATAAAGACAAATGCAACAATTTCTTCAATTTACTTTTTTATATTTATCATTATATCTAAGCCAGTGACTTGTGCCTCAATTGCTGTGTATACCATATGTGTTTTTATTACAAGTTTGTGTACATCGGGTTCTTATTCAGCTCTGAAAACATAAAGTTTTCTCACCACTTTTTTTTTTTTTGTTTTTATTCAAGGATAAATGTATTTGTTACAGTCAATTCAAGGAAAGTCCTATTTCTTACAGAGAGCTAGTATACCATCATGTCTCAACAGAAAAATACAAGCCTTCTTTACCTCACAAGCTATATTTTATGTATTAATTCAAGTTTGTGCCTGTACTACCATTTGTATGGTGGTGATATCTCACAATTTTCTGTATCAGTAGGTAGGTTCCTTTGGCACCACAATCCATTATTTTCTTTCAGAAGACTAGTAGCAATATGGAGCAATATAATCATATAATTTTTTTCAATAAGCGAAACATTGGCAATGTAACCAAACTGCTATATGTGAAACCTGCAGTATAAGGAAACAGAAGCAGAAACATTTTTTTGAGATCCCATAAAATCCTTTACGATGCATTATTTATAACAAAATACTAGGCAGCAATGTTGCAGCTGTGGTAGTTTCAGCATGTAAGAGACACAAGGATCAGGATCCATATCATCACAACATACAGAATGTAAATATTTCAGTCTTAGCCAGCTTTCTTTACAGTTAAAGGTGAGAAAAGGCTTCCAGAGGTAATCCACCTGACCAACCCTAAATATTTCCTTTAGGATGAGGTGTTTACGTTTACAAAGGCAACTTACAGAGGCTAACTCAGATATTGTAATCTGACTGTAAAATCCTTATCTGAGAAGAGGGAGTTCTAATCAAGGCTAATTGGGAGAAGGCATAAATCTTAAATCTTCCAGTAAAGTTGGAAAAAACATATGTCTAACCCACTGAATGGACTTCGTGCCTAGAAGTGTGCCTATGTTTTTTGGACTCTATAACATGGCCTGAAAAGAGGTGTCTCCTTATAGACATCGGGGCTTTACAGACTCTTATGTTATCTGATGGCTTTTCAGCTTCAGAATACTTTTGGTTTCCACTGGATCCCTGGGTTCCTCATGTGTTGGCCAGGTGAGGTGGTTGAGGTTTTGAACCCTGCACGCTACACAGGTTATGGTTGCTGTGCAAGTTTTCATACAAAGTCTAAAGCTCACTTTCTTTGCAGAACTTTGCTTCCTTTCAGATGTGTTGTTTTGCAATGAATAGGATTTTATGGTTTCACATCTTATATCTGCATCCCTTTCCTATCCAAGGAGATAATTCCAGTGCATCTTAGGCATATTTTACTGAAGGATCCAAGACCATTTGTGTTGTCTCAGTCCAGATTTAATATTCCTCAGCGCCTTTCTCCTTTTTCTGACTCAACAGAACCAACGGCTGCATGATATGTTTACGTTAAATGCAAATGGGGGGAGGGGAGGAGGGAATTGAAAATAATTTTCAAGTCCCTTGGGGACGTGTGGTTACTACTGCTCTGCAGCAGCCCCTGCTGGAAAAGGACGTGTCAAATCCACAGGTCTCACGACAGCTATGCCTGTCAAACCTGCTGCTTAATCACTGGCTAGTTGTGTTCCAGCACAGTCATCGATGACCTCTAGGTTAACCAAAACCTGGAACTGGTTCTCCTGCCATCTGCAGAGTGGCAACTGCTCATTCTTATCACAATGAGCACTGAATGCCAGAAGAATAAATAACACTTACGAGCTTTTTCTGACATATTTGTAGCCTTGAGCAATAAGGAAACTGAAAAATATTAGTGTAAGAGAAGCAAAGCCATACAGTGTAAGATAAAGCACCTGAGAAAAGCTTTACTTAAACTACATGTCATGACATAGTGTCCAAAGAACATTTTTCACCTGGTGAAAGCACATTAAATTATGCTAGTGCTGTCTTCTCTTCCATGTGGTTGTTGACAGATGTTTGGAAAAGAAAATCTTCCTTTCTGCTTGACCTTAAAAGCTGTCCCACACAGATCTTGTGTATTTATAATGCTAAACAGCAAAACAGTAAAATAGAAAGGGGAGTTCTTCTGCAATAGAAACAAAATACTTCTGCTTTGTTACTCAAATTGCATAGGAAAATATTAAAAATTGTTCCTCCTAATAATATTAAGAACAATAACAACAGCAACAATAATTGACATTTGAAATACATAACTAGAGTAGAAAAAATGCCAGTAATTGCAATTTGTTTTGCCATACTTCCATGAAAATTCCCTACAATGGAAAGAAAATACTGCAGGCAGGTTGTGGTAAAACCATGTCTATTTTCTTGTATTTATCACCACGTTTAAACCATTCTTTCCAAACAGCTCTGTAAAATGTGTACATTTCTAATAGGGGTAATATTCCCTCGGGGCCAGGCTGAGTGAAAAACAGTAGGAATAATTTACATGAAAGTGATTCATGTAATGGGGAAAGCAGGAGGAGGTGGGTGTGGGGAAGAGAAGGGATGGAACAATGGAAGACAGGAAACAGGACACAGAAGACAAACTGATTTAAAGCCTTGGAATGTCTAGCTATTTTTACACTAGGAAAACTGTCTTAAAGAGGAAGAGAGATTAAGTTTTAAACAATGATAGACACCAAAATACAACTAGCCTCAGCAGGAACAGTACCCTTGAACGGAAGACAAGTGCCTCTGGGTTACCTCCATGAGTTTCATGGTTCTCAGTTGTTAGAGAAACAAATGGCATTTTCTTATGGCTTTTCTGGTCCAAGTGCACAGTTAGGCTTCTCTACATTTTAACAGTAAATCAGAGGGACATGACTTTTTTTACATTTCTCTGGTACATGATACCCAAGCAACAGAAGCTAGCATAATAACTACACTGGGCAACACAAACAAAAAAAGGTAGTGAATTCAGGAAAAGTGGGACTAGAGAGCATGTGTGTTTTGTCAAAATACAAATAATTTCCACTGCAGAAGATTTTTCTTGTTATTTTTTAAATTTAAATTTCAAAGAATAAATAGCTTCTTTATTTTCCCAAAATTCATCTTTTTACTGGGAAAGAATTACTTTTCAGACAGTTTTAATCCAAGAAGGAGACTATCGTTTTATTAGACCAAAATCTCCTTAGATAATCTAATTGCTTTACAACCAAAGAGGGTAGAAGTATTGTATAAAAGTATTTTTACTCCATTTGTCTTGTAGTAAATATTTTATATGGAGGTTAGTAAGTATTACACTAAGAAATTCTACTATTAGCCAAGAAGCCATTCCTGGCTGTAGGTACTGACTAGTAAATTTGGGGAATTTTTACCCTAAATGACAAGAACTGAGAGGAAGAAACATAAATGGAGGTAGAATGAGAGAGTAAAGAGCTCTGAAGCTGGACAGTGAGTCTGTAAATATGAAAGGTTAAGTTTATATCCAATGAAATTTGATGGCATATTAAGGGGATAAAGAATTTAAAGATATTCACAGCTGCATTGAATATTGCAGTTCTTAAAGAATTTTCTGTGATTATCTTCACAAATTGCAAATTTCATTGAGAAATTAAAATTATCTTTTTTCCTTATTCCAAACAGCAACATTCAATAGATGAGCCCAGTTGACTAGTGTATATAAACAAAATCTGTCAGCTTTAAAAGTCACCTTGGGTGTTTGATGTATACTAGTCTCTTTAATTAAAGGACATTTAATGTGTTATGATACTTTGAATAGAAATCAATATGCTAGAGAAAGATTTTTTACTTAAAAATGTTGTGGGAACTTAGCATTGAAAAGGCTCGTCTGGGTGTAACAGGGAACTCTGGCTTCATGCAACTCTCAGTTAAAAAGAAGTAGGCTACAAATGAAATAGTGTAAGTCCTCCCTCCCTGTGCCTGCCTCCAGCTGTCAGTGGCTCACCGCACTGCTACCCAAGAAATATCACTGCCATAGAGCAATGTTGGAAAATTCACTAATGTACAACCAGCCAGTGGAGCTCTGTAGAATTTATTCATTGTTAATGAATTAGCAATACTTGGAGACTGTTTATACGTCTTTTCAGAGTAAGAAAAAAAAAACCAACCAAGAACAAAAAAAAACACCAAAACCAGCCTAAAGTTTCATTATAGCAATGGGTATTTGTACCTTTGACAACCTTATCGGCAACTATTATAAAAGCTATGTCCTTGAAAAACCATCATGAGGGGGCAGCTTATTAAATTTTGTAAATCATAAAGGCTGTCTGCGAATGCAGAGCGCTGCAGCTGATTTAGGTTTTGGCCTAGAAACTCTGCTGTCAGGACCATTAAACAGGTCCAGAGTTTAAGTTGCACAGTAAATTATACACAGAAGAAACAGGCACAAACTCTTGTCTCGTGTTTCCTCCCTTTAAACCCTGGACTGGCTGCATTGCAGCATCGAGGCTCTGACAGCATACGCTTGTTGTCAGCTCCAGTTTAAACAGTGATGCACTGCTTTCCGCAGACTTGATCAGCCCAGGCAACTGCAGGTTACCACACTCTTTACTGAATCCAGTGATAAGGACAAAATGGAATAAACCGGACTGAGAGCAAAGCTGGTGCAATGCCAGTGAGGGGCCCTGAGCCAATGGCCTGTTATAAGCCTTCCTTTCTTACATCATAAATTACTTAAAACGCTACTTAAATCAGCCTTGTGTGGTCCCCACCGTCTCAATCTCTGCAAATGCTCTAGCTGCTCTTCCTTAACACCGGATGCAACTTTACAAATAAACCACACCGCCTGCGCAGTTTGTGAAATATAAAACACAAGGTAATTACTGGAGAGAGCATAAGATGATGACAATGCAAACTTTAACTCAAGACAAAGGAAACATTACTTCTCTATTTCCTCTCAGGTGTTAAAGGTGAGTATGCAATTACCAGAATATAATTAACAAAGTTACATACTCTCTTTTGATGAATGCCCAGCAAGACACGTGTCAGGTAGCAGCCTCGAACAAAAGAATGCTAATTCAACTGAAGTGTGATACGCATTGTTTTGTTTTATAGTTCTTAATGAGCTGCTTTCTCCCTTTACTCTGACTTACGGTGCATCATGTTGAAGTGCAGTGTGATTAGGAACTGTCTGAGACTGTGGCCTTTCATGAACAATGGAAGCAAATATGTCACTCAAACAGATTCAGTTTACATCTACTCGGCAGCTCTCTGGGAGCTTAGTTTTCTATTATCTAGCAAGGATTTTTTTTATAATAGCTGACCACAGGACTCAAGATTTGTACACTTAGCATTGAGCACACTGCCCTTTTGTATTTAGGTTAATAACTGAAATATTATATGTTCCGTGTTTTGAGTGAAGTAACATACCTCAGTAATGAAAATCTGGCCACATGCTGACAAATGTAAATCACTGTATACCAGCTGTCACCAGGGGGAACTATTAATTCATGCAGCAGCTTTCAAGGCTGGAGTGATATAGACTGACACACCATACAAGTACACAAATGTTTAGAAAACTGAGGACTGGCGGCTGCGTAATGACTAACCAAAAGTTAATAGCACAAAGTCATATGACACAACTTGAACTAACAAAGCAATTAAAACCAGACAAAAAGTATGTCTTCTGGAATATTTTATGGATATTGAATGCTATGTTTACAATACAGCGTGACCCTAAAGTATTCAAAAAAATTATTTTTGCTGAAATAAGTAAGATGTAATTTAGTAAAGACAAGTCCACATTGGTTACTGTAGGATGGCATAATTAAATGTACCCACCAGTGACCCATGGTAGATTCCCACCAAAAATCCCCCAATCTAAAGCAATACTGTTTTGTTGTTTCTTTGGCATTCATACCTCTCTTGGCAGGAGGGCTGCTCCTGGCCATGCACAAAAGGGACAGAGACATGTTTGTCAAACCTTCTTAGAGTCATAGGTTTTGTTAAAAAAAATCAAGGAATTGTTAGCTCTTTAGCAGGGACATTTGAAAGGAGAACATGACAATGGGTTTGAAAGCAGGGATCACAACTGAATAATATGCTAGTGAACAGCAGTCATTTGACAAATTCCACCAAATGTCCTCTCCATCTTCTCTCATATGCCCTTCAGTCCTCCAGAATCTCACTGGACCCTACCCACCTGTGGGCGACAAGGCTTCTTCTGATTCAGATTAGTGAGAGACAGTGAACAATAACAGTAATGAGAAGAATAAGAGACATCTATTTACAGGCTCAGTGGGTACAGAAAATGATAGCATGTTAGCAAGCACTATGCTACATGAAAAAAATTGGTTTTGCAGTAAATGAAAAACTAAATACAATTCCACAACAGCACACAGTCACAAAGACAAATATTATGTTCAATAGTGTTAATAGACATATCCCATGTAAAACAAGCAAGGTAATTATTTTTTTTTCCTTGACACTGATTAGGCCTCTGTTGGGTTACTGTGTTTAGTTTTAGGCACAACATTTTCAAAAAGGCAGACAAATTGGAAAAAGTTCAGAGGAGAGCAACAAAAATGATAAAAGATTTGGAAAATAAGATCTATGGGAAAAGGTTAAGTGAACTGGGCATGTTCAGACTGAAGAAAAGAAGACTGAAGGGAGGCATGATCTGTCTACAAATACATTGAGTTGCTATAAAGAGGATAGGGACAAATTATTCTCATTAGTCAATGAGGACAGAACAAGAACTAATGGGCTTATGCTGCAGCAGAGAACATCTAGGTTAAGTGTAAAGGAAAAACTTTAACTAATAGAACAGTTAGAAATACAACATGCTGCCAAAGGATCCTGAAAAACTCCCTCTGAGATTCAGGTTTTAGCTTACTCTTGCTTTATATCTGATAGAGGGATGATCACACAGCAGCTAGGGCTCCAGCCAGTTTCTTTCTGCACTGCAGATTTCTTACGTGACCTTGGGTGAGCTGGTTAACACTGCATTTCAGCTCCCTAGCTGTAAAACAGTGGCAAAAGCAATTCCCTAGCTCTCAGAGATGCTGTAAGGATAAATACTTAAGGATTCTCAGACACTCTGTGAGATGTCTAAGTAAGTATACGAATTAAACATTCCAACCTGCCACAATGCAAAGGCACCAACTGCCTGGCATACCTGTAGGTCACTTCCAAGCCTTCTGTGGCTGGTGCAATGCACTTTAGCTAACACATCCAGCCTAGGATGCATTAGGATGATACAGCCTAAGCTGCATCTGAGGAAAAAAAAGAGTAAAAAGTAACAATAAATCAGTGGCACTGTGGCTGATATAGCAACTCACTAGCACCCTGGCCCGACTGTCTGCTGAAATTGGTGGTCTCTCTCTGTCCCAGCAAAAGATGGATCAAGACTGATTACTAGTTATTAAGCATGAAAAGGGGCCAGTTGTCAGGATTCTTTCCTAGCGGGCTATACAATTTCTACTACAGCAATATTGCTGAGATCAAACCTCAGAAGTAGATTAGAATCAAGTTAGAAAGGCAGAGAACATTAAAAGTAAACAATAAAGATCCTAGAGGAAAAAAAAATGTGTTAAACTTTTAATCAAAGGTTTATCCTGTTTCGCACAGATTCACCAAATGGTAGGGGTTGGAAGGGACTTTTGGAGATCATCTCGTCCAAACCACTGGCCAAAGCAGGTTCATCTAGAGCAGGTTTCACAGGATTGTGTCCAGGTAGGTGTTGAGTATCTCCACAGAAGGGGACTCCACAACCTCTCTGAGCAGCCTGTTCCACTGCTCTGTCATCCTCAAAGCAAGGAAGTTTTCCTCATGTTGAGATGGAATTTCCTGTGTTCCAGCTTGTGCCTGTTGCCCCTTGTCCTGTTATTGGGCACCAATGAAAAGAGTCTGATCCCATCCTCTTGACACTTGCCTCTTTATAAGCATTGATAAGATCCCCTCTCAGTCTTCTCTTCTCCAGGTTAAAACAGGCTCAGGTCTCTCAGCCTTTCCTCATAAGGGAGATGCTCCATTCCCCTGATCATCTTCATAGACTCTGATGGACTCTCTCCACTAATTCCCTGTCCTTCTTGAACTGGGAGCCCAGAACTGGACACAGTACTCCCGATGCAGTGTTGCTAGGGCAGAATCAGAGGGGGAGGATAACCTCCCTTGACCTGCTGGTCATGGTCTTTTTAATGCACCTCAGGACACCATTGGCCTTCTTGCCCTCAAGGGCACATTGCTAGCTCATGGTCAACTTGTTGCCCACCAGGACTCCCAGGTCTCTTTTTGTTGCCATGTGATTAGTTTTGATGTTACAAGGGAACTGCATTTCCTATCTAAAAGTAATTATCAAGAATAAATATATGAAAATGAATTATATTAAAAGCTCAGATATAAAGGAACAGCAGCAACATCCCTTTAAAAAAATTGGGGCTTTGTGACACTAATAGTTGAGACTGTGAAAGATAAAATATTGTAAATAAATGTAGCGAGTTTAAATTTCTCATTTAGTTCCTCTATTTTACCCAGCATGGGCTTTGTGAAGAGTTTAACAATATTCCTTTTTTTATTTGTTTAATTTTCCCATATACCACTGACGTATTTTCATCTTAGTTGTTTACATTTCCAGATAGACAGAATACACATCTGCCTGGCTCTCAGTACAGTGAGACTCACAATAACATAGTGTTGTATTTCCCAAGATATTTTGTCCTGTACCTTCTTCAACTACAGCCCAACTATTCCAGACCCCCGTTAGCTCAACTGAGGCATCAGCTGAGGTTACCTATAGCACATGCAGTTACAAGAACTACTTTTCCAAACACAAATCCAGGCTTGCTACTGTAGTACAAACATCCACTTTGAAGAATTCTTACTTAAAATATGCAGTGTAAAAAAAGTTAAGCATCCTTTGACTCCTCCATTGCAACAGAAAACCCTGAATATACATTGAAATAAAAGAAAGTTATGAGAAAGATCTGATTTGCTATTAGCATGTAGAACTCAAGGGACAACAAAATAAATAACAAACCACTGCACTCTAAAACATTTACGTAAAAAATAAACTGAAGCCATGTCAGATTTCAAGTGCTGAAGCATAAAACGGGACAAATTTCAAGAAAAGATTAAATGTGTCTCCCCATGGGCACAAGCGGTTTCACTGACTAGCAGCTATGCAAAAAAAAGTGATGTAAATGACAGGATAACTGGAAAGTAAGTCATGAACCCAGGTGGAGCAAATGAAAAGCATGACACAAGATCTCAGAAGACCTTGACAGTGCACAGGCACAACAAGCTAACTACCATTAACCCAAATGTTATCAGCATTTCATCTGGGAAGTTAAATGTTTACTGCATGGAGTTATGTGCTATATGCTTATTCATATGCATGCTGACACTCACTACAAAAGCCTTTCAAGTAGAATTGCGTGAACCATAGATGTTTTTTTATTCAGTTGAGAAACCAACAACAAAAATTCAGCTTAATATTTGGCTTTGTTTTCAAGTTATTTCAGCCGTCTTTTAATCCTCTGGGGGGAAAATGTATAGCGGAATTCGAAATGAAAAGTTTTTTTGAAATAAACAGCTATAACATTTTGTTTCAAAAAATAAAAAGCAGAAAAAAGAAAAAGACTGATAGGGAAGAAAAAAAAGCTCCAAAGGGAAAACAGAGATGCAAGACTAACTTTGAACTTAGACACTTCCCACATTGTAATCAAGTGACTTGCCAGCCAACCACACATGTATATCAGAGAAACAAGTGAGAATGAGACTGTAGGGAGTGTGATAACAGTTCTGTACTCAGAGTACTTTCATCTCGTAGTACATATATTTGTGCAATTGATACATTTAGCAGTTGCAGTTTTTCATGTTGCAGATGACAGTTAGCCCAATAGCTTGTAGATACTGCTTTGCTAATAAAAAAAACCCAAAGTAATTAAAGGGTTTGATAACATAGAAGCAGCTCTTGTACACACATTACAGAGAAGATGGTCTGTGACGGTTTCATATGTGTACTACTCAGTGACTCAGTTTTAGTCAAATTATTTCCAGGTTGTAGATCAAAAAGGAAATAGATAATTCCTTCCCTCTCCCTTTGAAATTTTCTTAGAAGGTTATTTCTCTTAACTCCCATGGAAATAATAGAAATAGTCTATTTCAGACTTCAAGGAGTACTGCACATCATGAAAAAAATAAGTTGATGCAAAGTATTTCCTGCCATTATTTAGTACTCAATCATATCAGAATACATAGAATCACAGAATCATTTAGGTTGGAAAAGACCTTTAAGATCATCAGCGGTTAACCTAACACTCCAAAACCACCACTAAACCTAAGCAGCACCGCTACCCATCTTAAATACCTCCAGGGATGGTGATTCAACCACTTCCCTGGGCAGCCTGTTCCAATGCTTGATGACCCTTTCAGTAAAGAAATTTTTCTAATATACAAGTTAAACTTCCCCTGGCACAACTTGAGGCCATTTCCTCTTGTCCTATCGCTTGTTACTTGGGAGACAAGATGGACCCACACCTGTCTACAACCTCCTTTTAGGTAGTTGTAGAGAACAATGTCTCCCCTGAGCCTTTTCCAGGCTAAACAACCCCAGTTCCCCAAGCCACTCTTCACAAGACTTGTTCTCTACACCCTTCACCAGCTACATTGCCCTCCTCTGCACATACTCCAGCACCTCAGTGTCCCTCCTGAAGTGAGAGGCCCAAAACTGAACACAGTATTTGAGATGTAGCCTCATGAGATGTACTCAGTGCTGAGTACAGCAGGATAACCACTTCCCTAGTCCCGCTGGTCACACTGTTTCTGATATAAACCAGGATGCTGTTGGCTTGCCTGGCCACCTGGGCACACTGCTGGCTCATATTCATCTGGCATGTTAGACTAGAGCCATAGTTAAACATGTCAAGTTTCATGTATATATTTGCATTTGTTTTCCTTCAAGCTTTATGGGTTGAATGATGCCAGTAACAGAGGGAAAGCATGTTTGTCTTTCTTAACTGTCACTGAGAGACAGATAAGTAAAATGGATGTGGGTGTTTCTGGTTTCTTTCTTACTAATGAAGCTTTTCAAGTATTCCAATAATGAAGAGTTTGACATTCAAAGCATTTGCATCTACAGCCCTCAGCAGGGTATGCCATGAACAAGAAACCTAAACTTCCATACTGATATGAGATACAGGGGTTAATCTAGCAAAGACAACAACAGCTAAGGAAAAAAATATGAACAAGCATAATCCCTCAGGTTTGGTGCAGCAAAACACATGCAGAGGGTCACTCTGACCTAAAAATAATATATTGCCACTGGTGTAGCTAGTGAGTGGATAGACAGTAGAATCACAGAAGAGCCCACAGGCCTCTCGAGCTAAAATGAGAGAAGAAATCAGCAAAAAGCAGGATTTATCTGGAAGTGACTGTTTTCATCTGTGCATTTGGGCCAACGCCAACTATTCTACTCCCCCGTGTACTACTAGATTATTTGGCTTGATCAATTAATCTAATTTTAAACTGTTTGGGGGAAGGGAAAATCAGTTAGAGGAACGCATTGATGGTGGCATCAGATATGTTTGATTCAATATTGTCTATCTACAGCAAAACATATATAGCGCAGTTTCCTTGAACACAATCAGATTCAGATGAGGCATTTTCCTTGCTGACTCCTACAAGCTCTTGTTAGGTAATATTCAGCTTCAAAAATAACCCTTTCAGTCTTTCCTCTATTTCATGTTACCTGTCTGCTGAAATGTCTGTTCCTTCCTTGCTTCCCTGTTTCTTTCCTCTTTTCTGAGCCCTTGCGTCTCTGTCACAAGTTTTCAGACCCCAAAAAAAACAGTACGCAAGAAAATCTCTCCACATTGGTATGTATTTCAAATGTCCTGATGATGACTGCTATTATTTCAGTTGTCTGGTTTCACTGGGGAGTTTCATAGGCTCTCACCTTTATACCAAAATGAAACAACGTCGTTTACATTCACTAATGAAACTAGCAGGCATAACCAACTTCTAACTGTATGATTTCATGAACAATTCCTGTGCATTAGAAATCCTGATGGAAATAACCTGACCCAAAAGCTAAGCCACAAGAAGAGGATGGTTTAGAAACACAACGTTAAATAATAGATCAGAAGATCACTTATTCTAGACCTGAAAAAGAAATGTGGCATATGGAGACATGGAAAGGTACTGTTATAATGAACATTGCTTAGGCCTCCAACCTTCTAGCTGTAGCATTGGCTAAAGAAGGTAAGAAAAGCTCTTTTAAAATGTTGACTGATAACCTTTTTCGCAGACAAGAAAAAGGAGTGCAAAGAGAACAGATTTAAAAATAAAAATAAATTCTACTTCTTTACTCTCCCTAATAGTTTGCTCCAATCTCATGTAAGTTTTAGTGCAAAAATATTTAAACTGTAAAATTTATTTCCTTCCAAGTGAAGAGCCAAAGCCAAAAAGAAAATTTCTCATCAAAATTGGTTTAATCGAAATGTGTATGTTCTATCAAAAAACTGAATAAAAATGATGTAATGAGCTGTATTTGTTCTCTTCCTTCATTCCTAGATGATACTGATATCCCTTCCTGCACCCCAATAAAAAGGAGATGCAGCAGCTCCTTTAAACAATCCAGCCACTGGAAAGCAAAGTGAGACTTGGCAGGAGCAGTATTCCCTATGGCAGAGATTGAGCTTGCATCAGCAACACTGTTGGAATTTAATACTAAATAAGAGAGTAGATAATAAAGTGGGATTCATGTCACTTAGTTTTAGATGCCTATACTACTTTTAGACTACTACTATTAGACACCTACCTTTTTATTATTCACCCTAGTCACTCTTTACAGTCAATAGAAAGGAACAAGCATTTTTAACATGTTTCATCTGAACTGTTTTAAATGTTCATATTCGGATGAGATAAATTTTGCTCTAGTATTGTCTTACTTTCTCTAGTGGGAGTCATAGGAGTTCATTGTATACCTTTACTGTAGACATCTGCATTTGGTCATATAAATCCCAGCCAAAAAGAAAACAGAGAAATTGTCCAGGCAGCCAGGAGTCAGGTTAGAAAAACTAAAGCCCAGACAGAGTTAAATCTGGCCAGGGACATCACATGCAATAAGAAAGCCTTCTGTAGGTATAACAGTGACAAAAGGAAGACTAGGGAAAACGTGGGTCCACTCAGAAAGGAAACAGAAGACCTGGCCACCCAGGACATGAAGAAAGCTGAGGTACTCAACAACATTTTTGCCTCAGTCTTCACTGAGGAGTGCTCTGGCCACACCACCAAAGTTGCATAAGGCAAAGGCAGGAACTGGAAGAAAGACATACTGCCCACCACAGGAGAAGACCCAGTCCAAGACCATATGAAGGTGTACAAGTCCATGGGATCTGAGGATTCATCCTCAGGTCCTAGGAAAACTGGCATATGAAGTTGCCAAGCCACCATCCATCATATTTGAGAAGTTGTGGCAGTCTGGTGAAGTTCACACTCACTGGAAACTGACAAACATAAACCCCATTTTTTAAAAATGGTAAAAAGGAAGATCCAAGGAACTACGGGCTAGTCAGTCCCACTTCTGTGCCCAACAATATCATGGAGCAGATCCTCCTGGAAACTCTACTAAGACACATGGAAAATGAAGAGGTGTTCAGTGACAGCCAACATGGTTTCACTAAGGGCAAATCGTGCCTGACAAATTTGGTGGCCTTCTACAACAAAGTTATAGTATTGGTGGATAAGGGGAGAGCAACAGATATAATCTACCTGGACTTGTGCAAGGCATTTGACACTGTCCCGTGTGATATCTTGATCTCTAAATTGGAGAGACATGGATTTGACTGGTGGATCACTTGGCAAATAAGTAACTGGCTGGACGGTCGCACTCAAACAGTTGCAGTGGACAGCCTGATGTCCAAGTGGTGCACAGTGACAAGTGGTGTTCCTCAGGGTTAGGTACTGGGACCGGCATTTTTTAACATCTTTGTTGGCAATATGGACAGTGGGGTTGAGTGCACCCTCAGCAAATTTGCCAATGACAAGCTGTGTGGAGCAGTCAGCATGCTGGAGGGACGGGATATCATCCAGAGGGACCTGGACAGACTTGAGAGGTGGTCCTGTGCAAACCTCATGAAGTTCAACCAGGCCAAGTTCAAGGTTGTGCACTTGGGTCGAGGCAATCCCAAGCACAAATACAGCCTGGGTGCAGCCCTGAGGAGAAGGACTTGGGGGTGTTGGCTGATGAGAAGCTCAGGATGAGCCAGCAATGTGTGTTTGCAGCCCAGAAGGCCAGCCACATCCTGTGCTGCATCAGAAGAAGTGTGGCCAGCAGGTTGAGGAAGGTGATTCTATCCCTCTGCTCTGCTCTGGTGAGACCCAACCTGGAATACTGTGTCCAGCTTTGGAGCCCTCAACATAAGAAGGACATGGACCTGTTGGAGGCCCATGGAGTGGGTCCAGAGGAGGGCCATGAAGATGATCAGAGGGTTAGAGCACCTCTGTTATGAAGACAGGCTGAGAGAGTTGGCGTTGCTCAGCCTGGAGAAGAGAAGGCTCCAGGGAGACCTTATAGCAACTTCCAATATCTGAAAGGAACCTACAAGAAAGCTGGAGAGGGACTTCTTATAGGGGCATGTAGTGATAGGACAAGGGGTAATGGCATTAAACTGGAAGAGGGTAGATTTAAAATAGGTATCCGGAAAAAAATTTACTCCGAGGCACTGGCACAGGTTGCCTTGGGAAGTTATGGAGGCCCCATCCCTGGAGGTGTTCAAGGCCAGACTGGATGGGGCTTTGAGCAACCAGGTCTAGTGGGAAGTGTCCTTGCCCAGGGCAAGGGGGTTAGAATTAGATGATCTTTAAGGTCCTTTCCATCCTAAACCATTCTATTATTCTATGATTCTATGAAAACAAGACCAAGGGAGAAAAAGAGGGAGAAAGCCTTAAGGAGACATCATAGCACAAGAGTCCCCAGCATGTAACACAACCTAAAATTTAAAAGCTAAAAGGCACAATTTAAAGTTAAAGAAGACAGAAGTAAAACAGCATCTCAAAAGGTACTTAATATAGCAGTTATTCTTCATTAGATGGATCAGAAGCAGCATGTAGCCTTTTCCCCTTAATTCAACATTGAAAGGTCATCTAGCTCACTGCCCTGGCATGGCAACTTTTTCTGTGTTGTACATCTGTTAGTGTCTTGACAGGTTTCAAAATATATGAACTCAAGGAACATTACTCTTTCCCTAAGGAAAGAATGAAACAGTTTTAAAAAAATATCCTCAGAGGATTCTTTTTTCTGAAATTAACTGTGGAATATTCTTTTTCCTGTTTTGATTCCATTTCCATCTTGTACGTTCCAAATAATTGTCTTTGTTTTCACACATGTTAAGGTACTTACAAGCACTATTTGTGGAAAAAAGAGGTTAAACTGTAATGTACTGCTGTTATAGTTGGACTCAGTCATCAACTCAGCAAGGGGGTCAAAGTGCAAAGAACAGATGAAATTATCTCATGACACTAAATTATAATTACCACAGGGGATTTTTTAATTTTCAAATTACCATGCCATACAATTTTAACAATTTGAAACATTTCCTTTCTTTCAGAATGAGAAGGAATTCAAACAACTGAAAGTGAAAAATATTAAGAAAAGAAACAATGCAGAAAATTTTCATTCCATCAGTGGAGGGGACTACTTTTTTCCTTGCAATTATGAGAAAAGGCACACATAAAACCCAGCCTTTTTCAGATTTGTGTTACATTTTCTTCACTTTACAAACAAATAGAAATGTGTAGCATTTTGTAAAAAACCACAGCTTAAAAGATCACCAGTTTTAAGCACTGTTTTTTAAAGTTTGTAAAGCTTTGTAACAGCAAAGAAGGTTGGTAGCAGGAGTATTAATGGGAATAAGAACTGAGTATGACAGGGAAGTTTTTAGAGTCTTTTGTCTCTTTTAGACTTGATACATTTCAGTACTTCAACCGTTCCTAAATACTTTCTTTCTCTACCAGAGTTTTAATATTCAGTTATACAATACTGCACTTCAGGTAATCGTATTTGTAAATGAATCCGTAGGATTGATGTTCATATGTAGTTTAATTTGTTAGACACAATCTTGAAAAGTCATAAACTCACTTTGCATCTTTACATACTCATATATTAAAGAGGTATAATTTATAATAAACATCTGCTTTATAATACCAATGTGACAGAAGGCATTAGGCAAGGAAAATTGACTGTGAGTGTGAGACACCAAACACAAATATGCACATATATAATTAAACCTTTAAAATATAGCTGAGTGATTTTCTTATGCCAGTCCAAGGATTATTAATACACACGTCAATGTCAAATTTAATAAAGCTGTTGCGTTAATTGTAACTATGGTGCCTTGTACTAACACCTGTCAAGGTATTTCTGGTGCAGAAAATCTTTGTCATGAGTGAGCTAGATAACATAAATTATAAGTGAACTAGCCTTTTACCTCAGGAGATCCAAATTCAAATACTGCTTTTAGTCTCAAATGAGTTGTTTGTCACAACCCACTGAACCTCCAAATATGGCACAGTTCTGCATGGCTGGAAATCTGGACTCGGGAGACGTGAAAGATTGGAATATCAGACTGTATCACTAATCAAGATTATGGTGTATTGGCAGAGACAAGTAGAAAAGTGTGTGTGTGTGCATGTAGCAATTGCCAGCTCCTTCTCGCACAAGCCAGCACTATTCATGTCTTAAATTCCATAAGCACGAAGTTTGCTACCAAATGTGGGGCAGAAAAATAAGCTGCTGTTACTAATGTCAGCTTTTGCAGATCAACCTCATAAAACTCTGTGATATTTTCCCATCAGAAGCAATGTGAATGCCAGCCAGTGCTACCTGATCTCTGAAAATGCTGAATACCTTCTTTTGAAGGCTGAATGCAAAGACCTATGAAGACTGCAATCTTATAAGTTTCAGTTTTCTGCAGAACTTCTCTCATATAAAATAGAATTTTAGAGAAGTTTCTCATCAAGAAATAAAAGGAAAAATTCCCAACAGAAAGTCAATAAAAAGTATTTTTAAGCCAATGACAGCTTCTATTAATACAGCTTTGCAGAAATAGTATCCATTAGAATTATTCCACCCAATTTTCATTGGACGTAAGGCATCATACCAAAAGACTGACACAATGCTAGATCTGTGCAGAATCACAACTCATGTTCATTTATTCAAACATAAAAGAGCAAGCTAAAGGCAGCTCCTGGCATGTTCATGTGTACAATACAGAGCAATCGTGGGAAGATGGCACCAACTTTCATCAATAAGCAGAAGAGAGGAGAGTGCTGGCAGCGTGCTCAAACCACACAAGCGTTAGTAGAGACATGAAGCCACATTTCAACCTGCAGGCCATCATTGCATGTTCTCTTTTTAACACACCTAACTCCCAGACGCGCCTTAAAGAGTTTTGTGCCACAATATCTGTCTCAAGTTCGTATAGGCTTAGCAATACATCATGAAGAATCTCTAGGCTGAACATGGAGATACAAAGCCCCAACTTAGAAGAAAAACGTCTATATTTTTAGAATAAAACAAGGAAAACTCTTATTAGCACAGGACCAAGTTGTTAGTGTGCAGGGCACTACGTTAACTTTCAACAGCCCAAAGGCAGACGTTCTGTACTACCTCAAAGAAAGCAAGAAGGAAAAAACATACACTCAGTATACATAAGGCAAGCTGTAGAGGGTGGGTACAAAGCAGAGAGTGACTGCTACAGCATAGCACAATGAGCCTCAAGTCCTCTATTAACGGAAATTTACTATATAGCTTCCCAGTTTTACTAGCACAGTCCCCTGGGAGATCACAAAGAAGAGGGGAGAACTGTTTTACCTTTCCTGTCTTCCTAAGTGAAAGATCCCTGGCGAACTGACTGAGATCTCCAAAACAAAGACTGTTGACAAAGACCTACTTAGCAGGTGGTTTTTTTCACTATGAAGTTTCAATACAGAAAAAGAAACTCACATCCTCATGTGACATTGGGGGGGGAAATAAATCTGAGTTTTGCAGTGTTCAGAAGCCAACAGAGAAACCGAGATGGCAATTTTTTTTGTCTTCATTAATAATAAACTGTCTCACTTTGCTCTTAAATAGAGATTTCATGACATTAATGTAGGCTGGACTTTGTCTTAGTACAGAAACTCCCAAATGGCAGTGTTAAGTGAAAAACATTACTGAAATTACAAAAAGTTTTTTAGAAATGCCTGTTAGGCAAGAGCTGTTATGATCTATCAGTCCAATAAGTAATACATATTTTATAAAAAGCCTAATACATATTTACATAAATAGGCAATTAATGTTTCAGAAAGTATATGTGCTTTCAGTTACTTATTGAAACAGCAATCCTATTTCAATCTCATTTATAGAAAAAAAACAAACAGTATTTATACAAATTTATACAGGGATATAAATATGAAAACTATCTAAAACCCCAAACTGCTCAACAGTAAACAATAAACAAAAGTCAAAATGAAGACCAAATACTATGCTTAGTTATGTTTATTATGGAAAGGGATTGTATAGGAAAAAATAAGTTTTTTTAATTCACATGCTTGTGCCTATGCCTTGTAGCTGATACAGCCTTCTAGAACAGCAGAGAACAATAAGCAATGTTTTGACACACTGATGTTGTAATGGGGTAAGAAAAGGTGAATAAGTGATGTGCAGCCGGTAAATAAGAAGCATAGAGACTTACGGAATACAGATCGCTTCATTCAGACTAAGTTTATGACATTTATCTTCAGATAAAGTAGGTATTAGAAGGCTACAGGCACACAAATATGTATACATATATTTGAGTCTGTCTTCTAACTAAACAAGGGGATCTAAGTATTGTTTCTCTTTCAAAGAGAAACTCGTAATAGAGTCAGATATTTCTTTGTTATAATCCTGTTTGTTTACGAAAATGTTCAGAATCCTGCCTTTCATAACAAAGTAGCAAATAATCAAAGGAATTAAAAATGCATAAAACGTTGCCTTTGGTCACAGTTGTCAGTGCTATTTTCAATCAGAACTTTTCTGAAAAACTTTTATTCTTACCTTTATTCAAGATGCATTCTCAGGATTTGTTCAAAATACATCTGATCCTTACTTAACAGTCTTGCCTACCTGCTTCTCTGGACTTCCATCTCTCTGTCACAGATGCACACATCTTCAAAAACAATAACTAGTAAAATGCTTTCATCCATATGGGCCCATGCACTTGGTCTCAGTGTTTTGGATAGTGACAGATGGCTGAATTTGGGGTGGAGGGTGCTATTGCTCCAACTCTCTGGTTCCATAAAGGATCATAACTGTCAATTACAGTTATCTTAAATGATAAATGATCTGAAAGCAGATTTTTTCCAATGAATAAAAATGCATGTTTGTGGTCACACAGATTTAAAAGTCTAGTTAAAAACAATTCATGCAGAACCCTAACATTACTGCAGTACTGCATTTATTAGAGGTACAAGAAACCAAAACAATTTTAGAACTTTGAGATTCTTTCAAGGAACAAAGAAAAGCTCAAAATGGATAAAAAACAATCAAGAACAAATTAAACTCATTGCTCTAGCAACATAGAGTGACTAGAACGACCACCAAGCAAGTATACTCAGTGGTAATGGAAGGGAAAAAAGCTCACAAGCTTTTACTGAAATACAGGTTAAAAGAATTAAATGAGTCTCTTAAAAAAAAAGTAAAAAGAAAACAAGGAAAAAATAGTGAAGGATTTAGCCAATCCAAATATTATTTTGTACTACGGATATTAAAAGACTTCTGGCAGATGTTTTTAAGTAAAAAGCCTACCTTGGTCCATTTACTATGTCTTTTGATTCTGCCGGCACAGAAAGTTCTAAGAGTGCAAAAGCTTATGTTTTGATCTGGAGGAAAAAAAGGCAGAAGAATATCATCTGTATCTCTGAAAAGCTTTGGAAAAAAACAGAGCAACTGATTTGAAATTAAACAATCAAACATGTAGATTCCTCGGGCTAATGAACCTGGAAAACATAGCAAGCCAGAAAAGGTTATGCGTTTGCTCTTGATGTGGTTAAGACTGTGATCATCATGCCAGCCCAAAATGACAGGGAAGAGATACAAGGAGTCCTCGGAATGGTAAAGCATGAAAGAACATTTATAATGAGGAGTGCTACTGTGGAAAGAAAGCCAACAACAGTGATTTGCAAACCTCCATAAACACTTTCAAAGACCTTAAGAAAAGAGTCCCTAGTCCAAAGGTGCTTTGGCAGTGAAAAACAAATTGAGCTGTCTCCAGATTAACATCCAATCCAGTAAGAGCTGTCTGGACACAACTGGCAAATGAGTCATAAGTGTTAATGAAACCTGCATATCAGTACAGTCGAACACAGGAGGAGACTTTAGCTTTAGTAACTGGATATGGCATGGCTCATCTCTTTAATTGCAGGAAGTCAGCACTTAGTTGAAAACAAACTGTTTGTTTTGACATGTATTGTTAAAACTTAGGCATGTGAAACTTCAGCAGACAGGATCTCCCTCTGGAGGCATTCACAGGCATCTACTGCTTTTTATTGACTACAGAGAAGTGAAACATGCATTTTTTAAAAACTGGTTTGCTAGTGGCTAAAACATAGTTGCCAGTTAGGTGACTAAGCTGGAACAAGTCCGTCCTATTCACTAAATATAAAAAAAATACTTCTTTGATTACAGATATCAGATCTGCAAATCACACACACGTCTAAGATTTGAGGACTGCCGACTCTCTTTCTGGAACATTTGGCAGAAGTGAGTCAGAACAGATTCAAGTGCGAGATATTGGTACATCAAACAGAATTTTTAAAAGAAAGAAAAGTATAGACACCATGATTCTCAGAACAATTGCTCAGGAGAGGAAGCTGCATAAAGCAGTCCCAGCTCTTAAAACAGGAATGGTTATCACCTCTCACTAGCCTACTCTGAAGTCAGAGCTCTCAGGTTTACATGAAACTCTTTGAAGATACCACACATGGTGAACTCAGGATTAATGTATGAAAAAATGTTGAAAAACCCACGGTAAGACTATTTAGGCATACCAAAGTAGAAGACAATGTTTGGAAACAATATCTGCAAATATCAGCATTTACCTCACACAGAAAAAAACAAAAGCCAAATTAGAAAAAGAACTCTGTTTGTGACAGGAGGAACTGCACATAGAGCGCAAATCAGGCACAGATTTGTTTATGTTAACTGCAGAAAATTATTGCTCCTACGCTCATAGTCTCATTTCCCTGAGACAGCTTTGCAAACGGATAGTACAGCTGACTACACCGTTATGTATATTGTACCCATTCCTGCCAAACACACTATACTTAACACAAAAATATCTAAATACGGACGTAATGACTTCAGCTACAAACAACAAAAAGACTTGCAGAGGAGTTCAATGTCACCATACACTTGAGGGCATGCAATTTACAGCCTCTAGATCTAGAGGTGTTACATCTCATTTTTTACTGTCTTCCCTTTTAAAAGGTTAGAGAAGGCTTTTTTCACTGGTAGTTGGAAAATGGTGTCTGAAAATGTAGTTCATTCTAAAAAAGCTGGCGAAATCAGTTTCTGATCATCTTATAATTAAATTGCGGGTAACATCAACGAAGCATGAGACCGTTACATCTTGACAATTTTTTTAAATTATACTTAATTATAAAATAAAGAAAACAAAACTAATTTTCATGATAGAAACTTAAAGAAACCAAAAATTTGCATAAGTATGCAAAGACAAATTCAAATAAGCAAGCGTTAAGAGTGGCAAGTTGACAACAATTAACGTAAAAGTTAATGAATCTTGCACATAGTATCTCTTGCACCTAAATATTTTCCCAGTATTTCCAAAATTGTTCTCCATCAGCTAGGACTACAGAATGGGTGAAACTTTTTCAACTTTCCTGAGACGAAGGAAATGATGAACATTAAGTCTGCCATTTTATCCCAGATGCTTTCATCAAGGGAACAATTTCAACAGAGTAAGGCAAATAAGAGATCACACTATCTAAACGAACAAGCTAACCAGTTTTTACCAACAGCACTTTCATATCTCCAGAGAAACTTGCAAGTACAAATTATGACTGGGCAACCCCCATGAGGCAAAAAAATTAAGATGAAAAACTAAGTTATGAGCAAACTTAAACTACACACATAAGTACTGCTCAAGTGAATATGTTGAATTTAGAAAAATGAAAATATTTCAATGTATTTTTCCATTTTGAAATGAAAATTGCATTAAAAAATGTTAAGCTGCTTTTATAAAACCTAGATATCTGGAAAAGGAAAATAATCCTAATTTTCAGGACATAAACTATTTTTTGTCATGAAAATAAATTTGTAGAACTTTTCATGTCACTCAGATAACAACTAACAGATTCTACTCAGAATGAAACCCAAAGCAGTTTTCCAACGTTGTAATTTAGACACATAACTAAAAGAAAAAAAAAAAACAGTCTCAGAATTTTTCACACTAACCTTTCTTTTATTTATGTGGGAAAGAAATAAGTAGGCATTATACTTTTCAGATGCTCACATAATGTAATGAGAGGGTTCAAGTTGAGGTAGCGCAGACATAATTTTAACTATAACATGAGTGAAGCAAAGCTCTGTTGACCACCTTGTTTTGGTTGACCTGTATATACTGCATTAATAACTCAGCACTAGCACTCAGTGGATAATGCTTCCAGGTATTCCAGTATTTCACCATATGTATTAGCAGAAATATTAGCAGAATATTAACTGTTTCATCATCAAAGGAAAATTTAGAGGCCATTGCTCAACAGCGTGAGTATGAGTGAAAGAAGCTCCTTCTAAATCGCTTTCCAGTACACTAAAATAAACAGGTTGCTATTTATGGGACTTTTCACCCTAAATTTCATAGCTTTACAAGGGTATAGGAGACATCGATAGACTAGCACAGTGCTTGCTTGTGTGAGCAGCAGTATACATTGAATAATTAAGTAAAAATGTGGATACCCGCAGGATCATTGGTGGGACTATATGCGTTATAAAAGTCATGTCCAACCCACATGCTGAGTTTTCAGAAGCAATATCACTTAAAGTTCTTTTAATAGCATGTGTCCTTCTTCACATAATTTATGAGAATATAACAGCTTTTTTTCAACACAGCCTATAGAATACAGCCTGGTCTATCTGGAGCCAAGCACAAAGGTATAAATCAATAGATCCCTGCTAGTGAGATCAAGAGCCTATCTTTCAAACATACCAGGAAAACCAAGGCCTCCATGCACAGAAACACTATTTGCAGCTTTCTGTCAGTGCTACAGACCCTGCTCCCCAAGGCTCCATCAGGTTTTAAATAAAAAGAAAGACAGATCTATAACACAACGATGAGAATATTGAAAGGTTTCCTCACTACAAAAATAAAAAGCAATGCGTTACTGTTGTTGCTGTTGTTGCTGTTATTACAGCTATGATTAAAGATTGTGGGTTTATGTTTTAATAATGGGTTCTGTAGGGTTAACGCAGTAAGACATTACTTATTCTATCACCTTCCACTGGGTACAACCAAAGTCTTAACGAAAGCCTGCTTTCATGTACACAACTAACTTTAATTTCTCATTTTATCAAACTGCAAACAATGTATTTAACAGGTTGGTTGGGGTATTATTACTATAATGAGCATGGGCCTGTATACTTTCATGACTGTAAACCTGTACCTCACACAGATTACGCAGGTAGTCGTATATTTCTGACAGAAGTGCACGCATCTGTCTAAATAGATATAATGTGTATGTATGTTTGTGACACTCTCAAGGTATCAATTAGCCTGACAAATAGCAAAAAAAAGATAGATGTTATTTTTCCCTGAAGCATTGAGCAGCTTACAACAAGATCAGTATGAAAATACAGACTGGTCTAATGAAGCAGTCAACAGCAAATCAGGACATTTCAGGCATGTCTCCAACAAGCAATGGAGTGTGGTATGAAAACCCTGGAATAGCCTCACCACTGATACCTCCTGAGCTAAAAGGGCTGCAGATCTATCAGCAGAGCATATTCTAAAACTAACTAGCTCTGCTGAGAAGCTGGGATCACTAGCTCAATCACAGATGTCACTCACAGCACTGGTTTTGGGATCTGAGCTTGTTCCTTGGCAAAACTCTGTTCTGCAGGATGAGACACACAAACAAGATGGGCTCTAGCCAAGGGGTATCTCCAAAGCCAACATGTGGAAATGTTTGCTGGTTTTATGCCTGATCCTGTCAGCAATCTTGAGTGTGCTCTCTGGTCACTGCACACCACGCAGTAGTTTCCGTGTGTTTTTTCCCTTGAGACCACTACATACATGAGCCCTAACCCACTTCTCTTGGCAGTGTAAACACTTGACAGACTGTATCTTTAAACAAAGCCCAATTTCTGATTTCTCTGATAGGTACAATGCGTATAGAACAAAGGTAAGAATATATGCTTAGATTTTCTTTGGCTTGCTTTATAAATTCTCAGCACAAAAGTAGCTTTAGCTGGGAAAAACACACTATCTACATGCCTGGACTTTAGAAACAAGAAAGCGTTCAGAAACATTCCTTTTTTCCATGTTTCTTTATGGATTGCCACTAGACAGTACCTGTACACTATGCTTCTCACTGTGAATACATTCTTCAGGTGTTTGTCTCTCCCTACACGGTGCACAAAGTGCAGGTGCCTCAGAGAATCCTGGACTGCAATCCAGGGTCTGAGGCATAAAAGTTCAGCATTGTAAAGCTCAACATGATGTCTTTTTTTTTTTTTTTGGATTGAGCTTTCTAGCCCCAGGCATGTTCAGTCTGCATCGACTCCTAACATACAAGCCATTGCAGCATCTCAAGCAAGACCCTTACAGCATTTCCCCTCCACCACTTTTATTTCTTGCCTGCAGCATCCCTGTTCTGTAACCCCATCACATAACCCTACAGAGGACTGCCTGACCTCAGACAGCAAGAATTGAACAGGACTTTTGCACTTCATTCTGCAACACCCTTTTGACTTGTTTTTTGTGCTATTGACAGACAAAAGATTGCAGATGATTAACAATAAAGCCACAAATATTAAAATCTGGTAGGCATTTTTTTTCCACTCTCTAAACCTTTCAGTAGCAATGGGACAGAAATTCACTTTTCACTTCTGAACTTGCTGTTACTTGCACTAAAAGAATCATAAGCAGGTATGTCATTACCAAAGCTCTTCCTCTGTGTTGTTTCTCAGGACTGTGAAATCAGTAAATACTTTCTGAAGATATAGTACTGAAACTTAAAACGTGGATTTCTTAGTTTGTAATTTTTCCTAGGTTTCACATTTTCTTTTGCCTATGCTTCTGCAGTCTGTATGCTGTTAAAAGGAAACAAAAAAATGAATCTTCAGATTGTTGATAGTAATATATCATAGTAATTCTTATGTATTATTATTAAAGAGAAACTGCAGAAGTTTTAATCTACAGTGTATCAATATCATAGATCAAACTACCTCCTTCAGAGCAGTTGCAGTCTATCATCACAAAATAATCTACAATCAGTATCATACACCATGCACAGGCAAGAAACCTGCGTATTAAAGCTTTTATTGATGCAGTCACATTGTATGCAAGGCTGCTGCTTGATAGGTCTCAGTATCCAATGCATTTACTTTTCCAATAAAAATATTCAAACTTTCATCATATGGTCTAGTACAGAGAATTCTTTGTCTTAAGACAAAAATCCGAGCTTTAAAAATACATGAAAAAATGTTTTACTTCTGTACAGATTCTGTGCATTTTTCAGACAAGGATATTAATGCTATTTGCAAGCACTAGTGAAAACTTTCAACAGCTCTGTAAGACAGATAAATTTATCTTACAATATATTATGATGAATGGATAGGCAGGGACTGTGAGCTGTGAGACCAGCAAGTCATAGTAGATCTTGAATTATTATTATTGAATCCAGATCTGGATTATTGTGTTACAGATCCAGTTTATTACCTGATCATTGTTGAATCCAGATCCAGATTCATCCAGATTATTGAGTTGTTATTACTTTTGAATCCGGATCTTGGATTCATGTTTCTTTTCGCTAAGATAAATAGATTCCTGACAGGGTGGCCCTATACTGTGATGATTAGGACATTACAGAACTCTTGTTCCAGGAGGTTAGTAGTAGTAAACAACAGCTTAAGTAAAGGGAGAAATAAGATCTGGAGGCATCACTGGCTTTCTGCTCTGCTCTTCTCTTCCCCTTGCCCCTCCTCTCTTCCTCTTTTCTCCTTGATAACTTTGTACCAGAAAAGAATTCTAACAGAAATGTTAAATCAGATTTAAAAAAAAAAAAAAAAAAAGAAAGAAAGAAACTGGGAAAAGAAAAGGTCACAATTCAGCTGCATAAGGAGATGAGCATGAGAAGAACTTCCCTGACTAAGTAAGCAATCTTTAGCCCATACAGGGAAAAATGCAAAGTAATCAATCTTAAAAGGATGCAAACTAAAGCTGTCTGTAGTTTGGAGGCCAAGACTATGCCACTTTGTCCTTTCCCTTGACTGCTCAAGCTGGAAGACAAAACTAAAGCACACTGTGCCCCTCCTGCTAATTCAGATTTCTTTCATGCAGGAGTGAGGGCATGGAGAATGGGAGGAGACAGTACCTTCTCAAACTGGAATGCCAGTGCAGCAGACAGATTCATCAGCGCCCAGATCTAAGAAGCACTGTTATAGTCCCCAGTGCAGACAAGTCCAAGAAGATATTCTATAAATTGTAATGCATGCCCCAAGCTCTAAAGAAATTGATGTATTTCAGTGAAAATCCTAAACAATCAAACAAATCCTCTCAAAAAACTTTATGTGGACACAAAGATGTTGTATGCATTTTCTTAATAGTTTAAAAGGAAGACTGGTGAAATAAAAGAGTATATTGCTAAACTTCACAGGGTGGCTGGTGTGTAATTCAGAAATTTTAGGAATGTCGTGGGTCATGTTGGGATGGAGTTAATTTTTTTCATAGATTTGTGACCAAGACAGTGTTGATAAAACACCAATGTTTTATTTATTACTGAAAAGCACCCGCGCAATGTCAAGGTCTTCTCTGTTTGTCACTCTGACACCCCTCAGCAAGTAAGCTGGCGTGTAGGCAAGAAGTTGGGAGGGCACACACCTCACCCAAACTGACCAAGGAGTACCGTACAATGTCATGCTTGGCAATAAAACTGAGGAAAGAGGGAGTTTTTCCAGTGTAGCCAATGCTCAGAGACTAACTGGGCATGAAACTGCTAGTGGGAGGTGGTGAGAGATTACCTTTGCCTCACCTGGTGTTTTTCTTGTGGCTTTCTCCCTTCACTTATTAAACCATCTTTATCTTGGCCCACACTTTTTTCCTGACTTTTGCCCTGTTTCTCTCCCCCATCCCACTGCGGGTAGGAGTGACTGAATGTCTGGGTGGGGACTTAGCTGCCAGCTGGGGTCACCTCAATACAGGAGATAAATTAATCTGTGATAAATCGGTAATATTGATGAAAGATGCAGCAGCTGAAATGTAAATGTTCAGGAATCCCAAAGAAGCTCTACAGAAAACAACGGGTATGTGCAGTCCAAAATCAAGCGCAGAGCTGGAGTGGAGCAGACAGGTAAGTAATTTACTGATCCGCATTGAGAAAGCATGGAAATAGGGAAGAAACACCAAAATATCAAACAAATACAACTCAGAGAAATATTAAGGCTGCAAGGAAGACTTGAAAGCTCAATGGTGGAAATTATTTGCATATGATGACATATACAACTCTTGTGGTAAAGAGAAATCAGTTTGTTAAACCAAAAGAACAAGTATCAATTCAAAGGATATTTTTTTTTTTTGCACATATATCACACTAATACAGTGTAAATTAGCAAAAAATAGATGGTTTGTATAGTGTGGACTATCATCAACTACAAAGACAAGATAGTAGAAAATATAGGAATTTAAAGGTAGATATCAAGTTCCCTAGATTAAGATTTCCTTAGTACTACACAAGCAAGAAAACCTGCAATCAGGCTAACCTATTTCAAAATCATGTGATGATATTTTCAGTAACAACTGCAAGCACAAAACCAAAGAAAAGTATGGAATGTCAAGCATCTCGTTTAACACAGGAATGACACTTTCAGATAAAAGAAGTCAATTTTTAAATTTTGTAGAGTTCAGGCAGAGGGCAATGATACACACTCTAATAAAAATTTTTTAAAAAACCACAAACAAACACTTAAAGCAGGCAAACCCACTGTGGTACCTGTCTGCTACAGGTTACAATGATGTTTTTGAAAATCTGAAATGACTTCTTCTGTGTTACTTATGAAGATAGCTGAAGCAATATTGCTGGAACAGCATCTGTCTTTTCAAGTGTCCAGTGCGTTAGAAGAAAAAAATATATAAAGAGGAGCAAATAAGCACATGATAGATAAAGACGTCTTTGTGAAAGTCAAGGAGCATATATGTTGGCTAAGTAGTGTGGTAGATATTGAAATGTCAGGCAAGAAGCGCGTTTCTACAGACTCAAGCTATTTAAATAAAACACAAAGAGTGCTCCCTGCCAAACGTCTACAGTCATGAAATATTACCTGACTTGGCAAAAGCAAAAATTGAAAATTACAGGAAAAAGACCTAGTGCCAAATTCCAAAATGCAAAAGATAGATATTGGCAAGTATTCCTTAGTAGCAAAAGTGGCTATCTCACAACATTCTGCACAGCAGAAGTGTATCCAAATTGTCTGAGGTTGTTCCCTGGAATGAAAATTAGTCCAACTATATCATATTTGATGTTGGACAGAGGCACTATGGTAGAAGGTATAGCGGACCTCAATCATGACTTCCTTTGCATGATAGAGGAATCAGGGAAATCAGTCACAAACGATGTAAGTACAAGCTGACTTCATGATGAGCAATACTCACTGCTGTACAGGTCACATATAACAGTCCTCTTTTTTCCCAACACCTTAATTAAGAAAGCAAATAAAATGCGAGAAATGTCCATACTTGAGATACTAATTACTCAGAGGCTACTAGTAATTACAAAATACATTTCTGAGGTGGGGGAAAATAACATGTGTGTGCAAATCTTTGAAGCTACTGCTGAAAGATGTCATATAACAATTAGTTCAATAAAACATAGCCATTAGGTGTGTCAATACAGGGATGTGAGTAAAGAAACTGCTGTCAGCGTGATGTTAGTGAGACGGGACACAGAGCAGTACTCTTACAGAATAAAGTCTAGGATTACTAGCATCACCCAAATCCAAATAAGTGGAATTTGAAAAGCAATTTCTTATAACACTGTTTGCATGCAAACAGTTTGAACAATATGGTCAAAGATAGGAGAACTATCCCAGTAGGAAGTACCCGTAAATCGCTTGGGAGTGCTTTTTAAAAAATACTGTCAGTCACAGACAGCCTTTAGTGTATGCTACTGAAACTGCAAAGTGTAAGCATGAAAGAGACTGACAAATACATTGCTGATTTCTTATCCAGAGCAGCCTTGCAGTGCACAACTACGGCAACTTAACAAGAATGTGAAATCTCTAGCCTGATATTAATGCAGAAAATGCAGAGAGACAGAAGCATCAGCTAAGCCTGTTATGTGCCAGTTTCAAGGTAGGGGCTACAACATATCTAAGAACAAATGATACAAGACATAGATTTACAAGTGCTTGCATCTATCATTCTGTCACACTCTGTCAGGACAGCCAGACACTGTGGGAGAAGCCCTGTCTGCTTCCCAAGAAAACTGGAACTGCCCAGATGAGCTGAGAATTCAAGATAGCATCGTATATAAAGTCAATTGAATCATAAACCCAAGGTCTTCTTTCAGGTGTGCACTGAAGCCATACAGGAATAGTGTCCCGTTCACATAATGCAGTGACATTGCATACTCTGCAGCAGTGCTGCACTAAGGCAAGGTATTTGAGACCTCGGGAGCAGCTTTGCAATGCCTATGATGAAACAGAAGCTAGGCTACAGGACACTACCTGCTAAAGATTTTTATTCTAATGACAATAACTGATAAAAGGCAATGAAATTACACAAAATCCCAACAGGCTTTGGAACAGCCCACAGTCATAATTACAAATGGTCATTTTGTTTGCATGCCAACACAGATTATTTCTTCATTAGACTGTGCTATGTGGACATCAGTGGCAAAATTCAGATTCTCTAAATTCTGTCTGCAAATGTAGGCATCTACATGTGACTTAGAAACATAACATCCTATTATAGGCACTGGAAATATAACGAACACGGCCATTGAAGTCCCTAGGACTGTTCATCTGATTGAATACATCTTCCAAGGACAGGCA
>VZSF01004814.1:27508-74000 GCA_013398295.1 Chionis minor
GGACGGGGAAGGGGAGGGGGGACACACGCACACACGGCCCCGGGGGGCGGCTCCCCCGCTGGCACCCCCGGCCGCCTAGGGGGGACCCTTCCCCGCCAGGTCCCTGGGGATTGGGGAGCTCCTGCTGCCCCCTGCACCGGGCGGAGAGTGGCCCGGCCACGGGGCGCGGAGCATCCACCAGTGAGCATCCCAAACTACCACATGTGGAGCATCCCACCGGTGAGCATCCCAAACCAGTGAGTGCGGAGCATCCCACCGGTGAGCATCGCAAACCCCCATGTGTGGAGCATCCCACCAGCGAGCATCCTGAACCCCCATATGTGGAGCCCCCCACTGGTGAGTGTCCCGAACCAGCAGGTGCAGAGCATCCCGCCCGTGAGCATCCCAAACCACCAGTGTGGAGCCCCCCACTGGTGAGTGTCCCAAACCCCCACGTGTGGAGCATCCCGCCCGTGAGCATCCCAAACCACCAGTGTGGAGCCCCCCACTGGTGAGTGTCCCAAACCCCCACGTGTGGAGCATCCCGCCGGCGAGCATCCCAAACCCCCATGTGTGGAGCATCCCACCAGTGAGCATCCCGAACCAGCGGGTGCGGAGCATCCCACCGGCAAGCATCCTGAACCCCTACGCGTGGAACATCCCTGGCTGCCGAGCAGAGAGTGTTCTGTGAGCAAACATCCCAAACCGCAGGGTGTGGAGCATCCCAAACCACAGAGTATCCAGCATCTCTGGAGGGAGCATCTCCAGAGCGAGTGTCCCTGGCCACCAGCTGTGGAGCATCCCAGGCGTGAGCTTCCCACGCCAAATGCCTACAGAGAGACTTCACGTTTCGTGGGAAGGGAAGGGCACATCCTCATCCTCCGCCTCCCAGGCCAGGAGCTCTGCGGAGCCCGTTCCCCCCGGGGTCCCTGCAGCCGGCACAGCCCACCCGCTCCCATTCCCCTCCGTCCTCTCCGGACTCAGCGTTGAGCCGGGCTCCACGTGTGTTTCCCAGCCAACACCCACAGCTCCTTGCTGTTCCGTCTTATTCCCCTCAGCTCCACGCTGCCTCCCACTAGGAGATGGGGAAACTGAGGCACGCTGCCGGGAATCCGTTTTCCAAGCAAGCCGGGGCCAGAGGGGCCCCGTCCCAGCCGTAACCACGCGCTTTCTGCACCTTTGCCGAAGCCGGGTCCCCCCAGCCTGTGCTCCCCCTGGAGAGGAGAGCAGGTTCAAGGCTTCGCTCAGTGAATTATTTAACGTGGCGGTTGGAGATCCTGGCGCTGGCACGGGCCCTTGCGAGCACTGCGGTATTCGGTTGGCCTCGGGAAACACGCTCAATAAATAGACAATTTTATTTACTGGGGCACGGGGGAAACGGCGCTGGTAAAACCCACCCCAGGAGCCTGCAACATCCCCCTCTGGGAATGCCTCTCCCTCCCGCCGCCACAGACCCCCCCGGCAGCGAGATGGGGGCGAGAGCTGTGTCCGTGGAGGCTGAAATCCTGTAAATCCCAACCGAATTCCCCCCTGTGAGTGACCGGTGTCTCCTCCGCGCTGCCCTCCAGCCCTCAGCCCTGCAGCCCCCTCGGAACGTGCTCCCCAAGGGGACGCAGCCCCTGGCGGCGCACAGGGTCCCCCCGGCACCTCTCGCCCCCCCGGCAGACGCTCCCCGCAGCCGAGCTGCCGCGGCGGGAGCACCCTGACCTTCTTCCCGCTGCCGTTCGGTTCAGCGCGTTCCCCTCGGCCACGAGGTTTGGGTTTCACCTGGCCATCGATTAAAGGCTCCGGGCTGCGGAGGGGGCAGGGGTAAGGTGACCTGGGAAGGGCTTCGGCCAAGGTGGGTGCTGGCGTGAGAGGAGTCGGGGGAGGTGGGAACTGGCTTATTCCTGCTGCGGCTTCGCAGCTGGATGGGGAATATCCAGGCTGATGTCCCGGGCTTGCCAGGGGAGCCTCGGCAGAGCTGTGTTTGTAAGCGAAGAAGAACCGCTGATTATTTTTTTTTTAAACAAAGACGTCACTTCTCTAAATTGTTTGCTGGAATCAGCGAGCTGCTCATAAATTAGGGGAGGAGGCGTGCTACCACCGTCACTGTCGCTTTCTGGCCTCCTGCGGTTTTACTTTTGCTTTTTAGACCCCGAGCAGCCCCCCGGTAGCGAAGGAAACTTTGCAAGGCTGCAGGCTCAGCCGTCCCGGCCAGCGATGCCGGTCGTTCCCGGCTGGGCTGAGCATCCCAGGGTGGGATAACAGGGGCATGGAGCAGGTGCCAGGCTGGTGCTGTGGGTCACCGCACACGGGGAAGGGGCCGGTCCCATCCGCGCCTTGGCACTGCTCGGACCCTGGGAACTGCCATCGATCCTGGAGCTGGGAGGTTTTGGGATGGAGCCAGGGAATCTGAATCACGGTACTGACCCATCCATCGGAACCGGAGGAGGTTTCGGGAAGACAGCCTGGGCTCTGCTGGCTTTGCCCCCCCACCTGCCCGGCCGTGGGGGTCCCCCAGAGCCACTCGCATCCTCCGGCCCTGATGGCACTTGGAAGAGGATTTCCGAGGCCGGGGGATGGCGAGCGGGGAGGCCTGCGTGCTTGGAGCCTGCTGCCCTCTTGGGATTGCAGCTCAAGTTCCTGGCACGGATGGGAGGCCGGGATTTGCATCTACAGGATTTCCAGTAAGTTTTGCAGCCCTGGTATGCAGCGGGGCTGCCGGCTGGGGAGAGCGGCAGGCGGGACTGGGGGTGGGAAACCGGGACTCCTCATCCGGGCACGGGGACCGGAGCGAAGTCCCAGCCTGGCTCCCTGCGTGGCGGGAGCTGGGGTGTCCCGGGCAGAGCTGGGGGTGGTGTCACGGAGGGGAGGATGACACCAGCCCCCTCTGTGCCAGGGACCCCAATTCGGCGCTCGGCGGCCAGGACGGGCAGAGCTGGGGGCAGGTGGCCTGAGGGGACACCGGGCTGGCACAGCTGGGCGCTGGGGGAGCACTGGGGGCAGCCGGCGGCGGCGCAGGGAGCGGAGCCGGGAGCAGGAAGGGCTGTGCAGCACCTGCTTCTGCCGACGGCTTGGCCTCGGCCCAGGGCAATTAGCTCCTGGCGTCGGTGCTCGCACAGGCTCTGACAAACAGGACGCTGGGACGTTCCAGCCTCACTTCCAAGGGCTCCCTCCCTCCTGGGCCCGGGATGCGGAACACTCCGGCATGGGGTCCGCAGGGCTGTTTTCCCCAAAGCCAGGGCAAAGCCCCAGCCCGCATCCCGGCGCCGCTGCGGGGCCGTGTCAGCGCTCGCCTGCCCTGACCCCGAGCTCGGAGCGACGCCAGCATCGCCGGGAGCTTCCAGCCCCACGGGGAGGAACAGGGACGCTTCTGCCCCGCTGTGCCGCAACGCCCGCCTGCACAGGGAGCGGGACAGGCCAGGGACTCGGCTCCTTTTCCCAGCTCCAAAGGCGAGGAAGCAAGAACGGACAAGGACTTCGAGGGAGCTTTGCACCCTCAGGCTCCGGCGCTGCAGCCTCAGGACAGTTCACAACCGAATCCCTTCAGCCCCGTCGGGTCCTTGAGGAGACAGAGGCTTGTCCCGCAGCGGTGGCAGCGGAGAAGAGCCAGTGCTGCTCCCTGAGGAAACACCTGAGGTTTGCCGGCTCTTGCTGCAGGTGGTGAGCCCAGAGCCCGCGCCAGGAGAGGCTGCAGCTTCACCCGGGTACTTTTCCCTACGTGCCTGGTGGCTCTGACACTCTGTGGTCCTCGGGGCTTCCCATCCCCACAGCGGCAGCGTGACCTTCACCGCAGTGAGTTTTTCCTGAGAAGAGGGTGGCCGGATGCGGCTGCGCCGGGGAAGGGCAGCCGTCAGCAGCAAAACCCGCAGTAAAACGAGCAACCCCGTTCCCAAGCGTCACCATCCGGCGCTCGCCCGCACGGGGGTTGTGCTTAGCTCATCACCCCGAGGAGAAACAGAAACTCCTTGGGGGAAAAGCGCTGCTTTCTAATCAGCTTTCAGCCCCTGGAGGTGCAAGTAGCTCTGCCACCTTCATCCATCGTCACCCGCCGCGCTCGCCGCGTGGCCCGGTGGCACTTGCCGAGTTGCCCACAGAGGGTCTGGCATCCCTGTCCGGGGGTGTCACGGCTCGCCCAGCCTCTCGGGAACACGCTTTTCCTGCTGCCTCGGAAGATCAAACGAAGGCGTGTGTCCGAAGTGGAAGGTTTGGCTCTCAGTAACGTCTGAGGTTTATAGTACCTGTGACAGATAAACGACATCAGCTCTCTTTAAAATACCTTTCCTGCTCAAGGCAGCCAGGGCGCTCCTCTGGGAGCGCAGGCAAAGCCTTATCTCCATTACGAGCTAAATATTAACACCATCCATTAAGTTCCACACACCTGGCTGAGATCAGATTTTGGTGACCATCGGGACGATACTGAGCGTCTCGAAACCAGCATCTCCCTCAACTAGAGGCAGAGGCTTTCGCTGGAAACTACTCTCCTTTCAGGAGCAGCGTCTCACTCCCGTTTGCTGCCCTTTATAAGCAATTTATTCCCATTCAAATTTAAACTATTTCAAGCAAACGCATCCGCTTTGGGTAAAGAGCTTTCCTTTGGAAGAGCCTCGCTTGCTGCCTCTGCCAGCGGCTGATAAGGCAAAGTGGCTGCCGGCTCCGGCCATCCGGCTCCCCCTTCCAAGGAGCCGCACGTCTCGCTCCGGCCTTCCGAGCTGATTCCCCAGGCGGTGGGATGCTTCGCCCACCTCTTCCCGCCTCCCTGCAGAGGGCGGGTGGGAGGCACCAACCTGGCTGTGACACCTTTGCTGTGGTGGCGTCAGGCTGCCGGGGGGGTTGGTGGCAGCGTGGACCAGAGGCTCAGGCTGTGGGGGCCCAGGGCCCCCTGGCTCCTCCGAACCACCCAGCCCCGCTCCCCCGGCCCCTCGCCAGCCCTTCCCGGGCAGCAGTCGCCCACGGGTGACCTCTCGTGGCCGGTTCGCACACACGGAGCTTTCCCGCAAGGTCCTTTTTCCCCACTCCCGACTCCACCTTTCCCACGCCCGGGAGATGCTCCTGCAGGGAACATCCCCGGCTCCGCCAGCGACCCCTCGCTCTGCCCGGCCGACGGGGCCGACACTCAGTGAGGCACCGGGCTCCGTCACGGCGGTGCTGCTGCAGTGCGCCTCTGGCTCCCGGGCATTGCAGGATCAGAAAAATTTAAGGAAAAAAATAAAAAAAAGAAAACTGACATTTAGAAAGCCCAGGAGGTGCAGGTAATGCAGCAAGCTCCCTTGCCCGACTGGAACAACCTGGCCCAGATTTAGCAGTTTGCACCAGCCAAATGCTGAAGCGGAGTTTTTCCTTCCCCAGCAGCAGTCGCCCCCCGCGGTTCCGGTGCCGGTACCCGCAGCAGGGCGAGCGTCTCGCCCCACATCCCGCGGCGCTGGGCGCTGCCAGGGAATGCCCCCACAGGGGCGAGCAAAGCAGCTGCACGTGGGTTACGTGCCAGGTGTGGGAGCAGCCCGGCTCTCCCCACTACAAAACCGTGGCAAACTCGGTGTTTCTGCAGGTGAAAAACAAGTGGCAGCGCTGGCGCTGTCCCTGTCACTGCCCCAAGGCCCCGCAGCCTCTCCTGGACAAAGTGCCAACTATGTCAGAGTGCCTGATGGTGGACGTGCAAAGGTTCTCCGTTACAAACCCGCTCCCCTCCTGCAGCTCAGACCTAAGCTGGGCCGAACGCTGCCGGGATCTCTGCGGCGTGTCCAGCTTAAACCCGACCTCTGGAGTTGGCTCAAACCTGCCCCAAACTCCTCCCTGAGGGTCCAGCTGGATCCCAGACACAGACACCGCAGGGAGAGGTGTGTCCGCAGCTGAAGGGCCGTGCCCCATGGAAGAAATCCCTTCAGGGAGAGCCCCGTGGCAGGACAGGCACCCCCAGACTCTGGTCTCCCCCTCCGCTCACTCAAACCCTCCTCCGACCCCTTCTCCAGCTCAGCCTTAGAGCCCCGTGGTGGTTCCACGACTTCGGGTGTAATAATTTTCAGGGATTCAGGATGCTCTTTGCTTGGCAGGTTGAGACGGGGCGTTGGATCTCAAAGAAAGCACACGCATTATCTTACAAAGGAGATTTATTTCATTTTATGAAGCTTATATTACATGCATCGACTGAAGCTAGTACAACAGTTAACAGCAGGGCTGGGGTTTGTCCAGACTTCCATTAGTGTTTCTGGAATAAACCAGGCCAAATTAAAGAATCTTTTGCCCTTAGAAAACACAGTCGTCAGACAAGGAATGGTTTTTTGTTTTCACTTTAATTACCCCTCTCCTACCCTCTACCCTCCTCTACCCTCTAGCTGCAAATAGCCAATGCTCTGCCTTCCAAAAAAGGAGGCAGGAGAGGAAAATCTGACTGATGCTCACACACACACACACACACACACTCCCCCCAGACCCCTAATTAAACCATTGAGGTGGGAGGACTGAATCTAGCTCTATTCAGAGAAAAAAAAAAAAATACAAACAGAATAGCAGGAATAAAGCTCTTACAAGAAACCAGATGCAGTACCCTTTAATAATTTTACTAGATAAAAACGTTTTACACATTGTTCAATGAGATGCTACAAATTCCTTTTGATTAGTTCTCTTTCAGTTTTATGGGTCTGAACAAGCAGCTGAATACACTGAAATATTGATTTCTAAAAATAAAAATATTGCATTCTTGTCAGTGTCTGTTGGATATTCCCTCATACCCACCAGAGGAAGGTGTATAGTGCACTGGAGATTCCAGCCTACTATAGGCTTAATACCAAGTGCAGATACACAGAAGCGGATGCATTCGTCAGACCAGGTTGGTACGGCAAACGGCAAGCTGGTACGTGTTCGTTTCCACGTGGAGAGACTGGCGACAACGTCCCCCTTCAGTCCCCTGTCACTTGTGTGGCTTGTCCGTCTGAGGTTTGGTTGGTGGACTGAATGAACATGGGCTGGGCGATGTCCTGGCCTGCAGGCATGGTCACTTGCTGGATCTGATAAAGTTGCTGGCGGAGAGCAGCAGGGGAAAGGATGGTCAGTTCTCATCGCACCCACCACCAGCTCCCTCCAAGCACAACACTGGCTGTTAAACCCTAAAGTTCAGCGCTGGCGTGAACACCAGCTCTCAGGTCTAAGGAAAATCTGTCCCCCCCCAAAAAAAAAAACAGACCAGGAATTGCCGCTGGACATTTGCTGCTAAATCATACCAAAGTAACTCTGTGAATTTCTGATGTTCAGACTGGGTTCAGGCTGCTTATGCAAGTTGATAGCTACGTGTTAAGACCTTTATTCCTAGACTGGTTAGGACTAAAACGGATCCCACCAAGAGCACAAGGGACTGGGTTAATTGGGAGGAAAGGCAGCAGAACATGAAAAATCAACCTGAATTAAGATTGGCACAACATCCACTTAGCCTGCTCCCCGTTAGGACTCGCTAGCAGCAGCAGCGTTTTATCGGAGGAGCCGATGCAAACGTTAGGACAGTCCTTCTCGCCCTTGACTTCAGAGGGATGTAGCACCAACGAACTCCGAGTCCTTACCTGCCCGTCCGTGAACTGGCTGAACTGCTGCTGTCCTTGCTGCACTTCTGTCTGCGTTATCTACAAGGGTAAGAGAAAGATGGTCACTGACAGCACTTTGGAGAGGGTCCGAACCCCCCTAACAATATCCTGCTGCTGCCTTTCAAGAGCTTTTAGGCTCTTTCAAACTTCATTACCCCACCATGTGGTAAGAGACGGCTTACGCCGCCGGCCCGCAGTCATGCTGGTGCTAACCGCAAGTCAAGAACAAAGGACACGGGATTCAGCTGTTCCAAACCAAACACAAGCAGGTCCTCCCTGCCTTTCTGGATGAGAACGTGGCCTCCAGGATCACAGAAAAGCAGGAGCCTTCCTATCCTCTGAAGGCAGAGAAGAATCCCTTAGCGACCGGTCTCAACAAGAACACCAGACAACCTGCTGGCAGCAACGCCGGTCTTGATGTTTCACTTCTGCATTAGTTTTCCTGAGAGGTTCCATGGCTGCTCCTCCCTCACCCAGCCAGAAGGAGCAGAAGTAAAGAGAAGGTTGATGAACTGAAGTTTTACCTGCAGTCAGCTCAGAAGCAGCAGGAGCTTTACACAGCGAGACACACACACACACGTATATATGCATGCACCTTTCACGTATAGGTAAAGGAGGCTCCCGCTGTGCTCCTTGCTCAATTACTCTGATGAAAGTAACAGGAAGAAAAGAAACGCAGGAATCCTAGCCCAAGAGTTGGTAATTTTGCCTGGAATTTGCCGTTTCAGGAGCTAGGGAACAACACTTTACCAGTTAATGTCAGCCCTGCTGTTACAGTGCCTACCTGCTGTGCATTGGTTGCAAGCGTCTGGATCTGCCCCTGGACTACCTGGGTGCCTGACACAGGTTGGGCCAAGCGGATATACTGCAGCTGGCCAGCATTCAGCTGAACCTGGAGACAAGCGGAGGGGGCAGGGAAAGAAAATTAAACAGATAACGGTGTAACCTGAAACACACAAACTTGCCTTCTCGTTTCCACACCAGAAGCCAGAGTAATAGATGACACCGGGAAGCTTCGGTTGATTAACAGTTCAGATGAGTAACTACCACAGACCCTGCCCAAGCAAGAACGAAGTCCGCAGAACTCCGGCGGGTTCGTGAGGTAAAACCCCGAGGAAGCACCACATCACTTCTTTCTCCAGAATGGGAGCAGTCAATTAGTAGCCAAAGCATATTAATTGCTAAATTTCAGAGAGCTTTGAGAACGCTTATTTTTCTTTTTGGTTATGAGAATCGAGTTACTACTTTGAGGTATCATTTCACATAAAGAAGATTGTTATGAGCTTGCTGCGCATAATGACACTCCTATTATGCCCTGCCAAAAACCATAAAAGAACGTATGGGAAATTTTCACATAAAGACAGCAGAGATGACAAAACCCAGGAATATTGCAAGATAATATTTGGAAGCTTTTAATGCAACTCTCTGCCAATGTCAACACCCACCTGGCAAAGGCCAATACCTTCTGTGTCAACACTTTGTATATAACATTCAGACACAAATTTATTTCCTACAACCCTGATCTTGCGAGGTTGGGTGCTTGGGGTGTGGGATATGAGGACAATGTCATCACGGTAACCTCACATCTCATCTTGCATTTTCTGTGATACAAACAGCTAATACCACTAACACACATCTGAGAAGCAGTAAAATGGTCATAATATGATTAATACTACTGTTGAATTTCTCATTTAGCATCACTTAACTTTTGAACATTTAGATTCATAGTCTTAAGGTTAATTGTACACAATGCTTTGAGAGTTTTTTTCTTTTTAAAAAAGGGAAAGGAGGACATACAAAATACTTGAAAACTGCTCACTGACAATGGCTGAAGTACCTAGAAGCTGGTCTTGGCATCTACCAAACGCCGCTGACTTCACCAGCTGTGTCTAAAAGCTCCAATATTATTTCAAGCGCAAATAAACTCCACACGAGCATAAACATTTCAATAAAGAATTTGTTTCTGCACCAAGATCTGCCTGCAGATCATGTTTTCCACACTGGGGGCTTTCTGCCTAGATTTTAACTACAGCACTAACTGAAAGGATGAAAGTGATGTAGAAAGAGTGTTCTTCCAGACCTGAGAGTAAGTGCCAAAGAACCTGTCCAATGTGGTCTAGCTAAGACACAGATTAAATTTAACACAAAATTAATGCAGACAAACAAATGATTACCATTTAATTGACATAAACGCTTCCAGGTTTTTCTCAGTTTTTAAAAAATAAAAGCCATGCTCCCACAGGCAACCTGTGGTCTTAAAGAGTAAATTGCAGTACCGAAGTGTAAAGAGCATCAGAAGCACATAGAAAACCAGCAGATATTAGTAAGATTCTCTCAACACTCCTGCAATTGCCAGAGGCGCTACCAGTTTTTTAAGAGTGTTTCAAACCCTCATATTTGTGTTATGAAAGATTCTTTGCTGAACCTGAACACATACCAGAGCGAAAAGGAACTATCAGAAGAGAGCACCAACTATACCAAAAGAGAAAAGAAACTCAACGAAAAAGATAACAGCACAGCAGGAAGAGAAGAGAACGGAGAGCAGCGCTGAAGAGAGCAAGGACTGTGATTCTGTGAAACCAAAGAAAGCTGCTCTCCAGCTTAGGGCACTAGAAACTCTCACAGCGAGTGCCTGGCTCCGTGTTCTATTTTACTGCACTTGCTGGAAGCGAGCAAGGGGAAAGATGCTCCCTTCAGCATGAGCGGTGGTTCTTCAACACACTGTGATTAAGAAGAATCCTCTTAATGACAGGCAAAACAGTATCTCTGCTAGATACAGAGGGGCGAATTGTGACTATTTCATTAAAGCACTCCTCCTAGGTCTCTCTGTTTTGCAGTGTTGCAATTGCTACAGACTTAGTGCTCCCAAAGATGAACGCCACCACGCTCTGGCACTTCGCACTTTCTGTCTCGCATCTGCGGCACAAGACATTTCTGAGGACCAGTCACAGTTACCTGGTCTTAGACGCTCCCAGACAAGAGGAAGGTGGAAGCATATGCTTGGCCAAAACCAGGCACTAATTAAAAAGCCTGCTAAAACACAGGACCGCTTGCAACAGGATCCACCTAGGCGGAGAACAGTACTTTCCGCAGAAGGTTACGGCCCCCTCACAGCTACTTTTATAAAGAATTCTTTCTCCGAGCAGATCTCCGGGCTCCCTTCTTGTAGGGATTTCCTGCATTCACTGGAGACAACTGAAAAACAGGCATGGACTGCTCTTTTATTGCTGAACCAAAAGGGGATGCTGCAACGTTCAATTCTGTTGTAACAGATTCACCGAGGCTGGAGGTGGAGATCTCCTTCCAAAATGCTCTGAAGAACAAGTATCTTGGAGAGACTCTCATAAGGAAGGAAAAAAAAAAACCCAACATAAAAGAAAGGTAGTAGAGAATGCAGAGAAGAAGGAAAAAAAAAAGGTTGCTTGTAGTAAAACGCCGTATTTGGCAATTTACTTCCTTTCTGACCAACACCTTAAGCCAAGCAATGGGAATCAGCTTAAGTCTTAAGAGATGAAAAGAATTTGGAAGTGAATTTGAAAAATCTGGCAACACCCACCATCTAAACCTTTTTCAAGATGCTATGTCAAAGCACAAACATTTGCTGACATCCAGAGGGAAGCTTAGCAGATCTCGAAAAGCAGAACTTGTGTGAAAGATCAGTTTTGCCACAGCTGTGGGTACACTTCTTAATAATAGAAATCAAAGACAAAGTGAAATGCTTGTCCTGGTCACTTGGTCTGACCTTTGGGTTGCTGGTTAAGTACATAGAACTGGACAGATTTTTTTTATTTTTTTTTCTTTAAGAGGTGTGAAATTTTCCAGATGGGAACCAACAGACCCAGCTTTGTTGTGATTATAAGTAACAGAGAAAGGGGGGGAAAATGTGACTTTTTTTTGACCCATGTGTTTACCTAAGACACATGCCAGAATGTTACTGCTGATGCTGGGTACTCAAAATCCTGTCCTTAAGGCCACAGCACGTCCGTAGTGATGTGGAAGTGAGGAGATATCTTCTGGTTCTGCAAAGCCCTTCCTCCGACTAGCTCAAAGTATTTTGTAGAAATATTTCTTAGAACAGAAAAGCTTATTAAAAACTCACAGATGGCACCTCTCCCACTCAGTCTGCCAGGTCACGACTTCACATTGCAGAGGCAGAACCAAGCAAAGGCAAAAGAAGTTAATTATGTTTCATTGAAACCATGCTGTAGTAAAGAATTAAGGTTTGTTCAGGAAGTATTTTATTTATTGCTTCCTAGTTGTAACTTTCACTCGGGGCAACGTGTTGGGGGTGGGCAGTGAGTCTACGCTAGATGGATTAGATTTCTTTCCCCTTTCATGTCACACCTGGTTAGTTTTCCTCTCTTTAAGTGCAGGAAACACACCACTCAACCCAAACTTCCTCTTACAGTTAAAAAAGCGTACGTATACAGTCTCATGCCAGAACACCAGCAGACAGTTTGCTCACAAGACCGTTACACGTTTCCACTGGCAAAGTCTTACCGGTATTTGCTGGATTTCTCCGGTATTGGTGATGATCTGCTGCATGACTTGCATGGTCTGCCCAGTTCCACTCTGAGCCTGCTGGGTCTGTCCTTGGGGCTGGGCCTGCACTATCTGTACCTGCTGGCCTTCTCCAACCTGCATCGTCACAGGGGTAGTCTGCATTCAAAACGGGGAGAAGGACCAAGCAGGGACTGAACAGAGGTGAAACAACCACAAGATGCAAAGACCGTGAGAGACAGACCGCTTCCTAGACCCGCTGTTACTTCTTCATGCTTAAATCACCACGAACGGAACCCGGGACCTAGATGACCCTTGCTACTAAGGTATTTGAACACTTGGTCACGGCCAGAAAACACGTTTCTATGTTGTTACTGACTGTTCGAGCGCTGAGAACGGGACACTGCAATAGATTCCACACGTGACTGGGTGAGCCGAGGGTTTCACGGGCTCCACCGAATGGCAAAAGCCCCCGGCGGCTGCTCGTCGCTCACCTGCCCCTGCTGCGGCTGCGCGATGATGATCTGTCCCGGCTGGATGGTCGTCGTGGACGTGGTGGTCTGCTGGCCTTGCTGCTGCCCCTGCACCTGCACTGCAGCAGGCTGCTGAGCCAGCGTGAAGTAATACTGCACGGGCTCAGCTGGGGTCACAGCCTGACGCACCTCCTCCTGCGGCACAGGCGAAAGACAGGTAAGTGGGGAGGGAACCGCTCAACGTCCAACCACCCAACCGCAGCTGAAACATCCCCCCCATAAGGGTGCTCCACAGGAAGGTATCTGTAATACCTCGCTCTTTACAGTTTAACCAACTAAGTCTGAAATGACACATCAGAACGGGTTTCCTCATTTATTCAGCTATATGGAAATCAAAACCATTTCCAATACCCTGCGTATAATAACGTAGTCACCAATTTCATGATGAGAAGCAAATAAGTAAAATTACCATAGTTGAAAACCACGTAACTCATCAGTAAATTCCATCATTGCCTGTTATCTTCACACAGAATGAATTGCAAATGCACCAGGAAGACTTGCAAAGCCTCACCTGTCAACAAAGCCCTCCTCTTAGCCTACATGCCCAGCACAAACCTCAGTCTAGCTCCGATGTTAAAACCCTGGGGATAAAAGTCACAGACTTGATGTACACTGTCGCGCCTTTATTTAAATCCAGCTTTTCCAGAATTATAGCAACTTCATTTTGTACCGTGGCTTAACAGCCCGATGCTGCTGGTAGCAAGAATATCTCAACAGCGTGAAGAAACAAAAGGCTCTGCTCTAGCTCACTTTCAGAAGGCACAGGCTGTAAATACTGCTGTTTTGCTTTATCTAAACACGTCCTGAGAGAGAAAAGCCCCTTATGATTAACGATCTTTTAGGCAAAGAAGTAGATTTTCAGAGATTATGTTAAGTGGCAAGCCATTAACACTCGAGAATCAATATTCTTACGCTCCCCAGAGGAGCAGTTGGATCTTGCACCTCACGGAAGATGCAGCTCACCAGATGTTCACTCCATGGCAGAAGGCGTAAACAATCCTCTCCCAGCCACCTCGAGTTCACAGCTGAGAGTGTAGGATGTTTACACGTGCTACAACATGGGAGATTCCCGCTTAGACCAGTTTGCTTGACTCCCCTGCGTTAAATGAAGCTTCCCCACGGATTACCTGTATCCAACTGCACAGGAAAAGAAAAATTCACATTATACAATATCAATGTACATCATCTCGATGGGCATCAGGCTCAAGTAAGAGACACTTTTTGTTCAGACGCTAGTCTCTCAGAGGGACAGCAACTAAAGAAAAGACTTACCGTTGAGAGGTTTCTCAATAGCCCACCAGAAAATTACCGCCCAAAGATTAAGCTGTTCACAGTTGGCTGTAATCAAGAATGACTTCTAAGCCTGGCTCTCAGAGCAAATATTAGCACTACCCCACGCTACTGCAAACCACTGCAATCAAACACTTAGGATACTCCCTACACATGGTACTTCACTGATTATTCCTTCTCACTTCATCAAACACTTTGAGGGAGGGATTAGTAACACATTTAAAATATATATTCAACAGGACGTGTCTCCAGTTAACCACAAAAGCACGCGCATAGAAGAGCTGTGGCTGTTTCTGTAAAGCCCAGTCCTCTGATTTGTTATTTCTACAGCACTCCAATCCTCAGTTCCTAGCTGAAACCCAAAACAATTACAGCAGCTGTGTACTTCTGTAAGTATCTATTCCAGGTTAAGTTGCATTTGCTACGGGCAAAAATGGCTTTAAATTCAAATCTGCCTGAACTAGGTTGTATCACGTCGTTTGCCATCTTTTATTTTCAAGCAATAGCTTTAGTTACCAGAGCAACATAACAGTCATGGTTTCATTCCCAGCTCTTCCATGTAACCAACACTAACTTGTCAAACAGTCTTTTCCCTGGTAGAGATAAAATACAGATTGTACCCCCAGCCAAAAAGTGCCGGCTGTCAGCCTATAGGCAGCCACTTTTCAACACTGTGGAATCAAGGGAGTATTTTCCACTGCCAAGTCCTAACCTAGATTCTGATCGGGCAGCCGTTTCTCCACTAAACTTCTCTTGCCCTAAGAAGTGTTTGCAGTGATCCAGCAGCGTTCACAGGCAGCAGCTGTATTGGTGAGAGACACACCTCTGAAGTCTATTTCAATCCAAAACCAGACCGTGTTTCACTGCTGATGCTGTGCAATCCAAAAGACACAACTCCGGTGTGATGCATCACCAAGACACATTAACCTAGCAACCTATATGCGTCTAACACACTACCAAAATACTTCAGGCGTTTGTTTCATTATAGAACTTGAATGTTCTGTAATCAGAACATTCCGATGTGAATCAAAAGGCTCCAGTGAGGAAAAGATACGGGCAATGTTCTCCCTCCCAAACATGGAGTACTTCTAAAAATAGCACTACAAAGTAGAATAACTGAATGAGGCACCTAAAAGAAAAAGAACTGAATTTGCAATGCCAGAATTAACCTGTGTTACTTCAGGCTGCAGCCAACTCGGTTCGGCTTATCAAGCTGAACAAACAGAAACGTGGGTTTTCTTTCCCCCTGTTCAGCAACGCGCTGAGAGCGGCTGCGCCGGCTGCTGCTTTGCCTTTTATTTAATACTGAACTAATGATCTTTGGATAAATCGCCTCTGCTGCACCGCTGCAGGGATAACGCAGGGAGCTCAGCGAAGGAATGGAAGGAGCTGTGCCATGCTCCCACACGCCCTGCTCACCACGTGTCCAGAACGCAGAGCTCCCAGCACACCTGCAGTGAAGCCTTGGGATGCTGCTAATTTTAACCACAGCTGACTGCAGCAGTAGGATGGACTCTCCTGCATATATTGCGACACGTAAAGGTATTTTCCTTATTTACTAGAAAGTTATGCTGTTTCTGGAAATCAGAACGAGAGGTTAAATTGAACTCAGGACATCGGAAAGGGTGAAGCATGTATTTTCCCCCTTTGGCCATCACTTCAGTAGCACCATCAAGACTCTACGTATTATCCAGATTTATACTGAAATACAAAAAATCCTAAACCCATGTCTAAGAAAAACTTCCAAGTAAAACACTTGCCAGAAAGATGTTTTAAAGTATGCCCAGCCTTTCTAGTAGCCCTGACTAGAGAAGCTATTTTAAGGGCCATGTTGGATTTTTTCAAAGGCTAACACACTGCAAACCTTCAGAAAACCAGCTGAAGGAACTGTTGTAACTTGTTAAAAGCCACTGAAAAATTGGTTCTGGAAAATTGACTGTTCAAGAGAAGAAATGGGGCCAGTTGAGCCCTGGGCAATGGTTCCCGGAGCTGCTGAACAGGATGCAGCACTGTCCAAACAGAGCTGTTCCCTGGGAGAGGGGTACCGATGGTGGCCCAGCCGCGTTATCTGCCAGGCAGCTTGTAACGAAGAGAGATGAGCAATTACCGAAGCGGTGAACTTTTAGCAGCAAAACACCAAGCTTTTAGGTGAAGGAGAGAAATTAGTCCACGAGGAGCTGGATCTGCTTCTTTGTGCATTTGAAGCAGCAAGACTGAGCTTCGACCCCACCTCATGGCATCTCCAGCACTGCTTCACGCACGGAGGGAAAAAAGCGCTTTGTAAAACACGAGCCTGTTAAGTTTCAAAGACCTTGTGCTCAGAGGACCGCAGCAGCCTGCTGCTGTAAACATCCGACTGAAAGCTCCTTCTAGCACCTTACAGCTTCCAGTCAAGGATGTTTACAGTAGCAACGACTGCCCCAAAGGATGCAGGAGGTGGCACTTCCAAGCACAGAAGCCCATTTCTCCCTTTACAAGTCAAAGGACGCAGACACAGCACACATTTTTTTTTAAAGTTAAATTTTTAACATTGCCAACAATTGGTATCAGAGCTATTTAGCAATGTTTTTGTCACTTAAGTAAATCCGCAAGTCGGACTTCTGTAAATCTCAAGCTCAAATCCACTCAAGCTCTATTTCCATCAAAAAAAATTTAAGAACCTGAAAACCACTGTAAATAAACATGCAAAAATAGAGAGGCACAAACCTCGTGTTTACATCTCATTCTGTATTGCATTAATCAACTCTCTTTTAATTACAGACTGAAAACACACCAAGGAAAGGACAGACAACAACACAGTCATTTTTATGTCTCACCTGCCGCTTTGGAGGCTTCAGCTCATCTCTTGGAACAATATCGATAAGAAAGTCAAACTGATCAAACTTTGTAATTGCCATGGCAATGTCATTCCTCTGTAACAACAAAAAAAGAGAAAAATCACGCGTGAGCTTTAGAAGTCTGTTTAGCTGCTGGATAAATAAAGTTAGAGCTTTTTAACTGAGTCAAGTGAGAATGTCTTTTCCACATCCCCAGCGGTCAAGCCAGGTGGCGAGAGCTTCTGTTTCAGTACCAACAGCGTGTCTCGGGCCAAGCGAGGCCTCCACGATGTGCGATAAGAAGGTGCTTATCAAACTCAGGCTTTCACAGTCATCTGCTCCCCCCCAGGCCTCAGCAGGCTCCCCACAACAGTACCGCTGCAATTCACTACAGAGGGCTATGACAATCGCTATAAGCCTTTTAGCATATTAAAAAAAAAAAAGAAGGGAATTCTTCTAAAAAAAAAAAAAACCCACCCCAACAACCAACCAAAAAACCTTAAAAATCCCGTGGAAAATCTGAAAGGAAACTCTGCAGAAAGACCAGGATGATTGCTCCATGTATTAGCAGCAACCTACGCAGAACCCAGGAGTTGGGGATGGGATTTAGAAGAAAAAATAAAGTATCACAGGATCTTTTTCAGGGCAGGGGAATCCCAAGAGATCTTGAGAGAACAAGCTTCAGCATGTGGAAGGGCAAAATGGTTAAAAGAAAGCGCAAAGATTAAAACATACATTCAGCAAATTGGCCAAACATCTATCAGGAAAAGGATGTGCAAGAGCCAATGCGCTTCTACAAAAAAACTGGCAAGGTAAGTATCTTCCAAAAATGCCTTATAACTCTACTTTTATACCTTGCCTGAAAAAGAAACCCAAAGTATAGCATTACATCAAAGCATTAAAAACCCGAATAAAGGGTTACCCAGCAATAAGTCATCACTTAAGTGTATTTGCTTAAGATTTGAAATAACCCCGAAGATAAAAAAAGATTAATTTCTTTAAGGAGGAAGAAAAAAAAAAGGAGAACTATCATTTTTTAATTCTTGCAAGCCATCTTAAAAAGTAGGGCTAGTTCAAGAAGCTATTAAAAGTCTCATCCTCATTAGCTGAAGATAAATTTGTGAAGCATATATATGAACAGGATTTGAGACAGAAGATGCCTACGCTGCCTAACGAATAGGTAACATTTAAAAGGCCATCAATCCTCTCATTTCAGGCTAGTTGACATTTCTAAACCTTTACTGTCTTGGTATTTAATTGGAACAATGATCACGTAGAAAGCATAACAGAGACAATTCCTTTGTTCTGCAGGCAGAATATATTATAAAAGTATCTTCACCGGGGAAGAAAACTTTTACTGAACAGATGTATCTCATATTTCATTCTCTAGGCTGAGGATTGGGTTCAATCCAATTTCCTCAGGAACAGACTTCCATAACTCAAACCTCTCCACTCACAATTTTCCTCCCAAACACACGATAAGCAGAGACTGCATTTCTCCAGCTGCACTGTCCATGCGGAGAGCAGCTGTTCCGGGATGGCAGCTGCTGTGGAAGGCAAGGCAGTCAGAAATCAAACCTGAGTCAATTCAAGGTCTTGTACACTAGGATCAGGATTTAAGCGCGATTCTGAAATAAACGGATCCATCCAAGCCTGAAAACTGTTAACAGGACATGCCCGAGTCAGCACTTGTGCTTATGAAGCATCTTGTTCATGGAATTTATACCGAATATATCTTTTCACAGTAACTGCGTTAAAACCTGGGTTAAGCAAGCAGCATCAGCCCAGTTTAGTGGGGACCGAGTGGCTGGACGCCCATTCTCTAGGACAGCCCTGGACTGAAACCAGTGTCTCCTTGCCCCTGGAGCAACCTCTGTGCTGGGGTAGGGGAGAGCTGACCTCATGGTCCTAAATACCAGTGTCTCCCACCTCAGATCTCAGCACCTGAACTGATGACGGTCATTATAGTTTCAAGTAGTTCTGGTCAACAGGAAAGACTAAAACTGAATGCTAATTTTTTTTTTTTTTTCCATAAAAATACGCTAAAGAGTTACAGTTTACTCCTGAATCGCTAAGAAATGACTATTATTGAGGGCCTCAATCCAGAAGGAACAGTAATCTGTTCTGGAGGAGGATATTTTTGTTTTCCTATCGACACATTTATTGCCACAACCTAACATCTACAAGCTTACATTCCAAATACTGAAAAACAACTCAGCTAGGAGTTCAACAGCCACAGCTATCCTGACTAGTTACAGCAGGTGACAATTAGCTGACAGCTGCACTTTTGGTTTTGTTTGTGGGGTTTTTTTTTAAACAAATTAAGAAAAAAGCATTTCAATCTCACAGTTACACTGCTCACTGTGCTTTGCACACAGGTCTGTAGCGATAAACACAGATACTAAAGTTACTGTCTACAAAACATGCCTCATATTATGGAAACAAAGAGTTGGAAACAGTTTATGAAGCACCTGAAGGCTATTACCTGCAGAGTCCTGCGCTTGTTATCTTCGGTGTGTATCCATGCTCGCAGGGTCAATTCTGTTATAAATATCTGAGCTGCCTTGGCAAACAACACGGGAGCTTCTGCACTGATCATCTGCGAACAGAGTTACATTTTTTTAAAAAAATTTTACCATTAGTATTCTAACATGGCAAAGTAGTAGTCAGAATATTTTTATCATGTTACTCAAATCTGAATGGCTGCATTGTTTAACGGTGAAGTTGGGGGAATTTCCACCTCAGAGTATCTATGGGTGTGACAGTCCAAAGAGTTACCAGCCTCAGGTTAAACGGAGTGTTAAAAGTATTGAGCATCTTAAAGTTTGTCTCAAAACCCTGTTTCCTCCATGACCAGTCAGATGCAAACTCCATATTGCGCTGGATTATGGCAGGCCAGAAGTGGCACCAGCACAGATTCACCTAGAGGGTGTCAACCAGCAGCTTCTCCTGGCACGCGCCAGAATGATTTGGGAACTGAAGAGGACAGGCTGAGGGCTCATTTTGAAACCCGGCCCTTACTTTGTAGCTGTAACATTTATATATTTTGAAATGAATGCTGAAATTGAAAGGGAAGTTTGGAGGCCCAAGTAAAGACTCTGCCTCACCAAATTCCTTTTCCTTAAAAAGTATCTAGCTCAAGTTTAACTCAAATTAAGCAGTTTCATTAGTAGCTGGTTTGGCATGAATGCTTACTAGTACAGCCTTCTCCTCGTTAAATAACGTTCCAGGAAGGCCAGAAACTTCCCTTAAATCTCATCTTCCCCTTCATCATCAAAAATCTGGCACTCACTGGGTTCAGACGCGGATCTGGGACCCCAGAGCCTGGGTCCATTCCCCTTCCAGGCTGAATGAATAGCTCCCTTGTGTAGGAAGACAACACACACCTTTTTCAGGATCTCATTTAAATGTTAAAGGTTGTCCTAACAGAATGATGGTGTCACACTGAGAAAAACAAGGAAAAAGAACAAACCATTCTCTTTTCTCTTAGGAGTTAAGTGTCTGACCATTTTCCAACTTAAAAACCAGGGAGGACTGGAGCAGGGCCAGAGTCAAACCCTGCAGGTGATTCCTTTTGCCTTCCTCTTACACCACTCTTACACTTTTCATCACAACTCATGTGTTACCATCAACCACACGTCAAGGGTTCAGCTCAAATACTGCTGTCAAACCTAAATTATTACTTATTTGTTCCATAAAACTTGAAACAGCATAGCACACATTTAAGTGGTATCACTCTTCATACTAAACACTATGGATTCATGAAAGGAAGAGTAGAGGAAACAACGAATAAACAAGAGAAAAGACAGTTAAGCACTTAGAAAAACCAGGAAATACACAGAATTATACAGTAGACTGCAAAAGTCTTCAGCAAAGATCACAAATGATCTTGCTTTCCCAGCTCAGCTTATTTATACAAGGCCAGCTAATATTGCATTGAAGGCAACTTGAATGTTGAAATGTGATTTAAAAATATTAATAAATGATAATAAGTAATGTACTGCAAGGAATTATAGTAACAATATCCACCAAAAGGATCACAAATGCTTAAGAAAAAAAATGACTATACCTTCACATCTTCATCTAGTTTCATTATCTTCTTAATACGAGCCAGAGGGAGTTCTTGGACTCTGAAGTCTTTCTGCAGAGAGATTCACATTTGAGAGACTCTTTACTGATACTTAATTGTAAACAAAGGTAAGATAAGAAATGCTGAACCAAGTCTGTATTGTCTAGAACTAAACTGAGTAAAATCAGGTTTATAAAAATAACTTATTTTCTTTGAGGTATGGCAGCTTCTCCTGAAGCCTAAGAATTCTCATCTGCTTTTCTGTACTTTATACTGATAGGATTCTACTCAAATCTTCTGTCAGTCACTTGTATCTACTATTTCACCTTAAAGCTGAAGTCACTCTGCAGAACAGAATGTTTCTAATGTTACAGATTTCTGCATCTATTTATATTTGAAGGAACTAATTCAATTAGCTGTCTCAGGACCCAGAAACCATTGGAATTTACAAAAAGTCACAAGAGAAAATGAAGGCAAACAAGAGCTACATGGGGCCACAGGATGAAACCTTCTTTATTTGTACTTCCCTGTTGCCCAATACCAATTTTGGTGTTAAAAACCTCGCAAGAATCTCGTTCAAAAAAAAAAATCTCTTCTACTCTTCTTTTTACCTGGATTTCTCACTGTTTTCCAGCAGAGAGAACTGCTGACTCAAAACAGCAAAGTAAGGAGGGTTTAGGAGACGGAGAGCGAGTGCTGTCATTGTCCCGACTCACCCTGCTCCGCTGTCAGCACGTGCCCAGCGGGAGCAGCAGCCGGGACACCACCGTGCCATGAGAGGAGGCACCAACGTCTCCCTGGGAGAGATGCTCTCCGCAAAGAGCTCTGGGGGTTAGGGAAAGTGCAGTGGTCTCCCTTCTCTGAAGACAGAAAGAGGAATAAAAATAAATAAATCCATCCACAGTGTGCTGCTACCTCTTAAAAAGCGAGAAAGGCTGAGGCTATGTACCATTGCAGCAGGAATGCAGAATCCCTATCCACAAAGGGCTTCTTAAAAAAAAAAAGAAAAAAGAAAAAAGTCTTCCCTTAATAAAAATGTCATAAAAAAATAAAAGGAAACTAATTTCTCCAGGGAAGAAGGCACTGCAAGACATTCCAGTGAAACAAGAGGGAAAAAAATGCTGAAAATGCTGTTTTCTATTGAAGCAAAATATGGAGGTTGTGCGTGGTCCAGCCAGCACTCCAGCAGGGGGCATTTTATTTCATTTGCACATAGAAATTTTACATATCTTTCTATACATTATTTTATATGCATATATACATTTAAAAAGCATTCTGTGCCCTCATTCCGTAGAGAAACGTGAACGAGGTGCTCCTACTAATATGCTGTAAATGAGAACTAATTTGGAGTGTGTGGGGGTGTCCTTGCAAGGAGAGCTGAGGGCTGCTGCATCCCGCTGGTGAATGCGGTATTTTGGAAAAATTGTGGGCAACGGGCGAAGAGGGCAGCCAGGGCTGGGACCTGTGCTTGAACACACAGTGTGCTCAGGGTGGCATTTTCAACCAGTAACCACCACAAAAACAAGTTAAGGGGTTGCTAGGGCAGAGAAAAATATCCCAAAGGTTTTTCTGAGTTGGTTTTTTTTGAGGTTTTTTTTAATTGTGGGGTTTTTTGGTTGGGTTTTTTTTTTTTTCCTAAAAGCTCATTCCTTTTTCAAGAGCCTCACGAGCTTTGAGCAAGCCTCAAAGAAAGATGAGGACAAAATTTCTAATCTGTGAAACTCTTAGCAGTCTTAAGTATATTAACTTCTACGAACAGCAGAACTGCAAGTAGATGTACATAGGTACAACGCTACCAAAATCCTTAGAGACGTGAGAGTGGGAGAAATTACAAAAAAAATTAAAGCTCCTTTATTCCTTTAAGGCAGACAGGCAAACGTCACATAAATCAAAATTAATACGCAAGTACCATGGTGAAGGGAAGCATGACCACTACTGGCTACTACCCAGCAGAACAAACTTTAGACACCAATTCTTCATCTTTTCTTTTTTCCAAATTAGGTCTCGATGTTTTCACAGGCCTCTTCTAACTCATTGTGGAACTGAAATGCAAGTTTCAGCCTAGTCCTGCTTCCTGTTTCTCCAAGACTCGGCTACAGCCCTTTCTGTTACAGGGGGCAGAGAACAGGGAGCTCTGGTTTGTTCTTCTCAAGCAGCTCCCTTGTTTTTCCCCCCTGAATTTTAGCTACTGGTGGCACAGGGCAAACACACAAAACCAGGCAGAGATAGCCCTGAAAAGCAGGCAAGCAAAGCAGCTTTCCATCAAACAGCTGCTCTGACCTCCGCTATGCGCTACATGCAGATGACTGCAAGTTTACTTATGTCCACATCCACGGGAGCGCTTCCAGTAAGATGCACGTTAAATTTCAGGATTTGATTATGCAGGGGACAACTGCATAGGAATGCTCTGCAGTTATCCCTTTTCCTTTCCTACCCCCCTTGCTGTCCTCAGTTAAATTTTCAATGACTTACTAGCTCGCAATGCAATAAATAGATTCATACGAAGTTAAAAATTAAGCTGCCCATACGTGATAAGCTGCAGAATAAACCCCTTTCATGTGGAGATGAAGACAAACTACAGCTCTTGAACACAAGAATTCACTGCGCTGAAAGAGGAAAGTAATTAATTCTGGTTATGCATACAAATTTCTACATCTGTTTCTTTAATCAACTATCTGCACACAGGCTAGAAAAAAAGCAGCTTATCTTCAGACTACTGGATTGGGGTTTTCGCTTTGAACAGCAGGTCTTTGACCGGAATTCTTTTGTTTTCGGTTACATTAAAAGCACCGGGGTGTGCTTTCAGGACCACTGTATCAGAGTAATCTATCAATCTCTCTTGAAAAGTCGTTTTTATTATATGCCCTTGTTCTCAGGCACATCTCTTTTGGGGATGGAAAAAAATAGAAGCTACTTAGTCCAATTCTTATTCTCAGGCTATACAGGATTTTTTTAATCAAACGTCTTTAAATTAATAAAGCATGTGATAACGATGCACTTGGCATTCAAGTGATTTTCAAAACTTCAGGCTTGTCAAAGGAGACGGTTCTGAAAGAGGGCATAACATTTCTATACGAAAGTCTAAACCCAAAAATTCATTCACAAAATTCTAACTGCCTGCCAATAGCCAGGTGTTTGAATTACAAAGGGGGAAGAGATTAAGTCATATTTTGGACAGTAGCATCTCCCAGGGCGTACTGATGCGGCTGGTCCTCGGGTGTGGATAAGGGTTCCCTCACATGCTGGTGACACATTTTACATTACAGAATTTGAAGAGCAGTTAAACAGCCTACATAGTACAACGTGAGGTATATTCTCAAATCCCTCAACCTTCTGTTAGCTAAACCAGCTTACAGCAGCTACACTTCTACCTGTAGCTATTTTAAAAATCACTTCCCTTTACCCCCCCAAACAAAAGCTAATTCCTCTACAATTCTCTAGAAAGCAGCCACGTCACCATTTAGCCTGTTAGAAGAACCTCTGAACCAACTTCGTCTTCTTGCTTAGTCCAGAAGGAGCTGAAGGCATGACTGTTACATGTTATTATGCTGTGAATCAGCTGCATTCAATTTGCATCTCCAGATTTGGCAGTTGTAGCCAATAGTCAAAAGCCCGGCTGAATGACTCTTCATCAGCTCCTCAGGCCACCTTGCCGTGTGCAAACAGCCAACTCCACTGGATCCCGTAAGCAGCAGGACTATGTTCAAGCTGAGGTTTGTCACGCTACCAGACATTACCAGGCACTTCTCGCTGTCGGTTCTTTGGAAATAACACAGCCGATGCGGACACTCACCACTGTGAGATTGCGGATCTCCTCCGTGACGCGTGGCCAGAAGGACTGGAGGCTCTGCTGGGCATCGCTGTTGCTACCTGTGCCGAAGCCACCATCCGTGGACATCCTGGGAGCTGGGAGAAACAAACACAAGCGTTAGCGATGAGAGAGGGAGGGAAGCAGGAGTCAAAGGCTCCCAGAGATTCCCTCCAAGTCCCAGGAATACAGGACGGGGCCAATCGCTAATCGCTCTGGAACACTGTCAAAATAAGATATGCCAGTCCAGGTCTCACAGCAACAATGTACGGATACTCCCAGCCTCTGGAATCTTTTTTTTTTTTTAAAAATCATTTATTTTTCCAAAGACTGAAAAAGAACATTAAAGCAAAATAGTGTCCTTATTCTCCTATTATTATCCCTCTGCCTTTACACAAGGAGTTGCAAAACATAACTGACGCTCAGTCACAGTTCACACGCCACTGCACACTTATTATAAAAATCATTTTTTCTCTTGCTTGTTAGAGCCAACAACAGCGCAGGATATGGCCACAAACCCCCTCAAGCTGAAACCAGAACGTCAATGTCAGCCCCATATTATTTCTAAAAATTGTAATGAAACAGTTGCTTATGTGCCTATTTGAGGGGTGTCAGTTTTTGTGGCTTTACACTATTTTTTAAAACACCTCTTCTCCTTGAGTATAATCAACAGGAGAAATTAACAGCCTGCATAATGCAGAACGTCAAAAGCACAAAGTAAGATTTAAAATTCAAATCTTTTAATTGAAACGATTTTTAAAAAGCCCCACACCTGTCATTCAGCAACCTGCAACTGCAGGACATTAAGCAAGTCTGGCTATTATGAAATTTATAGTGGCCGTTACCTGTGCTTTCATTAAGACTTGTACCTTTGCAAATGCCCTTATTTGCAGCATGCACTAGTGCTCATCAGCAGCTTCTACGGAGAAAACAAAAGGGGCAATAACTGGGTTCAGACTTTCCCTTAAAACCACGTTGCTCTGCGGGGAAGACGGTGAAAAGGTCAGGACACACAGCACCCACCCACCTTGTCCTCGGGTGACCCAGACGGTGCCAGCCCCTGTGCCACACACAGTCCAGGCACGTTTCAAGCTCCAGCCAACACAGTTCTGTTCCCCGCCATAAACTCCTTAGATCAAGTCCTGCCTTTTTGCCAAGAACTCTCAAGACCGCTCTAGTTAATATTAAAGTGAAGTCAGATGCACAACTTGGGAATCCCTTGGAACACCAAGATCAGCCTTGCTGGGTTGCCCCTGCGCAACCGGAGCGCGTGGCTCCAGCAGGATTCCCGACAGGGATGGCAGCCTGGAAGGACGAGGGAGAGGTGCCAAAAACACATGCACATATAGGACCTGCCGAGACGCAACCCGGCAGGACGGGACTTTGTGCTTCCCATGCACTGAAAGCATCCCGGTGAACGCCAGGAGAGTCACCGCTCACTTCTCAAGCGAGCAGAGCGGAGGAAGCCAGCGAGTTACTGGCGTTAAACGCTCTCAGGGTCACCAGAGCAGCTCTGAAGTTTCCATGAGTGACACGCACACGCCATGTACAAACAATAAGTCTCTGTGTCTCTTAGAGCAAGAAAGGAAAGGTGCCATGTTTTCTACAGGGAAAGATCTCAAGCTACTCACAGATACTTGGGTGTCACCATGTAATGGAGAAAGACACAAGAGTAGACGTAGCTCTGACATCAACAGGCACAATCCCCGTTTGATTTGATCCGCCACGTCAAGGTTTATTTCAGTCCTTCCTCAAGCTGAAGTGAAGCACAGCAACGCCGGACAACACAGAAAAATAGGGAGGGGAGGCAGTTGCCAACTGCCGGTATTTTCAAAATCTACTATTCCAAAGCAACGATCATCCATAAAATCTTATGAACAGATCAAAGAGATGAAAGTCAGACAATTAGTCCGTTACGTCCTGCAGCCTATGCTTTCCAAGGCAGACTCTGCAAACACTTCTGTTTTTCCTTCATCAACCTGTGAAGGGGACACGGGAGGCGTGGGAAGAGCCGAAGGGAATTCTGACAGGGTGACAAAGAGGAGGTCAGAAGATCGTATTTTCAGTCTCAAAGCGAGAGTTCAAGACAGGAAGAAGAACTGAAGAACTCGAGGTAAGGAACCTATGGAAATAAGCGACTGACAAGTTACTTGATGACTCTTCAACAACTATTTGCATTATAATACTATCTGCCGACAAACTAAGATATTTCAAGTACTTGTAAGAAAATAGAGAGAGAGAAATATTCTAATGAGAGTGTTAAATTGGTACTTGATTCTCCCCCCTCCCTTGATCTGCATTGTCAAACATAGACAAAAAATAGTTTAGGCACAAAAATAAAAGCTAATCCTTCAAATCTGCTCTGTACTGGCAACATTTCAACACTAACACCAGACAGGGTCTTTTCTGGAACTGGAGATGCCATTCAACTTGAAGACAAGCCAAATCACTTTTCAAGGCTTTATTTAAAAATACAAATTACTTGCATTCAAGCCACTTAATGCTGTACTGGAATATAATGCTCTACATAACCCTAAGAAACAACAGGTTAAAAAAAAAGGAAAAAGCTAATGGAGCTAAGAGGAAGAAAATTCCACCACCGCTTTACCCCCTACTGCATGCAAAAGCAAATTTCTTGCATTAAATATATGCCTCTGTGGTATTCATCCAGATTTCAGGAAAGAGCTAGAAATGGTTTACTCCAGTCATCTATAATTTAAAGAGTCCTGTCAATGAATACACAAAAGTTCCTATCTTCAAGGTAAACATAGGACTGATTTCAGAATGCAAAATGAACAGCCTGACACTCGACCCAAGGGACAATTGCTACTTTAAGTGACTGTTTTGGATAATTGGTAGGAAATTGAGTTAGAGTAGAAACAAGAGCCACCAATAGGCTAATTTAAAAAAACAAAACAAAACATATGGAATGAAATCACTATAAACTCCAAAATAAAAGCCTAGGCAGGTTGAAAGTGCTTAGAACATTACTACAGTAATTTCTTCCCATTAAAATGGAGATACATAGGCAGCACTGGAGATGCTTGCAAGCATTAGAGGAGGATTGTAAGGAAGAGAAAAACCCAAACTGTCACCCAAACCTACAGTGCTGGCTGTGAGAGACAAACTTCACTAATGAAACCATTCCTGCGCAATTAGGTAAGTTCCTTCACCCAAGGGGAAGCGATGTTCTCTTCTTTTAAGAATGCCTCATAGCAGGATTAGTGCCAACAGAAAAAAATACCAAAGCACACAAGGGAAGATTAGCCCAGGAAAGCTAACAGGGAGGCACTTCCTCTGATTTCACAGTATCGCTGTTCTAAACCTGTTCGTCTTTTTCGATATGCAGTTTGCAGGGAAATTTTAGAGCTTCATCATACTTCATCTTTCCTCCTGTGAAGATTTCCTCCAGAATGCCGTGCAGAAGGGGAGAGGTGCCCCGAGGAGCCCCACGCTCCCTGCACTGCACTCACACACTGTGGGGTACGGGTCTCGCAGAAGCTTTACGAGTGAACTGGCGGCTCCGCCACCGTCTCGTTACTGAATAACAGAAGTTTAAGTCCATCTCCCACATTCACCCGGTTGCCACAGAGTGTAACCGCAACCAGAGAGAACTCGCCGACTCCAGCAAGGCTGCGTCTCCACACAGAAGCTGGGCATGTACCTTGCCAGCTTGACACGCTTCTGCTCTGCCCAGCACGGACTGAAGGAGAGCTGTCGCCTCTCTGGTGCGCTCCATGCCCCATCAAAGCCAGGAGGGGTCCTACGCCCACCTCGGATTAGTGAAACCACCGGCGTGAGACCCAGGAGACAGCAAGCTAAAAACCAGGCTATGCAGGGATGCTCTTGCGGAAAAATCTAGATGAGGAGGTTCATCCACACAAAACACACTCGCTCACAACATGAACACATTACTGAATTAGATACAAGCAAGCAAACAAACAACTACCCCCCAGAAAACCCCACACAGCAAGAAATAAGGGTGTAGGAACAGGAGAGACCGGGATACGCCTGCTTCACAACAGCCAACCCAGTCCACACAGCCTGGAATATGCTCCACGAAGGCAAACATTTTGTTGCCAGACTAGGGGAAAAAGAACCTGAAGACCAAAAAGCTGAGGCCTCCGCATAAACTGCCTGGAGGTGATTACAGAGCAGATTAGCAAGCACATCCCCAGAACTACAACATCAACACTCTGCAATTAGAGCTTTTCTGCTCACCGGAGCAGAACACCTTTTACAAACATTAAACTTACAAAGTCCTGTGGCAGCCAACACACACTTAAGAGCTTCACTTCAGAGAAGCACAAAGCAAGCATGAAGACGTCTCTAATGTCTGCGGTTCTTTTTTTGTTGTTGTTGATTGTTCACGTTTTCTTGTTTGGTTTTTTAACCAGATGCTAGTTTGTGTTCTTCCTTTAACGCTGTGGGGAGGGGGAAGCAGTCAGATGAAGCCGTCTCACCCTGGATGCCTACAATCTGCACGCTTGAGCAAGAACCTGCTATTGAAAACACAAGCTGCAGTAAAACCACAAATAAAACCAAGATCTCTGATCTTGGAATTCCATCAGGAGCAGGAACCCAGAGCTCTTCGTCTGGAAAACCAACAGCCGGGAACAGCCCACCAGACCCAGCAGAGCAGCAGCTGCCAGCTACAGGACATTCCTGGTGCCACTCGCCAAGTCAGCTTGGGAACGGGGACCAGAGAACAACCTCCCCGGCCCGCAAGGGTCACGGCACAGCTTCTGACGCACCTACTTTTAAGTTACTCCCAAGCTGGCCTTGACTAAGAAGTCAACCAACCAAAGTCAGCTGGGTGGAGAGCAGATCTAAATGAAATTTATCCAAATTTCTGCAGGGATATGCAAAGGGCGAATGCCAGAGGGAAGTGCTGGAAAGCCTTGAGGCTGTCGATGAAGGAGGCACTAACTCAGCAACATCATCAGGTACCACAGGCCCTGCTGACAGCAGAAACGTCAGGTTCTTTGCATATTGCACAGCCATATTCCCATGGCTTACGTTATGGGAAAGAGCCTGTTCTACACAGCATTGTGTTACACAACAGTAGAAGCATATTCCATCCAACCATCTTCAAAAGACGGCTAGATCTGAAGTCAGATGGAGGCTAAAAAGAAACTAGACAGAAGTTCAGGCAAATGTTTTGCCTCAACATCCTTAGATTACGGCTACAAAGAAGGATAACGCACAAATATTTCTGAAAACTGCCACTGCAAAAACCAATTCCCCCTGCCAGATTCTACCACCATACAAATACAGATGTACTACCTCCACATTGACCTTTTAGAAGACCTCACCCTCCCAAAAAAACCTCCCCACACAACTTAAGATGCTGTTGGTTTTACAACTATATCCAGTATCCCATAAAACTCGCAAGTTAATAATTAGAAAGCAGCCTTACAGAGGAGGAGAAAACAAGCAATGCAGTTCCTCTTCAAAAGAGGAAAAAAAAAAAGAAAAAAACCCACCTTTACTAGCAAAGAATAAAAACCAATGTCACAGCACCAAGCAAAAACTCTGTAAGTCTGATGAATTAATCATTGATCCATAGAGCTGAAAAGTGTGTATTTAGAATAAAGACCAATCCCTGCATTCTGTGATACTTCCAGTCTGATGTACTAACTCTTAAAACTGTAGTGTTCTGTTTTGGGAGCCTGTCCTTTGATTTAAAAGTAAAATGTGTAGAGCCACACTTGCATATCTAAAGAATGAGCTCTGTGTAGCAATAAGCGCCAGACACCTGATCCTGCCAGAATCAGAAGGAACAATCTAGCAACCAAGAACTAGTTTCACAAGAAGAATAAATACGGTTTTATGTGAATTTAGCAACGCGTTTCTTTAAACACGAGCAAAGGAGGAGTCTTCCATGTAAGAGAAAAAGCCACATCCCAGCCCGCTTTGCAAGATGCTGCTCTCATTACTTCAATTAGAGCAATCTGCAGAACTGTCTTGAGGGAGCGGCAGAATATCAAATGCAGAATATACAGCGCGTTTGAGATGGGCTACGACAACAATCTCCGGCCGCAGCAGCAATCGCAATGGCTGAAGCTGTCTCTGTGCCGCAGATCAGCAGCACGTGTTTTGCATGACATTATGCCCTACGCTATCTTATTTTAAAACAAACCTTTGAGAAGTTACGTTAAAGGTCCAAAAGGCTTCCACAGAGATGTCATACCTTGATTCGCTGTACATTTTCTCTGCTTCGAGATCTACTCGTGTCCACATCGAGGTTTTCAGCTCAGCCTTTTTTTCATGAAATGAGATCAAATTTATTTCCATTAAAGGTCCAAACTACATGTTCACTAGACAGAGGCCAAGCAGCACAAGTGCACAGCACAGCTGGAAATACCAGGTGTCGGAACCACAGCCAAAAATTACTTCTACTTGCTTTGGGGGGTGGCAGTGGCGGTGTAAAAATAGTTCTTCATTGTGTTTGAGATCAGTGGTTTCTTCTTCTACCTTAATATACAGGCCTTGCCTGCTCAGTTATGTAAACTTTTTAAACCAATAATGCAATTCAGAAACTCGAGTCATGTTGGCAGTTGCACTGGCACTGCAAACAGATATTTCTTCCAAACCAGTGCCATGGATTTTGTGTTGTATCCGTCTTCTGCACCTCCTGTTCCTCACGGCTCTTGCTTTGACCAGGGAAGCAGTAAGAGCTATTCACTGGCTAAGGAAACGTACCTGACTCCTGACTTGGCACCCCCAGTTACCAGTCCCATCAAAACCATGCACAAACTCCGTCTCCACGGCACATTTCTGACCCAATGAAGAACTGGTAGCTGCCACCAGTGGCAAGAGCTGAACAAACCAAGTTTGAAGTAACGCTGTAGAGGTCTAAAAGAATAAGATGTTGCCACAGAGTGGCACAAAGCTCCATGGCAGACAGAAGAACCACCAAGAAGATTTGTGCCTGGCCCTGCCAAAGCAAAAGGAAAGACACAAGCCGTAGCATGCAAGGCTCCGGGGTTACGACACACAAGCCTTTGGCTCCTGATGTTTTGAACAATTCCATGAGAAAAAAAAAACTGGTGAATGTGCACCCTGGGAACGGGGCTCAGAGAGAGCCAGGCTGGCATGTGCTGCCATCACCGCACATGCCAAACGCCTTCCGAAAGGAGGAGTCACTTCAACGTACACATCCCGTTGAGACTCATTTCCAGTTTTGGTATGTCAACAAGGCAGCACAGAAAAGCCTTTGCCTATAAAACATCACCCGAACAAGTGCCAGGGGGAGAAAGGGGAACACCACATTTAAAGAGATTTATACAATGTTTTTTTGGCCACGAGATCAGCTTTGAACAAAACCCAGTACTCCACAGCACAATAAAAAGGAAGCAGGAACACTATAAAGATGAAACATAACAGACTATATAGTCTATAGCATTACATATACAGTACAGCTATTTCAGCGTATCACAGCAGTAATTATGCTGTTATTATTAAAGCATAAAAACTTCTATCATTACCTACAGGCAACAAATTATGAATAGAGTTAAACCATAGGCCGACACAGAAAGTCTTAAGACTTTAACACTAGATTTATCCAAAAATATGGGAACTCTCTTCCATTTCTATAAAATAGTGCTATAAAATTTAAGGCAGTTTGTCAGGTAGTGAAAAAGGTGAAGATCACAAACTTAGGGAAGCCTGAAGTTCTGCTCTTGACGAAAACATAACCTTTCAACTTTTTAAAAACAATTTCAAGAGGCTTTCAGTAAAACGAACGTAATTCAAAACACAAGCACTTCCTTCCAATGTGCTATTATAAGAAACTTTTGCAATTCCTCCGTTTTATTTTTATCCGTTCCCTCTTGCGGTATTACATACACACAATCCTCCAAGCATATAGCTGGCACCGTAAGTGGTTGATTTCGGCTGATGGGAGAATCATTCCAGGCTGTTATCTAAGGTGCATATTTGCAGATTTCTCTTCTTCGATAAAATTAAAATTGAACATCATAGTCAGGCTAGTTAAATCCTGAACTAAATTACCTGTGGAGGATACCGAGTACTTATTTCTAAAGGTTTTTGAGAAAAGGTTGCAAAACAGTGTTAAAATTGAGTTAATCTTGCCTTGGGGCAGAAAAAATAAACAAGATGACCTCTTCAGGTGCCTTCTAGCCCTTCTTTCTATAAATATTTAGCAGTAGATTATTCTGTCTTCAAAGCACTGTTTGAACATTAGCTCCCTAATACCTCTAATACGTTACTTCTGTTTTCATTCATGCGAGGTACAGCATTTGATTTAAGCCCAAATCAGCTGAAGTCACAGAGAGGGATCTGGATTACCGCTCCCAACAGCAGACAACTCGTTAAACCCGCAAAGTTTGGCAGAGCCAAATCTGCCTCGCATCCCTCCCGCTGCTCCAAGAGCACTGCAGTCGATGTTTTTGCTGGATCACGCACACAGCCGTGCCTCCTACTCTCCCCCTCTCCACCCCAGTACCTACAGCAGGAATTCTGCTCCTCCCTTCTCCCATCCCAGACACGGCGGCTGAGTTTTGGCACGCTGGGGTAGGAGCTGCCTCTCCACTCCCCACTCAACGGGGAGAGCAAGCGAGTGGCAGAGCTGATGCTGGCTGCTCTGGAGGGGAGGCGGCAGGGCCAGAGGAACCACCCCGACTTCATTCATGCAAAGCTGAAATTGGCCAGATAACCTTCCTGATACTGAGCTTGTTATGAATTTACAGCCCCGATCTTGCAGAGAGCTGCATCAAACCGCAAGCAAACCAGTACCCTTCACTGGGCAGCGAGCTGGCAACGGCCTTGCGGGAAGGCGTGTGCTGGGAAGCTCAGCAGGAACAAGAACCGAGTCTCCAAAGCTCCTTCAGCTGCGCAGGGGAAGAGAATATCCCACAGCACAGACAACACACACACAAGCACCCAGAGAAACCATGCTGAGTTCGTACCTTAACACAGAAGGCAGCGTGACCTAGCAGCTAAAGGCAATCGCTAGCGCAGGCAACGATACGCTGCAGTCTCAGGCAGGTGACTGTCAGTTTGCTTTACTCCTTCAGGAGAAAAAAAAAAAAGATCAGGAATAATGCCTACTTTTATGGAAACACTGAGTTTCTATCCGCAGCGCACCGAGTGCCTAGCAGCACTGCTGGAAGCCCTCTGTCCAGCAGCAGCCCACGTTAATTTGCGCACAGAAAGGCTGAAGATACTCACAAACTGTATTTAATGGCGGGCAGGGCGCGTACATACACCAGCGGCTGGTATCAGAAACTCACCCGAAGCACGGCACGGCACCAGGAACCACGCCACAGAGTCGAGCAGTGACCTCCCCGCAATGCCGCGCCAAAAATGAGGCTGCAAATACGAGGGCACCACGAAAAACAGCGCAGGAAGAGTTTGTTTTTTTTTTTTTTTAAAAAGGTAGAGCAAACAAAATAATCTGAATTGCTGTTTGTACTGGTTATTTTACTTTCCTTTCTTCTTTAAATGAAAGAGCAAGGGTTACACTTGATATTTGGTGTTTCAACAGTTAAACATTATTAAATAGTGGCTCTTTGCAGTGCAATTCTGGCAGGCAAGCCCACAGAGTAAGCAGAGAAAGAAAATTCCCAGACAAATAACAAGTGTCTAAGATGAACTGTCCTGCCTCTCCAACTCCTAAATTAAACACCCAGCAGAAATGGAAAAGCTCTTTTAAGTAAAGTGCGTTCAAGTTAGTCAAGTCTATTTCACGCAATAGAAAGGTTGGCACATACAGTACTGCATAGTGCGTGTTTCACCTTATAGTCTCAACCAATTTAGCATAAAGGGATGTTATGTATTTCAGCTTTATAAATTTAAAAGAAATTACAAGCTACACACCTCACAGTATATTTTGCAGTTCCGGTATTTGTGCATTTTACTTGCTTCCCTTTAACAGCAGCCTTAATGAGAATAACAATTTTTGAAAAATGATACCAAACTCACCTGCACAAAATTACATGGTCTCAGTCTTGAATAGTTGTGTGCTTGCACTTTTACAGAAAAAAGAAATCTAGTGAGAATTATTAAGGCCGTGCCTTGCTTTCAGAGGCAGGAGCCATCTCACCCAGACTTGCACCATACGGGAATGAAATTTCACAACCGTAGCACCATGAGGTACCCACAAAACTAAAGCACTTGTCACATACCCTGAATTTATACAATAGACACAGCGTATGGTGTATTAATAAGTCAAAGTTGAAATCCAGCAACAATATTTTCAGGCCTGTAGGCACTATTTTGGCATCAAGAAGCAGCAGTGTTAACCAAGCGATAGGTTTCATTTATTCAGAAAGCGCTTAAAATATTTCAAAATCTAATGAGAGCTTTCAGCTTTGGTGGTGTCTATTCGACACCTGTCAACACCCAGGCGCCCGTCGCAGAGGCCACCGCGGACTGCTGTCCCCAACAGCTCGCAAAAGCAAGAGGGATGTTGCCAGAGGGGTCTGGACCAGCATTTGGGTTGGTTTGCCCATTTCTTTCATTTTGTATTTTAGGCAGCAGAAGTTCTGATCGCGCAACATACACGTTTACTGCTCTGAAGCACAAGCAAAATGCCTGTTAAGACAGTATAGATTAAACAGACAATCAGTCTGGGAGAATTATTTTTTTTTTTTATGTTAGTCCTTAATATTTTGAATTATTTATAAATAACTCTGCATTAAATTAAGAGTTTCTATACAAAAGTCCTATGAGTGCCCTCACATTTTCTCATCCTTCCACGCAACGTAACTCGCTGAAAAAGCTAAATTGAGTGCTCGCTATTAACCTCCTGGTTCCAGGAGGACCCAGGCAGCAGCTGGAGCAGACAGCCGTCATCTGATCCTGCACTAACACACAGATGCTGCAGCACATTTAGGGCAAAGTTAGGCTTTAATTTTAATGCAGCCTTTAAGTGTTGCACATTTCTTTGTTCTTCTGCAGCATTTTTAGCCTTAACTGCCACCGTGCTGCTAGAGAGGGAAGAGGGGAAGGCAGAAGGAATGATTCAAACCACAGCAGGACAGCAGCAGAGGCAACCTAGAACACTGTGAGTGACAAATATAATATATGAGCTATTCGCAAGAACTAGTGGCGGTTTGAAAGCAGAGTGAAAGGCTGTACCAGTCTACAACTGGGCATGTCTTCTGCAAACTTTGTTATTCTGGGTAGAAGAGTTAAATAAATCTGCTGTTTTTAGGGGGATGCAGGGTTGTTTTTCTATAGGGATTATTCTAATATTCATCATTCCCATTACTTTCTGTACTCACTTTTCTACGTTAAATTATCAAATGGCACCTTGCAAAAGTTTAAAAGAATTATTTTCATAGAAACAACCGTAAGCCTTTCGCGTCCTGAAGTCAGTGGATCTTACTTAAACACAGCACGACCTGTACTACTTAGTAGGCAGACAGGATGGTCTCATCAGGCCGTTCTCTGCTTTTATTTTTAAAAAATAATCCTCTATTATAAACATACAAATCTATACCCTTCTGGGTCACCTTCATTGACTGAAAAAGACAACTGAAAGCGACCCATTTTGATTTATCAGGAGGCGACCAAATAGCAGGGGAAGTTATAAACAGACAATGGAAGAACCCCCCCCTCAATGAGATCTCAGCATGTAGAAAATCTTAAGTTTTTGAGAACAAACCAAAAAAAAACCAACCCAACTTCCTCTAAGTCCTGGGAAGCTTTGGCAGGTATCCTGAAGTTTGATCTTGCTGTCAGTGCCCCTTGTAACAGCTGCTAGGTTTCTGACCCTCTGAAACATAAGGTAAGCCTTTCTCAAAACATAATAATTTAAGAGTTTAAGTTAGAAGCCATACAAATATAATTCAGTTACAACACAGGCAGACCACTAAGCCCTGAAATTCAGAAACCACTTCATGTGCCCACACTATTAATATACAGATGTCACGCTACATTATATAAATGCAAGATACTAGTCCGATTAAAAAAAAAAAAAAAAAAAAGAAAAACCTCAAATATGAACACTGGCTTGAAAGGTGACCTCCTGCGGGCATCCACCACCATCACGGCGAGGCACACATGCACCCTCCTCCTCCTCCTCTCAGCAACCAAGGTGTTCAGGCCAGTGACAGCCATTTCTCTCAGTAACTTTATCCTTTACACCTTCACTAATTGCACTGCCCATTAAGTCAGCACAAAAAACAAGCATAGAAAAGTCCCTTAAGCAAAAAGATGAGCCTGTTTTCTGAGCCTGCATTTCCAGCAGGTAAAACTACCAGGAAAGCTGGGGGGACCTCTGAGGCACAAAGGACACAACTAACTTCAATAAGCAGCGTAAAATGGGACCCAAGGACCTTCCTTTCCCTTACAGAGCTGCAAGAAAGTCAGGAACTGCTGTCATTTGTTACTAAATCCCTCTACATTGCTACCAAAAGCTTTAGGTTTTTCCTGCTGTTCTTGACCTAGAAAGATCGAGCGGCACCTATTCTTACACCGCTACAACATCTTGCAAGCTTAAGCAATGAAATATGACAAACATCGGGTGTAACGAAGACCTCTGCAGGATTTCTTACTTCATCTTATGGTAGCTGCAAATTGCCTCGCCTTCTGCCACCCCTCAAAAGCAGGCAGCAGCTGAATACATCCTGATTTCAAGGCCAAAAAGAAAATCTTAAAATGTCTAATTTTTGCTTAAAGATGCTAACAGTGACCTTCACTCTCACAGTAAATCCCCTGACTCTGGCCAGCAGCCTGCTACAGAAGTTACTGCTCTTCCACTAATATAGCGGAGCAGCCACCATTATTAATAGATGACTTATGGTGACATTTCTCATCCTGCCCCCTTCTCGGATTGAAACGAGTATGACATGCTCGACGCCACAGAAAGTTGGATAAGCTCTGCCTGAGACAAGGTGATGCTATTCACCAGCCTTAATTTAAATTAAAATACCCAAAATAATACTTGGAGGCTGTAACAATTCAGAGACCGTTCAGGTTGAACTTCAACCCCAAGACGCAGTCCTTCGTTAGCAGCTGACACCGATGTGCAGATCAGGTTCCCGTGCCAGGGCCCACTTTTCTAACATCCCTACAAAAATAAGTTGCACAACGTAATTACCTCTGATTTTCAAAACAGTACTTTTAAGGTCAATAATTAGCAATCAGGGAGGGGGAAAAAACGGGTAAGAGCAGGACCAAGAACACTCAAGCCGTGTCACCCAGTTCACCCCCGAGAAGGCAAGGACAATAATAGCAACACTGAGCATCTCTCGGCAGGAGTGGAGGAGAAGGAATGTCTGCAATGTGACTTGACTCCTCGCTGAAAACTAACTTTAATTCTAATCTACAAACTATTCTCCGTGCCCTCAATGCTCTCAGCCATCGGGAGCAGCTTCATTTTTCAACTTTGATTCTTTTTTTTTTTTTTTTTAGTCCAAAGTGCCGTAAACAAACTTTGTCCTTCATTCTGGAAACTCAGAGCCATGGTATTTCAAGGTCACTCATGCTAGCGAAGGAAGGCCTAGCTCCAGCAACTTTAGCTGCCGCACCGCTCCGACGGCGAGAGCCATGCAAGAGCCCAGCCCAGCCCGGCCGGAGTTCGGGGTGTCCAAGGCTCATGTGGCTCGGGATGGCCGAGAAAGCCCTTTACATCAGAAAACTTCTAAGCCGAGTCACACTCTCACCCCATTCCTCCGCCTGTCAGCGCCGGGCTGCGGAGCTCCGATGACCTTCAGTGCTTATTTGCAAATAAAAAAGGAAAACAAAAGGCTGCTTATACTTGTCAGGAATTCAGCTGGCGGTTCGGGGGTGACGGGGGCTCCGTTGCCCACCCCCCCACATCCCCCGCCCCAGGAGCCGCGTTTCCGATGGTTGCCCACGGGCTACCTCCCAGTCAGCCGGGCAGCCCTCGCCAAGGGCAGCCGGGGCAGCCCCCCCCGCGGCTCGGCGGCTGCCTGGGGAGGTGCGGGGGGACACACACGCTGCCATTTTGTCGCGTGTTGTCCGTGTGTCCCCCACCCCGCTCCGGTTACCGGCCCCGGGGNCGCCGCCGCGGAGAGCTCAGCCCCGGGCACCGACCGCCGCCTCCCCGGTGCCCCCCCCACTCGCCGCACAAGGCCGGGACACCCCGAGGCCGGGCGGGCGGCCCCCGCCACCAGGGCCTGCTCCTCCTTCACCGCACCGGGCCGCAGCCGCCCCACCGCCATCAACTTACCGGGCCGCGCTAGGCCTTGCCCGCCGGTCGGGGGGACGACGGCGGTCCCGGGGCCTCCCCGCCATCCCTTTGTCTTTGAGCTGACCCCTGTCTGCCGGGACTCCGCGTCCCCGCCGGCCCGGGCCGCCGGCCCCTTTAACAGCGGCCGCTCAACCTACCCTGCTGCACCCGGCCGGCCCGCGCCTATTGGCTGCGCGCCGCCGGAGGGGCGGGGCGAAACCCCGCGCGGCCATTGGCTGCCGGTAGCCAGCCAATGGGCGCGCAAAGCCGCGCCCCCCTCTCGCCCCCCCTCCGGCGGCGCAACCAAGCCGGCCACTTCCTGTTTTAAAGTTACCTTGAGAGGATTCGGAGCTGCGCTCCAAAACGCGATTTACTGCTGGAAAATAACGAGGTTCCAGGATTTTATACAGAGCAGCAGAGGGGAAAAAAACCCCAAACCTACGAAGCGTTAGTTCCGCAGATTAAATTAGTTTGGATCAGACAGAAAGGAGGGACTGATTTAAAAATAGATCTTCTGGTGACAAATAGAATTGGTTACAACACATGTTAAAAAAAAAATAATACTAGTTTGCAATGCCTGTTTTGTCTTCCCGCACCATTCGCCAGGTAACAGCGAGGGCCTCTGAGCTCCGCTGAGGACAAACGCACACCTGGCAGGTGCAGCCTCGTGCAAAAGCGGCACCCAAATTTCGGAAGGGCAGGGGTAAGGCTGAGAAAAGCCACGGCGCGTTGCCAAGGGCAACCGCAGCAAACGCTGCCTGATGACCCACGAGGTCTATTTTACGTAGGACGAAAGGGAAAGTTAAGCACACGCCCGCAGGCTGTGGGCTCTGCATCGCCAGCACGGGCGGTTCAGACTTTAACTGCCCACACTCAGCCAGCCGTCGCGGCAGACGAGTACTTATTCATAAGTACGTAGAGAGCATGGAGAACACTTTCCTCAACAAGCGGCTCAAAAGGCAACATGAAGAGTCGCGTTCCAGAAGCAGCAGCCAGCGCTACCGTTTCTTCTTCCGTGAGCAAAAGCCTGACAGAGCCCCAGACTCTGGAGCTGGACGCGGCTCAGCCACCCCGGAGCATGAGCCAGCCCCGCGCCCATCCCTCAGCCCCCTGACACCCAGCGATGTGGCTGGAGAATGAACTGACCCCACTGAACCCAGCCCCAGCTGCCACCATCCTCACTGCCTTAACGCAAGATGCTTCATCGCTTCCTGGGGGATCATTCCCTTCATTTTCTCAGCTCGGGAAAGAGCCGGCTCTGAACAGACCACATCCACGTGCAGGAATTTTCACAGCGCCCCGGGGTTCCGAGCAGGGATTAAACAATCCCCTGGGTATTTACCGCAGACCCACACCTCACCTCCCACCGCTCCGCCTCGGCTCCCTCCCCGCCTCCCGCCGGGCCAGACCCTGGAGAAGCCCCCTTCAGGCTTGTGGAGCACAAAAAAACCCCAAAACCAACCAAAAAAACCCCCCAGAGATGGGTAAAATATGGCAGCCCCAGCATGTGGCGCACAACTCTCCCACAGCAAATCTCCTTGTGGTGGCCCAGGGGACCAGGCCCACCGCCGCCTGCCCGGGAGAGCCCCGGGAAGGCCTCGGCGCCCTGCCCTGCCCGCCAGGCAGCACCTGCCCCAGGCGCTGCCCGCAGGTCCCAGCGCTCCGCCGGCCCCGGGCCCGCACAGGCCTCGCTCCCTCCGGGCCGGGCCCGGCCGCCCCCTCCCCCACCCCCAGGGCCGCGCGGGGAAACGGTTCGGCTTCCTGTCCTCTCCCCGGTCCGCTTCCTCGGTAGCCAATCAGCGCGCAGCTCCACTCGCCCGCCTCCCCCGGCGCGGGCCAATCAGCGAGCGCGNCGCCTCAGCGGCCGAGAAACAAGATGGCGGCGGATCCGTGAGGCGGCGGCGCGGAGGCCCCGCCCCTTTCCCCTGGGCCGCGCCAGCGCGCAGGCGCATGACCCGGGGCGGATCTCGCGAGAGCTCGGCGCGGGGGGGGGGGGGGGACCGTGCGCTGCGGCGGGGAGGATCCACCGGGAGAGGGGGCGCAGGCCTCGCCGTGAGGGGCCCCGGGTGCCGGCCGTGCCTGGAGGGGGAGCCAGGCCCCCGTGTGCAGCAGGGCCTTGCCCACCCTGTCCCCGGCCTAGGCCTGTCCGGGCCTGGGCTCCAGCAGGGCCTAGGCCGCGGTGGGCCGGTGTGGGACAGTGCCCTGCGCAGGGAGGCCGCTGCCCCGCTCCCCGGCTCTCGCCTGAGGTGTTGAATGAGGCTGTCGCTGTTTCTCGCTGTCTCCGGGGTGCTGGCAGCTACCTGGCACCAGGGGGATCGTAACCTCCCGGGGCACTGGCGGGTAGAGCTCTGCATCCCTCGGCCAGCCCAGCCGCGGTGGAGGAGTCCCTCCTCCCTGAGCTTGTTGGCTCATCCAGGAGGTTTCCAGCCCTGCCTGTCATGGCACCGAGAGCTGTCCAAATTGGACGTCCGTGAGCTGTCCAACGCTTCACACCGGCCTCTGATCTATCATCACGGGGTAACTCTCTGCTGTTAGCCTACCCGAGCTGGAGCCGAGTCAAGCAAAAGTCTGTGCTCCAGTTCAGCCAGCTATCTCATTTCCCAGGGACCGCTTTTCTGGCTCGGGGATGTGTTACGCTGAAGCGTGAGTCATGTCGCTTCAGTATTTTTCCCATAAAAAAGAGCGCCCTGAAAAGTGTCTCCATCTTTGCCGCCTTATTGTCTTTCTGGTGGCCAAATCGTTTGTGTGCCATTAACAACTAGAAAGAGGATTTGCCTGTCTGGTGCTTTAAACGTCCTTTAAGATGGGAAAGGAAAGTCAGGTCCTGTGTGGCCGCTGCCCTTCCTCTCGCCCTTTCCATAGTGTTTCCAAAATTGGTGGCGTCTGCTGGGGAAGTTCCTGGTATGGTGGTTTGCTGCGCGGGCTCTGCACCCTGCGCGAGAGAGGAGAACATCCCTCCTGCGTCCTGCAAACACGGAGGGTTTGGAGCTCTGGTTTCTGTTGTGTCACATTTGCCCAAATGTAGGAAATGGGACAAATTTCTGCGTACGCTGCAGTTTCAGAGCTCGGCCGCCCCGAAGACTTCGTGTTGGCACTGAAGCGGCAGAGATCTTGCAGCGAATTCCTGCAGTTTTATTGAAAGTCTTGCAACTTTGTGATCTCAGAGCGCTTGCAAGGCAGCCAAGAGAAATAATAGTCATGCTAGCTGTTTGGTTTTTTTATTAATTCTCGCCATTTCTAAGCTAGCCTCCTTTTGTTGTAACGTTTGAGGGTGATGATATGCAATGCTGTACGGTCCCTGTTCAAAATGACTCATTTATAAATCAATTAGCCAGCCCTGCTGCTGGCTTTGCTGCCAGGCACAGCTGTCAAACCAACCAGCTGTTTTTCCTGCTGGGGACCAGGCCCCACTCGAGGGGTTTCTGCACAATACCCCGCTCCTCCTCCTGCTGAATCCTTTTGTGTGCTGTTGCGCTGCGTCCATGATGCTCTGTTTCCTCCCCACCTGCTGCCCCGGCAGCAATGGATGCATTGTCTGGAGCTGCTCGGCTTCCCCAAGAAGGATCGCAGCCATCTGCAAACACAGAGGTCTCTGTGTCAGCCTGCCCAAAATGCGGAGCAGCCAAGAAAAACAAGAAAGAAGGAAAAAAAAAAAAAAAAAAGCAAGCGCTTTTCCACTTTCTGCTTTATTGGTGCTTGTATAAATTTGTTTGTGGTTTGTTGAGTTCACACTTAACCAACATCTGCTACCTGCGCTCAGCCGATTCCCTCCCGCGCCGGCAGCGGGACCCCGAGGAGCTATGCCGCACTGACGGCACCCTGGGGCCAGGTTTGGGAAGGGCTGAAGTTGTTTGGCAGTTAAGAAAATCGGTTCTTCGAGCAGAGAGGACGTGCCTGGCCCTTCTCCTCCGCTCAGCCCCCTCCTGTCCCCTGGGATTCCCGTTACAGCAGTCAGTCCTCTGGACTCGCCACAAATGAGCTGTTGCTTTGGGGCAACAAGCATGGAAAAGAAAAACCTGGGTATAAATTATGTATGAACACAGGCACACTGCCTTGTAGATTTTTGGGGAAAGAAGAGGCTATTTAGGGCCAGATTTTGGGGCCCACTAGCCCTCAGGCTCCCTCATTGTGTCACATCTCAGTTTGCAGCTGACGCTGGGCTGCAAACTTGGCTCCTAACCCAGCTTGTGAGTGCCACGTCCCAGTGGGTGCGTCTCCCATTTGGGGTCTGTCTGTCTGATATTTAAGTATATTTAATATATAATATTTAACATATATCAATATGCCTGTACGTGTACACGCGTTTCTGGGAGGCCCCGTAGAAACCTCGTCTTCTGTATGGAAAGAAAAACCCAGCAAGAATTTGACACGGGAGAGAGGACGGTTTGGGTGTTGCCGAAGAATTCCTTGGGAGACCAAAAGAAAATCTAGTGGCAGCCACGGTGCTGTTGGTCACCGGCAGCTCTTGCACTGGGATAGTTTGAGGTTTGAGCTCGGTTCCCAGAACAGGAAAGCGTTTTTCCCTTCTCCGGCCCGGGCAGGAGCCCCCAACCAACCATCACACTCTCCCTCGTTCTCCCAGCCCTCCATCCCCAGGGCAGAGACCACAAAAGTTGCTAAATCCTTCCAGAGTTATAAAATCTGGAAACCTGAACTCAAAAGCTGCAGAAAAGCCACTCTGAGCCGAGACACTCAGCCTGGCTCTAACTGGGAGACCCCATTTCCACTGGCAGTGGGGAGAGGACGCAGCTCCCAGCTCGGAGCTGGGATTCAGTTCAGCGCGCTTGTTCCCGCTGCAGGACAGCGGGTTTCCCAGTGCCTGCAGCATCCCGAGGAGAAGCAGATGGTGTGCTAGTGCCTCTTGCCTGGCTGGTGCCCAGCACAGATCAAGCACGCTGGCTTTCCCGTTAGGATACTGGTGAGCCCACAGGACCCGCTTGCTCCCTGCAGAACGGCAAAAGGAGATTTTACAGCATCCCAGCGTAGCTCCTTCTCCTGCGAGAAGTGGGACACGGCGCAGGAGCGAGAGAGCCGGCTGCAGAGCTGACGCAGCACCGACAGCCTCCCGGGGCACCAGCAGCAACCTGCTTATCCCGTGGGCAAGGGCTCCTGCGGCACCCAGGGGACAAGCCCCTCTGCCCACCGGGAGCCCACCCCACAGGGCCTGGGGCAGCATTGTTCTGGAAAACGCTCTGCAAAACACCGAGTTTTCCCAGTCCCGGTGTAAACCATCCTCTCTCCACAACCCTTCCCGACGACGTGCAGCCCTCTCCCTCCCCAGACGCCCAGCCCCAGGGCAGCCCCACAGCCCCTGGAATTTCTGCCTCCTCCTTCTGTTGCCCGTTCTGGCCACCTCTCACCGGGACAAGCAATGGCCACGCCACGGGCGGATCTCTGCCCTGCAAGGCACAGGGTCAAGGCAGCGTGTGGCACCCACAGGGTCTGCAAAGTCCCTGAGGTCACCCATGCAGGGGCACCATGGCTTGGGCTGCCTACGGCAGGCCTGGCAAAGCCGCTTCCGTGCTTTCCGTTAACCCACGACCAGCACCCTCATCCCTCTGCGCCACACGCTGCCAATAACCCCTGCAGTGCCGTAAAGCCGAGCCCCACAAATCCTCTTACGCGGGTTTTGCCAGAGTAATCGCGTTAAACCACCCCCTTTTCGCCGGCACAAAACCAAAACGTAAAGGAGAAGGTGGTGAGGAGCCGACAAACCAGAGAGCTGAGCTCCTTAAGGAATTAAGAGACATTAGAGATGGGAGAGCCCCAATGGGATCCCAGCGCAAGACCAAGTCCGGGGCTTTTGTCCAAGCTTCGGGAAAGCGCTTCCCAGGGGATGGGCTGCAGGGTCTGTCAGTGCCGCCCATCTCCAGCCCCGAGTGCATGGGGACGATCCACGAGTCTCTCCCGGCAGGAGGTCAGGAAGGGATCCCGGAGCAACCTGCCAGAGGAAGCAGAAAACCGGAGTGGGTCAGAAAGTTTCCTACCAATCGAACTGAAAACATTGTCATTATTATTTTATTATTGCCATGAAACTTCACATTTTATCACCAAAATATGGTAGTTGAAAAAAAAAAAAAAGGAGAGGCTTTTCACCATTGAGCCACGTGTTTTCACTATCTCTTCCCCTGAAACAATATGTTCCCAGGACTGACACTTTCCCCACAAAGCTGGAAATTTGCTTTGATGAAATAGCCTTCCCTACCGAGATATTTTCAGCCAGTTTTTCTAAATATTACTCATAAAGGCCCCCTCCAGACAACCTCTCTCCCTCCCTGAGTTTGTTTATATGCTTCGAATTCTGTTAGGAAACCATCTCCCTACTTCAGCGATGTTTTATCCAAGTTTCCATATTTAGTTCTTTCAGCTATTCCTGCTCCTTAACCAGCTTTCCCGTGCACAACGCCGGGACCCAGCTCTCCTTGGCATCCCCTTCCCCCTGCCGCAGGGGGAATTTTTCCTCCATCCTCCCGGCACCGACGGATGCCCGTTGAGCACCGTACCCACCAACCCACCCCGGGGCCGCGGTCCCAAATCGCCCCCCAGGCCCTGACTCCGGTACGGGGAACCCAGCAGAGGCTTTGCCCATGAGGGCCGGGTGGTTCCCCGGTACCGGTGGCAGCCCCGGAACCCCCGGAATGGCGAGGATGGGGAGCCCACCCAGCGGGAAATCCAAACCCAGCGTTATTTTAGGGAGAGACAGAGTTAAAGTCGGCGAAGGAGGGTTTCCTCCTGGCACGTGGCTCCATGTCAGCCGCGGTGTGCAGCCTGCAGAGGAAACGCAGGGAAAGCGCTGGAGGAATTTACCATGAGTAAAAAGAGACACTGCTTAGAGAGAAATTAGCGTCGGTATTCAGGGAGCCAAGGTGAGTCCAAGGGCAGCACGGGAACCAGGGCTGCTTCTCCTCTCAAACTTTCTCCTTCAGAAGGAACCAGGGCACAAGAAGTGCCCCTTTGGTCCCCGTCCCCCCGGCAGGGCCACACTCACTCTCTGGCAGCAGCCGACAGGCTGGGAGCACGAGGAGGCGGCAGGGATCGGAGCTGAGAAGTTTATGTGTTCCCGAAGGAGCAGGCACTGCGGCCACCCAGGCTGAGCAGGGACCAACTGGCAACACTTCAGGTCTGGCTGGAGGCTCCCGCAGTCCCATGGGCAGCTCCGGGTGTCTGGTTGATGGGTGTGGGGTCTGGCTGGTGACTCTTGGGGTCCAGGTGGCAACTCTTGGGGTGCGGGTGACAGTAGTGGGGTCTGTCCAGTAGCTCTTGGCGTCCAGCTGGTGGGAAAAAGGTTGGGTTGGCAGCTCTTGGAGTCCAACTGATGGGTGTAGGGTCTGGCTGGTGACTCTTGGGGTCCAGCTGGCAGGTGTAGGGTCTGGTTGATAAGTGTAGGGTCTGGCTGGTGGCTCTTGGGGTCTGGTTGATGGGTGTAGGGTCTGGCTGGTGGCTCTTGGGGTCCGGTTGACGGGTGTAGGGTCTGGCTGGTGGCTCTTGGGGTCTGGCTGGCAGGTGTTGGGTCTGGTTGATGGGAGTAGGGTCTGGCTGGTGGCTCTTGGGGTCTGGCTGGCAGGTGTCGGGTCGGTTGATGGTTGTAGGGTCTGGCTGGTGGCTCTTGGGGTCCGGTTGACGGGTGTAGGGTCTGGCTGGTGGCTCTTGGGGTCTGGCTGGCAGGTGTTGGGTCTGGTTGATGGGAGTAGGGTCTGGCTGGTGGCTCTTGGGGTCTGGCTGGCAGGTGTCGGGTCTGGTTGATGGGAGTAGGGTCTGGCTGGTGGCTCTTGGGGTC
>VZSF01004814.1:74186-93578 GCA_013398295.1 Chionis minor
CTCCGGCAGCCCCGGGGGATGGGGGGGGTGTAGAGGGGAGGAAGGGGGGTCCCGACCCCCGGCGGGACAACCCCGCCGCTCCTCCCGCACCCCACGGCTGGCGACGAGGTGAGCCTGGCTCCCCAAAAACATACCCCCGGGCTCCGAGCGGAGACGTGACAGCCCAAAAACATCGCCGCACCGAAAGCGCGGGGGCTGCGACCGCGTTCCCCCCATCCCCGAAGGCTCCCTGGCCGGGCGCTGCCGGGGCCCGTTTACCGGAGCCCTCCCCGGCTCGGGGCAGCGGGCAGCGTTTCCCAGCCAGCGGCTCGGGAACGGGAGCGCTTTTCCGTGCCATCCATCATCCCTGCTGAAAGCCTGTTGACGTCAACCCCATCCCGTGCACGCCGGTCCCCACCATCGGGAAAACGGGGGTAGGGACCAGTGAAAGCGGGGGGTGCTGCCTCGGGGGCCTCATCCTCGCAGCCCCCGTATCGCCGGCGCTCACCTCTCCCCAGGCTTCACGGTGCCTCCAGCCTGTGCTTCCTACATCAGTTTGACTCCGCTCGATCCGGAGAGCCCGTTGTGCCCTCTGTGGCATTTCGGGCAGGTGCTGTGGTGGGTTCTGTAAGGAAATCTGTTAAAGAACCGGTGAGGAAGAGTGAAATGATGCCCCGGGACAGGCTGAGGCGCCTGTGCTGCTTCCTGTAACTGGGGTTACAGTAAGTGGGAGAAGCCCAGGCGCAGCATGGACATTCCTTATCCCCGGCAGCGGGGAGGCACCCAAACGGGCATGGGCCTGTCCAGCCACTGCGTCCGCTGAGCTGCTGCGGAGCGGTGGCTTCCCTGCACCTCAAAATGGTCCCCCCAGAGCAGGGGCCACCGCATGGGTGCTCACACCGAACTGCCGAGTTGTCCCCGCGGGAGGTGGTGGCCATGCCAGGCTCTGTGATGGCCGGTGCCCGCTCCCAGGGGTCCGGGAAGCATCGTGAGGGGTCTTGCGAGGCTGAGCGAAGCGATTAGCCCTGGGCTGAATTGCATCACTCGGCACACAGGGAACATCCCGTGGGGCTGCGCTGCTGATTTCATTAGTGTGCTGAGCGCAGGAGCCTGCGATCCCCTCGGGCCGGCGGTGCGGGGATGGGCTTTGCCGCCTGGCACAGCAGCCCGGGCTCGTCCCGCCGCCGCAGGACGAGGGGCCGGCTGCGTCACACGGCCCCTTCCCCGAGCAGCGCGGCGGCTGCTCCTGTGCCTCGCGCCTCCAGCCCCAGTTTAGACGTGTGCCCGTTTCTTTCGGCATCAACACCTCTCGAAAGCCACCCCCTTCTGCTGCGCTTACACATCTCTGCCGAAGAGCAACGCACCTTCTCTGACACCCCTTTGCGAGGGCAAACTCCTGCTGCCTCCCACGTCCCGGCGCTCCTCTCCGCCAGCACGGCACTCCTGGGCTCTCGCTTCGTCCCCATTTCAGCCCCATCCTCGCAGCACTGTTCGCAGGAGCCTTTGTGGGACACAGCAGAGGATGAGATTGCGGTGTCTTGGTCTGCGCCTTTCACCCCAAACTGGGAGGCAAATCCCCACCAGCTTCCCCTACAGACCCCAGGTCCGTCCTCCCACAGCTTCTGCTGCCCCTCAAGCGCAGCCCGTGGGGATTGGGCCCTTCGTGGGCTCACACTCGCTCTCGCGGCGCCGCAGCCCTCTGGGAAGCATCACATTGATGCAAGATGCAGTTTAAGGTTATGAAAATGCCTAATTTTCCTGCTTATTAAAACCCAAGCCGTGCGACACCATCTCCTTGCATCCATTTCAATGCACTTAAAATGTTTTGTCACAGCATCTCAAATAGCAGGGAAACAGGCTCATTTAGTAATTATTTTAAAGTGATTTAGAACAGGATTGACAGCCCTGCTGACACTCCGCGCTCGCTGCCTGCTGGATTCAGGGGCTCCCCGCCTGCCCCCCACGGGATGCTGTGTCCGACCGCGGAGGGATCATGGTGGGACCCTCTCTGGGATCCTCATCCTTCCCACATCCAAAGGGGCTCCCGGAGCTGGAGGTCTCTCAGCCTGCACATAGTGAATTGCACCTATTTTACCTGCTGGGCGGCAGAGCGATGCGAGAGCATTTGGTCTTCGCTTCGGGCACGCTTGTGCGTTGCCCGTCACCCCGGCCAAGCCACCCGTGCTCCGGGGAGCAGCACGTTACTGGGAGCAGCCGCTCCAGCACCCCATCTGCCCGTCTTCCCGCTCTGCCGGGGCTGTGGGCGCCGGTGCTGCCCCAGAAGAGCTGCCCTGGCTCCTCTCGCCGGGTCAGGCACAGCCTGTGGCAGAGCAAGCGGTGTTTGCCGCGGGCAGTGCCAGGCTCCCACCATCTCTTGGCATCACTCCGGCTCACAGAAGTCTTCCTACGGCAAGCAAGTTTTCTGCTGATGCCTTAAGAAGCTTTGCTATAATAGCGCAGTGTTAGCATTTAAAAACCAACTTTTTCTGCAAACAGCCTGTCTGACCCCCTGGATCCCGCTGGGCTCCGGAGCGAGCTGGGACCTGTGGGCTGGATGCGGCTGGGCAGGGTGGATTCGACCCAGTCAGACGGGGTCTGGGCTGCTGGCACCAGGCTGTCACGGTGCCATGTTCACCGTTCCGCTGCCGGACACGGAGCTGGGGGGACCCACAGGGAGCGCGGGTGGGTTTGGTTGCCCATCCTGGGGCTGCAGGGTTGACAGCTTGGTCCTGGGGAGCCCGACACGGGGCCGTAGTGTTGGGCATCTCTGCTGTGAGCAGGCTGGAGCGACTGGGGGCCGAAGACGGTCAGATTTGAATCCGAGGGGACTTCACACCTCTTGCCCTGTGTGCAATACAGAGCCCCTAAAAGGCAAAGCGATATTTGTAAGGTAGAAAGAGGAGGGAAGGGTGGGGGCTGCTGGGTGCTGGCCACCGGTGGAAGGAAATTGGATGTTCTCTGCACAGAAAGCAGCGCTGGTAGGAGCAGCAGAAAGCCAGAGCTGATAGCAGTCCTTCCCCTGGAGGAAGCAGCTCCATGAAATATTGATGGGATTCACACACAGCAGACAAGCGGTGTGAGCTGCATTGCAGAGCTCGGAGCCGTGCAGCCGGGAAGGCAGCGGCTGCTGGGTAATGGGAAAAGCTCCTTTTCCACAACGCCTCCGTGCTGGCCGAGGTCGGTACCAGCCCCAGCCCCACCACGGCGGTGCCAGCCCTCAGTGCCCAAGCACCAGGCGAGGGGCTGGGTGCAGGTGGTCCCATCCCCGACCCATCCCGGGGGCCATCAGAGGCCCTGGGCTGGTTTCTTACGTCCCCGCTGCCTCCCAATGGAAGTGGCCCAGTTTTTGGGGCCGCATGGCTGCAGTATCACGCTACCCAAGGTGGCTGCTGGCAGCTGCCACGTGCCTGCTGGCGTGTGTCCCCAGCGAGGTCCTGCTCCATCCCAAGTCACCCATCATGGCCAAAGCCAGCACCGAGGCTGGGCCAGTGCGAGGCACCAAGATCTGCCCTGCGGGAGCCGGGTCCGGGCAGCACGTCTGCGGGATGAGAACGGACCATCAGGGATGCCCCGGCGCTTGCCGCAGTGCCACGAGCCCACGTCCGCCGGACAGCTAACCCGGCAGGCTGGGCTCGGCGGGAGCTGGCCGTCCCCCAGTCACAGCCCTGCTGGGTGGCTTTTGCTCCTCTGATTCTTTTATGTTGCCTAGGAAACGACGGGATTCAGCACAGATCTGATTTAACCGAGCGGCAGACGTCACGCAGGGACACGGGGGAAAGGGACAGCGTGGTCAGGGCACTGGCCCTGGGCTCCTGGTGTCCTGCAGGGGGTTTAGCCCAAGATCGGGCCACCAGACAGGGGCAGACATGGGTGCCCCCAGCTCCCGCGCCTGTCCCCCCCCACCCAGTGAAAGACAGCTGCGAGGTGGATGTGGGAAGATGCCGTGTTCCTGCCTGTCCCTCCTGGAGATACTTGGTTGCCTGTCCTGGTGCTCCTGGATGGATCCCATCTGCCAGGAGCATGGATTCTGCTGGAGCTGCAGCATCCAGGCTGGCTGGAGATGGACATGAGCTTTGTGAATGGGGATGGCGAGGAAGTCACCATGGCCGAGGTGCATGTGGGCACAGCTGGGATCGAGGAAGACGCATGCTCCAGCACGGGGCAGTTGGTTCTGTGTGTCACTGCTGCGTTGGAGACCCCCATGCAGGGCTCCAGCTCCTCTTGCTCTGGGTCCCAGTGGTGCTCCCAGTCTGTTCCCATGCACAGGAGCAGCATGGAGGAGAGCATCTGGAGCAGAAAGGCTGTTCAGACCCGATGTGCTCCCAGGCTCGAGGAATACCATCCCACTGCTTATCCCAGAAGAGATGCGATGCATTGCTTGGGTCACTGGAAGAGCCGGTCTCCATGAAACCAGCTCTCAGCTCTGGGGGACATCGCCAGGCCACAACATTGGCTGCTGTCACCATCATCCCGTCAGCAGGTCTGTGCAGGGGACCGAGCTCTTCATCCACATGACCACCAGCACTTCCCATCCCGGTGGAAAACCTCCGGCTGCCACAGACTGGTCTGCATAGTCACCTTCTCGGCAAAGCCCCGCGTGCCGGGTCACTGCCAAAACAAGCAGTTCCTGGTGCTGCTCTGCCATCCCTCCCGGAGAGCAGCTCCAACGCCCGGAGTGGCTGAGCAGCTCCGGTGTTTTATCCTCCTGCTCCCACCCAAGCGCAGGCACTTGCCTTTTGGAGAAACATCTGGACTGGAGCAACCCGGCTGGAGCATGCCATGGAGTTTGCCCCATGGTCCTCCTCCTCCTCCTCTTCTTCCTGGCCATGGGCTTGCAAATCCTCGCTCGCACAATAATCAGGCCTTTTTCCAGGTGCACGGGCAGGGGTTGGCGTGGGCTGGAGCATCCGTGGGCAGGAGCGGCTCCGGGAGGATTCCCGAGCACAGCCCCAGCTCGGCCCTATCCAAACTTCTCCCCTCTAAGCTCGACTTTTCCCGCAAATGGAGCACATTCAGACCCGTCCTTTAATTCCAACGTTTCTATTTCCCGTGGAGATTGTGCAGGAGGATTAATGCTGCGCCCGCAGCGTGTTTCAGCCGGAATATAACTTTTATAACCTGCCTGAGCAATGAGATGTGTAACGCCAGTAGCTGGAGTTCCTTGCAAGTTCTCAGCTCATGTGCACTCTTGCTGGGCAATTAAATTTATATGAGCAACTGCCTATCAAACCTGAAGCAATTAATTAGAATTAAGTACTTTTAGGGGAAATAAGCCTTTGCTTTTCTTCCCAATACAAGGAGGAGCCTGTGCTCGCGAGTGGTGCTGCTGCATCTTGCCCCAGTGCGTTGTGCCCTTCTCAGGACTGGCAGGGCCTCATAGCAGCAGTTCTAACAAGCTTTTTTTCCCCAAAAGTGCAGGTTTTAGGGCCTACCTGCTCCAGATGTTGGCAGCATTTCAGCCCCCCCAGCAGGAGGGGCAGCCCCGGGGCAGGAGGACCTGGCACCCCACTGCCAGGGCTTTCCAACCCCGCCTCTCCCTGGAGCCAGCCATCCTGGGGGCTTCGAGGGAGCAGCCAGCCCCCAAAATCCCTCTGCCCCCTTCCCTGGCGAGGCAGCATCTGAGCCAGCCCCACCACCGGGGGCTCATTTATCACGTCCCTCCTCCTCCCCTTCCCCACCTGTGTGGGGACACCTGCCGGGCTCCTCCCTCCTTCCCCACAGCCTTTGCCAAAGCATCCAATTTTTCCCATCAATATTTTGCCCCCCGTTTCTGTCTCAGTGGGATATTTGGGGCCAGGGCTCCTTCGCAGCCCCAGGTTGTTCCTCGCCGCTTGCAGCCCCTAACACCGCCTGGTCACCGGGATGTGCCGGGAGCACCGTCCAGCTCTTTGCCTCCCTGGGTCGCCTGCCACCCCCCGCCCTTGCTCCCCACTTCTCCCAGCTCCGTCACCCGCCGCAGGTCCGTGACACCCATCTGGGGGGACCCAGCAGGGTCATGGGGCGCCCGAAGCCTGGCACAGGGATGCCCCCCGCCCCGCCGAGGCGCGTCCCACCCGGCTGGACCGCTCTGCCCTGCTCGGGGCTGGGAGGAGAACTGGGTCAGCCATGTAACCATGGAGATGCTGAAGGAGATGCTGAAGCAGCGCCGGCACAGCCCCGCTCTCCAGAACCCTTTAAAGATTAACCAGACCCGTCACCCTCCGTCTCCAGCCGGGAATGGGGCTGGGGGGCTGAGCCTGCTCCTCGGCAGGGAGAGCGGGGTGGGTGCTGCCCCATCCTCCTCCACCTGCGCAGGGCGGTAAGATGCCTCTGTCTCCTCTTTTCCTTCGGGGTGCCAGCACGGGGAGGGCTCGGCCTCCGGCAGCCTCGCCGCAACGGCGATGGAAAAGCAACAAGGAACCCGTTTTCCTGCCAGTCGTGCTTTCCTGCGCGGTGCGCATCGGTGCCGGGCGCTGCCTGCCTGTCTGCCCAGCAACCGGGGGGATGCTACAGCCATGACACCTCTCCCGGCTGCTCAGCCGGTGCCCGCTGGCTCCGTGCATCCCGCGGCCATCCCAGCCCGCGGGGGGAGCGGGCCCGGCTCGCTGGAGAAGGACGGTGCGTGGCGGCGGTAAGGGCTGGTGGGGGCTGCGGGCGTTGCCCCCCACCCCGGCGGCTCGGGGATGTGCTTCCACGGCAGGGAAGGAGAGGGCTTGCATGGGATCCAGGCGCTGCTGGAGCGTCGCGGCGGTTTGTTGTGAGAACCCCGGTGTTTTGCAATGTGGAGAATAAATAAAATACAGAGGAGGGGGGGTGGCGAAGGGAAGCGTGGTGCCGTTCCCTGCATCCCCCGCCCGCTGCTGGGGAAAGGGAGCCGGCGGAGAGGCAGCGTCGGAGCTGCCTGTGCCGGCCGAGGATGCTGTCGCGGTGCCGAGGCCGGCTTGGTGGTGGGAGCCACGGGCTCCGGTGCTTTCGGCGCTCGTGCACGGTCTCCGGCTGAGCTCCCTGATCTCCCCGTCCGGCACCCACTCTCCACAGAGGCCAAAAGCGGACTGGGATAAGAGATAAGGGGTAAAATTATGGGCAGGGTAAAGAAAATCCTTCCTTTGGATTGGGGAGCGTGCGCTCCCCTTCCTTTGCAGTGGATTATCCTCCCATGTGTTGCATTGGAAATGATCCCATTAGCGCTGTGCTCTCCTGATCTAATTTGCTGCCACCAGAGCCCCGTGCTCTTGTGGCGACTGAAGCGCCGAGCGGGGAAAAACACCAGCGGGAGCCTTTTGTGTTTTTCTGGCCGTGGAAATAGCGGGGCTGGGTCGTGCCACGGCTCTTCTCGCCCGTCACGCCACCCGGAGGGGCCCGAGCTGGGCGCTGCGTCCGGCGGAGCCTCCGGCGAAGGGACCTGCGTTCGTTGAGGCCCAGCCTAACGACAGGTTTGCGGGTGGGGAAACTGAGGCATGGGGAAGGGGAGCGGCGTGCAGCTGAGGGCGCGCTGGGGTGGCGGTTGGGATCCATCCCTCGCGGCAGGCGCTTCCCAAGAGAAACCCCAGCCCTTGTGAGCGGCCGCAGCGGGTTTGGAGCCTGGAGGGCGCCTGGAGAGCGGCGGGTGGCGTCGGAAAATGCTTGTCCCAGAGGTCCCAAAGCTCCCAAAGGTTGTGGCTGAGCCCCGACCCCTCCTCGAGCAGACGCTGAGCGTAGGGCAAGCGCTGTTGGCTGCTCTCGCCCATCTCACCTTGCCGTCGGCACGCGGCTGTGCCGGGGCGGCTCCGGAGCCGGTGCTCACCCCACGCCGACGGCTTTATCCGAGGGGCTCGAGCCATCGTGCAAGTGTTTGTTCAGCAGCAAAGGCAGAAAATCCTCCAGGCAGCGGCTGCAGAAGGGGAGGCGGGTGCTACCGGCCTGGTGCACCCCAAATCTTGCAAACTGCAAGCGGCCGTGCCGGGGTCCCGCTCGGCTGTGAGGGGTGGGGGTGAAAGCGGTGGGTCGCTGCCACGCACTTGCCCGAGGGAGCCGGGGCAGAGCCGGGGCAGAGCCAGGGAGGGGGTGGAAACCACCAGCCAGAAGGGAAACGTGGGGCGGCCGCTTCTCTCTGGGAGCTCGTTAACAATATTAATGACTAATCGCCCACTTGCCCCTGTTTGCGTCCCTGCTGTAATTGATAAATCGGTGAGTTCGGGGCTGCTGGAGCCAAGCCTGTGGCTCCCGCCAGGTCTCAGCCCAACCGTGCCCCTGCGAAGCTCCTTGCCCCGGCGGCAGCGGGCAGCAGAAGCCCCCCACCCTGCCCCACTCCCCGTTCCCAGCCATAACTTATCCTCTACGCTTGCAGCCGTCTCTCTCCCTTGAAAGAGAAATATTTTTCCAGGTGCTGCCTCCATCCATTATCATAAAGTGGCTTCACTTGGCCTGGAGTTAATAATTCACCTTTCCCTGGAAGATGGATGCTCCCATCCCGCCGGAGTTTAAATATTCATGGGGAAGGGAAGGCAGAAACCACTGCGCCACGCGGGAGGTCTGGCAAACGCATCGCGGCCTCTGCCGCCGGCGAACGCTCCGGTCCCCAGCACCCCGGCACCCCCGCGGGACCCCTCCGGCCACCACCTGCTGCCGGGGTGTCCCGGTGGACCCCAGGAGCAGCCCGGCGCGGTTTGCGGGGCCGGGGCCGGATCCAGCCGGGGTGGCAGGCAGCCATCTCGGGGTGGAGCAACCGCGTAGGGATGCTGCAGCCGCGGTTCGGAGAAGGAGACGTGCGGGAGGAACTTTGCTGGTTGTGATTTTGGACACCTTCAGCAGGGGGTGGACGGGGCTGTCCCCAAGCCTCAGGGTCCCCTCCTGCTCCCAAGCTGGGCAGTCTGGTGACGCACCAAGCCCTCTGGCCACCGGTGGGTCCCTCCTGGCCATCAGGGGCTGTCTGTGTCCCGTGGGGACAAGGCTGGTGGGTCCATCCCATGGCCCGGCTGCACAGGGGTCCTGCACCCCTTCCGTCGCCAGCCCCGGGTGGGGAAAAATGGTCCCAATGGGTTGTGCCAGCGGAATGTCGTGGCTTTGTAAATGCCTTGGGAGACCGTCCATCCCCATGTGGCTGCTCTGGGTGGGAGCGCGGTGACATGGCCAGCGCCACCACCCAGCGCAGCTGGCCCTGACGCGTCCCCTGGCTTCCCCCCACAGCTGATCCCACCCAGCAGAGCCGGGGCCCGGCGAGCACGCCAGCGGCTGACCATGTTCAACGGGGATGCCAGCTCCTCGGCGGCCAGGAATGTCGTCCGCAGCTCCAGCATCAGCGGCGAGATGTACAACATCGAGAGGAGCACGCGGGGCAGCGCCGACTCCGTCACCATCACCGCCAGCAAGAAGAGGCGCTCCAGCCTGGGCGCCAAGATGGTGGCCATCGTGGGACTGTCCCAGTGGAGCAAGAGCACGCTGCAGCTCAACCAGACCGGTGAGCCGCCGCGGCCCCCCCGGCGCTGCCAGCTTCCCCCAGCTCGGCCCGTTGCTTTTGGGAGAGGTGCACGCTCCCGGCTGCCCAAGGCAATGCTTTAACCGCCCCTGTCTGATGGAGACACCTAAAAATAAAACAGCGTAAATTCCCACCCCGGCATTTCTCCAGGTGCCAAAACCCGTTTGCAGACCCGAGGCGGGGAGGCTGCGGGAGCTCTGCCAGCGTGGGGGGAGTCTGGGCTCAGTGTCCCCCCCAGTCCCGGCTGCGGGCAGGGAGGGAGGGAGCTCGGAGAAAGGACTTGTCAAACGGTCTGGGCTCTGGGAAATATTTAAATGCTTAAAATAGCTTGTTAAAGGGCGGGGGAAGCAAAAAGCTCATTCTAGTGCAGGATTTTTCTCTAGTTATTGCTTTTATATTCTGGTTCTTGCTGGCATTTCATGATCTGGGAGCTGTTCTATAAAGAGAGGAGTTAATTTGGAGCCCTCCAGCCCTGCACATCCGAGGTGTTTCTGAAGGGGTGCGATTATCCCCAGGAGCCAAGGGAGAAGTGCCGGAGCCGGGGAGAACCGCACCTGGGGACGGCGGGACCAGGGACCCCCCCCAGCTGCCGGTGCCCAGGGGAGCAGCACCCGCTCCGGGGCGATCTGCCAGGATCAGGCAAACGCTTCCATGGGGACAGCCCCGAATTAGCAGGACAAACCTCACTCCCCCAGGAGCGGCCGTGGTGCGGGGCCAACACGCACGTGCTCACGCAGCAGGAGTGGGGCTGCCGGCAATACCGGCGATGCCAGGGCTGCCGGCAGTGCCAGGGATGGATGCTCCGGCCACGCTCCTCCTTCTGCCACCTGCCACCGCCTGGGACGTGTGGCCGCGGGGACGGTGTAGCCGTCTCCAAAAGGGAGACTTCGCTGATCAGTCTGTGCTGGGGCCCTGCCTGCTTGTGGCACTGGGGGGACCTGCATGGCACCTGTCCCCTGTGGCACGGGGACATCGGCCCTGAGGATTTTGGAGGCTGGGAGGTGGCTCTGTGGCAGCACAGGCCAGGCGGAGGGCTGCGATGGCATCAGCACATATGAGCTGAGCCTGGCAGGTCTCAGCACGCGGGGCTGGGACACGGGGGGAGCGCTGGCAGCCCGCGGATTTCCAGCACGGTGTGAGTGGCACTGGGACATGTGCCCGTGCGTATTCCTGCAGGGTTTCATCCCAGGGAAAGGTCCCCTAAATCACAGTGAGTAACGTACCCAAGATGGGGAACAGGACACAGGGAAGCTCCAGCTGTGCGCGGCACCACGGTTCCCCATCTGGTTTGGTGCCCGTCCGGTTTGACGCCCGTCCCGCAGGAGGGCCCGGGGGCAGCGAGCAGTTTGGGTGGGTCTGGGCTCACCCCTGTCTCATTTTCCAGAGGGTGGCCCCAAAAAGCTGCGCAGCAACATCCGGAGGAGCACGGAGACGGGCATCGCGGTGGAGATGAGGACCAGGGTCACCCGGCAAGGCAGCCGGGAATCCACCGACGGCAGCACCAACAGCAACAGCTCCGACGGCACGTAAGGCACCGCGGTGCGGGATGGGAGCTGGGGCTGGGCACCCTCCCCGCGCTCCCGGGGGATCTCACTTGAGGCCCGGCAGCCCGATGCTCCACGAAAGCCCTTCGCTCTCCCCGGCGCAGGTTCATCTTCCCCACGACCCGGCTGGGTGCCGAGAGCCAGTTCAGCGATTTCCTCGACGGGCTGGGGCCAGGCCAGCTGGTGGGGCGGCAGACGCTGGCCACCCCCCCCATGGGTGAGTGCCGGCCGCGGGGGGCTCCCTGCCTGGGGAGGGGGGTGCCGTCTCCAGCCCCGCAGAGCAAGGGTTGTCCCTTGGCTGGTGCCGGCCTGGGAAGTGCTTAAGGATGCTCCGGCGAGAGGGAAGGGGCTGCGGTGGGGAAGGTGGCTGCCTGGTCCTCCGCAGGGCACCGGCTCCGGGAGACGGGCGCCATCCCTGCACCCTCCCTTGCTGCCCAGCACGTGCCGGGTGGGTGCATGGCTTGCGGGTGCTCTGGCCTTCCGTGCTGCTCCTGCGGCCGGCTCCGCGAGGGGAGGGAATGTCGTGCAGGGCTCCAGGCAGGACACCCGCTGGGGGAAACAGCAGCTCTGCCTTTTCCCGAGGCCTCTTCTGTCCCTCTGCTGTGCGTCAGCTGCTCCGAGCATCCCGCTGCAGAGGGGACCCACCAAAACTGCGTTTTGTTCCATTTTTCCTTGTTAAATCCAAAATGGCTACAGAAAATCACGCCCTAAGTCTGAATTTCCAGCCAGCAGCAGCGTGTCCCCGGCTGCTCCCAGGGCACACCAAGGTGTCTGCTCCGTGTCCTGCTGAGGCGCTGGAGCTGCTGGGAATGGGGAGAGCTGCCTCGAGGGGGACACAGTTGCCAGGGTCCCCTGTCCCACCCCCCCATCCCCACAGCATGGGGACCTGGTCCTGCTGGCCCTGCATAAACCCCCGCTGGGAGGGGAGGGAAGGGAAGGGGGGCAGTTGGACCCCTCTGGGTTTGCCCACCTTCCCCGGGAGGGGGAACCTCCAGCTTCCCTTGGGATGAGGTCCCGCAGTGCCCGCAGCATGCCGAATCGCGACGGCTCCCACCATTCCCCCGCTGCGGCGTCAGCCGGTTCCTCGCGCAGCCCCCGCTGCTGGCCCTGACTTGCTGTTGAAATGCCAAGTGTGTTTTGAGAACATCCAGGTTCATCTCGCTCCTATTAAACCCCGCTGGGACGTCAGCTCGCCCCTTCCCTGTCCCCATTTACCTCCCCCCGGGGCCACAAGGCAGCGAGCGACGGGGACGTGCCCGCCAAGGGACATCCGTACGTACGAGCAGGACAGCGTAAGTGGGAGAACAACTTCACACCGAGACCCAGAGGTGCCCGGCCACCTTTTCTCCCGCAGATGCTCCTCCGCAGGGAGCGGGGAAGGACCCCAGTGAAGCGCCCCGGGGAGACGGGCGCTGGTGGGTGCTGGCCCCGGTGGGGTGCTCAGGCACCGACCCCTCCTGCCCCAGCCTCTCCTGCTCTTGCCTGGGTCTGCCTGCCCCCGGCACAGCCCTGGTTAATCCCAGACCCTTTTCCCATCACGATTGGAAAAAAAACCCCTGGGAGGCTGCTGTGGGATGGAGCCGGTGGGGAGGGCGGGGGGGAGGGAAGCAGGGGGCTCTCACCCGGTTCTCTCTTTGCTGCTCAAATCCAAGCGCCTTCACATCAGCTCAGCTTTGTCCTTCCTCCAAATCCACGATAAACCACGCAGCCGGTGGCGGGATGCTCGGTGCGCTTGAGCGCTGGGTGCTGAGGGCGGGGAGCAGGCGGTGGTAGGGGGTGCCGGCCCCGGGGGCGACATCTCCCACCAGATTTTTGGCAGCACCAAAAGGGAGAGCTGGTGGGGACCAGCCCAGGGCTGCAGCCGTCCCCAGTGGGAGGTGGCCGTCGGGCAGGGTGCTGAGCACGTCTTGTCCCTCCGCCCAGGCGATGTCCACGTCGGCATGGCTGACCGCAACGGGCAGCTGGAGGTGGAGGTGATCCAGGCGAGGGGACTTATCCCGAAGATGGGCTCCAAGTCCATCCCTGGTAGGTGGCTGTGGAGGGAGGGGCTCGGGGACGGAGGGGGGGTGATGGGATGGGCGCTGTGCTGGGACCGTCGCAGGAGCCCGCTCTGAGTCAGCGTTTCTCACCCGTTTTCCAACGCAGCCACCTACGTGAAAGTTTACCTGCTGGAGAACGGCATCTGCCTGGCCAAGAAGAAGACCAAGGTGGTGAAGAAAACCTGCGACCCGTCGTACCAGCAGCCTCTGCTCTTCGAGGAGAGTCCCCAGGGCAAAGTCCTGCAGGTGACGTACTCCCCGCATCCGTATTTGGGGACAGGGTGGGATTGGGGGAGCAAGGACAGGGCATAGAAACTCAGCGTCCTCCCTGCCCCATCACGGTGGTTTCTTCCCAGCCAGGCACACTAAATTTGCCGAGTTTTCCCCAAAACTCCCACCTGGCGAGTGGGGCGGTTCCCCTAACGCCTTCTCCGCCCCACAGGTGATCGTCTGGGGAGATTACGGGCGCATGGACCACAAGTGCTTCATGGGGATGGCCCAGATCGTCTTGGAGGAGCTGGATCTCTCCAGCGTGGTCGCGGGCTGGTACAAACTCTTCCCCACCTCCTCGCTGGCCGACTCCAGCATCGGACCTCTGACGCGCCGCCTCTCCCAGTCCTCCCTGGAGAGCTCCACCAGTCCCTCCTGCCCATAGGCGGCAGGTTGGTGGGAGAGGCCGGGAGGGGAAGGGAGATGTCCTGACCTACCCAAACTGTTAGTGGATAGCTGTAAATATCCTGTCCTTTTTTTTTTTTNTAATTCTTTAGGCTTTTTGGATCACTTTTTTTTTTTTTTTTTTTTTTTAAAATCTCCTTCCTGAAACAAACCCGCTCTCGACACTCTCCTTCCCAAACCCGCGTCCCAGTGCGCAGAGGGAGATGGAGAGGGAGCGAGGGCCGTGTGTTTTGAGGCAGGGGGAAGGAGAAGCCAAAAAAAAAAAAACCACCACCACCCCCCCGCCGTGAGGCAGACGGAGGGCTGCGACTGCCGACCGCCCCCGAGACTGTTACCGCACCTCGTCCCGTCACCCCGTCGGAAAGGGATCGAAGCGACGCGTTTCTCTCCTGGCCACCCGGCGAGAGCATCTCGGGCTGGTTCACCCAGCGCCGCTGCGAGCAGCANCCCAGGGGGAGATGGGGAGGGAGGGGGGGCCGTGTGTTTTGGGGCGGGGGGAAGGAGAAGCCAAAAAAAAAAAACCACCACCACCCCCCTGCCGTGAGGCAGACGGAGGGCTGCGACTGCCGACCGCCCCCGAGACTGTTACCGCACCTCGTCCCGTCACCCCGTCGGAAAGGGATCGAAGCGACGCGTTTCTCTCCTGGCCACCCGGCGAGAGCATCTCGGGCTGGTTCACCCAGCGCCGCTGCGAGCAGCATGTCGACGAGGGGTCTTTTCCTTCGGTTTCATTTCCTTGCTTGAGAGGAAAAGGTAGCTTTTCAAAGGAAAAAAAAAAAACCAAAACTCAGAAAAAGTCCAACTCAGCACTATTTTTTTTTTTTCCAAGGAATGTAGCATCTTCTATTATGTAGCTTGCCACGTGCTAACAACACACTCACTCTCTGCAATATCGAAGAGACTCCGGATTGACCGGAAACATCTGCCAGTCACTTCCCGTTTGTTCGTTTTCCGACACAAATCCTGCCACACTGAGCAAGCACTTCTGGTGGCCATTTTTCTTTTTTATTTAACTTCTTTTCTTTTTTTTTTCGGTAGCACGTAGCCTGTGACCAGTGACATTGCCAAAGCGAGAGAGAACAGAAAAAAGGTGCACTCACCTCACCCAAGCATACGCTGGTCTTACCCTCGTATTTCACCACTGACTGTGGTCTTGTACAGCCAAAGCAAGACCCAAAATACAAACTCTGTGATGCCTCACGTGAAAAATTCGAGTCAGGAGAAGGTGACCTGGCAGAGCAGGAACACCGTGATGCTGGTTGATCGTCTGGCTCCCAGCCCCTTCCTCCCACAAGGGCCAGCTTGAGGTCTGGGACGCTCTTCTGTGCTCCGGGACGCTCTCCTCGATACTTGAATTCCAAGTAGGAGCAGAGGGTTTGCCGGACCCCGCGACAGGACGCACCTTTCTCTAACTCTCGACTTATTGGTACGCTACAGGGGAACATCTCAACAGCATCTTCTGCTGATCTGGAATTAGGGTGACTGAGAGGTTACGAACAAAGGACTAGATGCTTTGAATTTATTATCCGGATGAGTGTTTTGGGTTTTTTGTTTGTATGTTTCGTTTGTTTGTTTTTAAAGCAGCATTTTGGTTCCCCCCAAGGGACCAGTTCTTGTAGCAAAACCAAGAATTACGGAAGCTTTTTTTGAAGGTGCCTAATGAAATTTGCTGAAAATACTCAGGGGAGACACCACTAGAAACTCTGGTTTCTTCATAAAACACACTTAACGCAATGACTGTCCTGAAGGATCAGTTTCCAAAAGAAAAAAAAAAACCCAACAAACAACACACCAAAAGATGAGCAGTCTTGAGACTGGAAGAGGACAAAAGGTTAATGGGGAATTTTTACTGCCCAGGTAGCTCTGACCTTCAGTCTTTAACACAAATCAACCCACAGCACAGTTGGGTTTTTTTTTTTTACAATTATTTATTGGCAAAGCAGAGAATTTCACAATGCACAGAGCACAAGAGACCCAACCTGCGGTTCTCCTGGCACCGCCAGGAACGACGGACCAGCTCGAACCTGTTGCCACAGCGGAACGAAATCCAAGCGGGAGGAGAAGACTGCTGCGACGGAGCCGTCCCCTCCGCACACCCAGACCCGGGGCTCAGCGGCTGGTTCACCCGGCATTGCCACGCTCTTGGCGGCGGCGTGGCACGGAATTTCAGCTGCCGTCGTGGACTTGGGGTCTTTACAAATCAGAATCGCTGGCGACCTGTGAGAAGAGAGCGGGCCGGGTGCTGCTGAGCTGGCGGGGAGAGGGGGCTGCTTCGAGACCCCAGTGCCCGTCTCGTCAAGGATTAAACCCTCGTTTGGTAGAGCAGCAAGTGCTCGCTCCGGCGGTACGCACGGATTTCTCCGCTCGTGCTGAACGGCGACAGATCCGAGCGCGGGATGCACGAACAGTCTCAAGCGGTTTGAGGAAGCAAACTCGGTGCCCTGGCTACTGCACCAGGAATAAACAACAGGCTGAACACGACGTTCCTTCCAGAGCACGAAGCAGTTATATGAGGTCAACAATGCCTGGATGAGGCTAAACTTTCTCTGCCCTGGCGTGCTGGATTTTTGGATGTACACAACGGAAGGCATCTTAAGAGGAAAAGCTTTCTGCGCCTTCAAGCTAACGCATTATTTGCTTTTGCTTTACAAACTCTATTTCAACAGAAAAAGTGAAAAACCTGCCTGTGGTGGGAGACCAGCCGTGTCCCCGGGGCGGTGGAAGAGCGGCGCGGGCAGAGCAGGGGGCTCTGCGGGTGTTTTCTGCTCGCTGCTGCGGACGCAGCGTTGCACCCCCGGCCCGCGCAGACCCCGCTGGCTGCAGGTCTCCCCTTGCAGAGTTGCAGAGGTTGCTGCTCCCTCTTCTCTCCAGGAGCAACACGGCGCTCGTCTTGCGATGGAGAACGGAAGCGGATGAAGAGCAGCAGGAACACTGGGACAGCCGGGCGCGCTCCCCCAGCAGCAGACGCCCAAGGTCTGGCCAAAGGCTCACTGGTTCTGCACCAGGTGAAAAAACCTGCCCTTGCTGGCACATGGAAAATCCAGAGAAAAGACCTGTCATCTGGAAGGCACACCTAGGTACTCCAGGGAACACAGAATAGAAAAAACACATGGAAACACATGGGAAAAAACATGGAAAACCCAAACACTTTGGCTTATGTTTTCGTCATCGACAGACCAAGGATGCAGTGGAGGGTAACAGCATAGCTAACATCAGAACCAACTACACCCCGGCTCTTTCTCAGTGTGTTCTCCTGATGGGTTCCTGGGAATTGGTTCCTTCTGCTCGTGGAGAGACCGGCAAGGTGGAACCACCGTGCCAGCGATTCCACTGACTGTCGCTCACTAGCCAAACTGAAATCCATCAAATCCTTATCTCCTTCACTTCCAGCACTGCACATCCAGCCCCCGCGGGAGCTGGTACTGACTCCTCCGGGGAAGCACCTGGGTCAGGACCCACTTTGTGCTCGTGTGGAAAAACTAAGCCGGGAGAAGAGCGCGGCGTGTGCCACGTTTGTGCGGCGACACCAGCTCCTCCGCGTTTCTGAAGGCGGGAGACCACGCGTCGCATGTTTGCCCTCCTTGAACAACAAGAACAAAAAAGCCAAGACACACAGTTGCTTTTCTACACACAGGACACCAGGAAAACCACAAGCTTCTGAACTCCAGGATTTTTCTGGGAGAATGTTTCATTGCAAAGGGCATTTTTTTTTTTTAAGTGTACTATATGATTTGCAAAAGCTGGCTGCACTGACTAGGTATTGTGCATTAGATTATTTCTTCCCTTTCTTCCACCTTCCATCAGGAAAGGAAATTCAAACTATTTGACTTTCCAGATATTTTTCCCCTAGAAAGAATAATTAATATTAAATGGAATCAGCTTTGCAGCCTGGTCTGTACCCAGCACTCCCAGCAGTAAGTGAGCAGCAAGTAGCACACAGCGCCTGAGACACAGAAGACCTTACAGGAGCACAGCTGACAGCGGATGCTGCTGTCAGAATCAAGGCACCCTACTTAACTACAAGGATGGATTTTGCCAAAATAGCCTTGAAACGATACTTAAACATCCCCTAAACTCTAGTAAATAAACGGAGTCTGGGCCATGCAGCAAAACACAGAAAATGCTACATGATTTCATGCCCAGGCCCAAGTGATCCCTGGGTTTTCTACAAGCCTGGAACAGGCTTTATTTGCCAAAGTTGAGTGACTGAAAATTTTCAAGGCCACCAGAAGGTGGGCCAGGCTGCTGGGCTCAGTGGGAAATTAGCCCCTGTTTTGTCAATGCCACAGCATGTTGAAACCATGGGGAGAGGACACTTAGGCAGTTTTCCTGAAATCAAGTGAGACACAAAACCAATTACCTGTTCAGCAATCAGAAAATTAAACCCGTTCAGTGGCTTTGGAAAACGCCACAGAGCAACTGCGATGGTGGGAAGCATTCCCTCCACAGCCACCGTTTCCAGCTCTTCGAACCTTTTCTTCAGAAGCAGTTACAGGTGTAGCTCGACTGCAAATACGAGACCAGGAAGTTGGCACAGGAGTGGGATCGGGATTCGCTTCGCTGGTAGGGAATGGTTCTGCTCACTGCCTCGGGCGCCTGCTCTAGCAGCAACGAGACTTGAAAAGTGAAGCCTGTATTTGTACGCGGTTGCGCACGTGGCTGCACGTGAGAGGAGTTAACACCTTTAAATACCTTCGCTTGTTTAAGCGGACTTGCACATACTCAGCAGCAGCGAGTGCAATTTGAGGGTCTTTACTGATGTAAGGCCATTTAAACAAACAGCACCGGTGATGTTTTTTAAGGCATAAAGAACCTACCTTCTCTTTTCTTCCAGTTGACTCAGACGCTTCTTCCCAGATTGATGTGAAACGCTCGGACAATGCACATCTGCAGACTTCCTTAAGGGTGTGCATTTGGTTACCAATTTGGAAAATAACTGCATTTTAAAGGTCAAGGAACAGTGTTCAGGCACCGTTCTTCTCGATGGCTGAATTCAAAGTCTAAATATGTTTTGCATCACAGATGGAAAAAGATATTAACAGCTCTCTCTGCTTTTCTTTGGGTTTTCATGCCTCTAGACAGATCTACAACATTACCTTCAGTAAACGCAAGGTTTGCATCCCGTGCTGTGCCAAAGGCGTGACGGCCCACTCCAAGGTTTCTCTAGCAATGCTGTTTCAACTGGAAGTCTTCCTTCTACTTCATGTTCACAAACATAGAAAACACCCCAGCCCTTGGCTGGTTGTTGGAGGTGCAAGAGTTACATTTATGAGCTAAAAAGAAGGTTCAAAGGCTGCAGAAAAAGATTTCCCATGGGGAAAAACAAAAAGTGTCTGCAATAAGCATGGTTGGAATTGGTGGGGTAAGGATGTGCTACGTGTAACACGGCTGAAGTTGTACAGAACAGACTCGACAGAAATGCTCACCTTAACTGAGCTGGTCCCCGTTTGGGGAAGACGAAGGTTTTAAAAGTAGACTTGGAAAAATGTACAGTAAAGGGCCTAAGTGTTTGTCTTGCTGTCCCGACTAACCGCCACACTGTTGAACCCTGATCATCTGCCTCGGGCACAGACACCAGAGCGGGGCACGGTAGCATCGAGGAAGCCAGGAAAAAGCAGCTCGGTTCAGCAGCTGCCACCGAGACCCAAGAGCTGGTGTGACCACTGTGCCTGTCTGGAGCGCCGATTATTGGTATACCTCATCCCTTTTTTTTTTTTTTTTT
>VZSF01004814.1:93600-115356 GCA_013398295.1 Chionis minor
TTTTTTTTTTTTTTTTAACCCCCTCCCCTTTTTCTCTTTTTTTAAGAACGAGAGCTTAGTGCACTCTGTCACATTCAGGTTATTTTTTGTTGTAACTGTGCAATGAAGAGCAATTACACGGGGCGTGCATTTACCACCTGCTCCCACGCTGGCTCCTGCGAGCCCAACCTCTGCTTCCTTTAGCGCTTGCACTACTGATCGCTGCGCGAAAGGGCAAGGGAAGCAAGAGGCCGTAGTGCTTCTCCAGAGGGAGGGATGATTGGGCTGGACACTAGGTACCACTCCCTCATCTCTCCTGTTAAAACATTGCTCCAGAGGCTGCCCCATAGCCCAGCACAGGCAGGTGCTCGCAGTCCTGAGCCCTCCTGTCCCACAAAGGGCCGGCAAGGGGACGAGCATCTGGGATGTGACAGGCTGAGGACGGCGCTGCCACTCTTGCAGGGGCACTAAACCCTCATAAAGCTCTTGCCTGTCGTGCAGATGGAGAGAGGGAGCCTCAGAGCATCCCCTCCAGCGGGAGGACGGGTATTGAACATCGATCCCACTTCCCAAGAGGATCGCTGTCTGTGTATATCTGCTCGATCCCAGTACTCGCTAAAAAAAAAAAAGGGACTTTGCCCTAACACTCGCAGTGAGAAGCAATGCTTGATGTCAGAGGGGCTCTGGTCGGAGCAGCACTCCCCTCCGTGTACCCAACTGGCCAGGGACCCTGGCAGCGGATGCCTCTTGAATGTTAGCACTTTGAAGTTGGTGGCCTTGTTTTCTTAAAAGGGCTTGATCTTTTCATGCAGTTAAATCTAAATAATCTTCCCCATCATGTTGTCCTACTCCCCACCTCAAAATTAAGCGATGAACAAGCACCTGGACCGTTTAAGACATTGTCCAGGACTCAAGAATCTGTCATTAATCTCAGAAGTTTATACCTCAAATATAAAAACATATACATCTGTCTCAGTAACAACACTTGGTAAAGTAGCAGCTCCAAGTTTGAATTGACCTTTGTCCTTGAATTTGTGTACTAAAGGCACCAGGAAGAAACCTAAACCAAACCCGCATAAGCACGTGGAGAAAAGCACCAATGAATTTTTTAGAAGCACCCAAACTGAAGCATTGATCCTATCAAAAAATGCAGAATTTATATTCCCAAACGAGACAGGTGAGGGATTTTACCTATGCCATACAAATCTTTAAACACAGCCTATGCCTTTTAAACCGCGTTAGTCTGCCAAAAAGTACGAGGGGCCAGAATACAAACACACACTGGCAAAGAAAATTGACAGGAAAGGTCCAAGATCATTAAAGGTAGGAGGCAATGAGAAACGCACCCAGAACGGCTCAGGCAGCCAGCCATTTCTGAGCACAGCCTTTCTCCTCCCAGTAGCTGCTTCAGAAGGCTCAAATGAGTATCTTGACAGGGGTGCATCGTGCAAAAGCGATACGACCACACAAGGACACAGAAATCTACGCTACTTCACATTTTTCCATCTTAAAGTCCCCAACAAGTTGCACTGAAAACCAAGAAACCCATTAGGGTGGGAAACTGCCAGAACTCCATTAGCCACGAGTTAATTGCTACTACAAGCTTTGCTTTTCAATCTGTAATGAAAAAAAGGTAGCAGACACCTCACCGTTTGAGTGGCACACGTCAACCTTAGGTCTTTCCGTGTGCGTCTGTTACCTAAGGGGAAAAGGAGAGTTAGGTGCAGAAGTGGTACAGGACTGACGCACTCACCCTGGCTGACTTTGGGAAGCCAGGATGCAATTGCATTAGAGAACAAATTTGGCTGCCTTCACTAGCCCACTCGTATTTTGTGATAAACTTTGCTTTGATGACAGATTCGTAAGCGTAACAACTCCACCTTAAAAATAAATGCCGCAGAGGGGTGAATTAGGGGGTCCTTTAAGCCCCAGTTCCATGTTCAAGACAAGGGGATGGGCTTGTGATGGATACTTGAGAATGGTAATAGATTTAAAAAAAAAGCAAATGGCAATTTTATACCTGTGTTATGTAATGTTTTATATGTGTGTGGTCTTTCTTAATGTAAAACTCTTGTATTTTTGTGGTTTATATGCAGCAGGACTGATGGCTGTGAGGGTGCACGCTATTTTGTAAAATATTCTTAGCCAGTTTTCCCAAGGAGGAAAAAACTGAAGTATTCACATTTTCATTGGCTTGTACCTGCATGTACAGTATTGGGGCAGCAAGTGAAGATGATTAAAGCCAGCTTGAAAACTTTTTTCTGTGCTTGAGTTGAGCTTCTCAAAGCATCCAGCCCAAAACCACACACATTGCTTAAAAACGCCAACCCTGTCCCCCCAACTGATATGCTGGGGCAGAGGGAAAGAGGAAGAAACGCTCCTTTTTCTGAAAAGAGCAGGTTTTGACTCGAGGAAAGGAATACCATAATTAATATGCAAGCAGAGTGCCATCAGCTCAAGGCTCACACAGTTAGCCGAGCTCTCCCCCCTGCAGCTGCACACAACCACCCACAAGCCTAAGGAAAACTGGCCTTTGTATCTGTTCTTTAGGTGACTCCTAACCCCCCCCCAGCCTTTCATATTCTCACTGTTACCCCTTTTTGTAAAGGTTTAACATTTACCTTTTGAATAGGCCTTAGTCAGGTTCCGCTGAGCATCAGTGTACAGCTGCAGTCCTAAAAAATTGAGTTCTCCCCGCAGCCGCAGGAACACCACGTTCACCCCCACCCCTAAGCTGTGTCTCTCTTGTATATAAAAGTGTCAACTGACCTGATTCTGCCTCTGCTGAGCCTGGTTCTTTGCATGCTGATAGTCCTTAGCTTTCAGGCAAACACTATTCCTGCCTGACATTTGGGACACAGCGCTGCTACAAAGCAGATGGAGTTAGTCCGATTTGGATGAAAGGCTCGAAATCCTCCCCCCCGACACACACACACACACCTGAAGTGAACAACTCGCACCAGTGACAGCGGCGTTTAACACAATCTGTTATGCTGTTTAAAAACAAGATAAGTCAGCTGAGGTTTCACTGCAATATTTTATTTGGGAATTTACATATACACAGGATAAAGCAGACCACAGAAGTCTGACTTCTTGCTCACGCTGATGAATTTAAGCAATTGTGTTCTACTGAAGATGAGAAAAAGAAATCTGACCCACCCACTTTCTATGCCTAGGTTAAAATGCCAAAAGCTAGCCAGGAAAGGGTACCAGGATTACACAGGAACAAAAAAAAAATATGAAAAAAGTATAAATTAGGATGTCGTAGTAATTTTAAAAGTGTAAGAAAACTTGCAGCGGGCTCTGAGCCCTTGATAAGTTAACTCTCAGTTAGATTGTTAAAAGTTAAATACATCAATACCACATATTAGACAGAAAAGCCACTCTGAAGTGCAAGTTTCACATTCCAAACAGCTTGCCCCCACACTGCGCGAGAATCCTGCTTGCTCACGGGGGGAGGGAGAGGGGTCTTCAAAATGACTTTGGTTCCAATGAGGGTTGGCGAGCCAAGCACAGCAAGGCCTCAGCTCCGGAGAACTCCACTCAAGGGAAGAGGTAGCAAGGCTTGCTTGCCCCTGGGCTTGGGTTAAAATCCAGTTCCTCAGCACCAAACACGGTTTCCACCCCTCTGCTAACCGAAACCCCTACTAATACTACAGTTTACGTGACTCTTAAAGGGCCTGACATCACAGGCCCATATTAAGTACAGACTTCCCAAGTTCCTCAGTCATACCTCTCCTAAGATACCCGGCAGGACATTAAGTGCTACCCAGAAGCATTAGTGGAGGTTTGTGCAAGGAGGGGATCCACCCCAGAAGTGTGCATTGACTGTGCTAAATACAGGGGAGCTCATGTTCTGGCCACTGAGGTTTCACCGTGTCTGACAGTGAAAAGGCAGAGATGGGTCTCGGTCATGGAAAGAGGTTCAGGCTGGGCAAGCCAGCCAGAAAGAAAAAACCCTGAATGTCTCATGGAGCAGTTTTGAAGAACAGAACAGAAGGCAAAAACGGTCACAACGCAAGGGATCATTTCCACATCTGAGTGCTGAGGGACTGATTGCTTCCCTGGGCACCTCCTCCACCCATTGACTGTCCATATCCCATCATGCCATTAGCTCCATAGAAGTTCATCCCAGCCATCTGCTGGGTCATCTGCAAAGGGGAGAGGAGAGAAGTCAAGGCTACGTCAAGGAGACCACCAGCCCACAGCAGTCAAAGGTAAAACTCTTGTTCCCCAACATACTACGGCCTTCAGCTAGTTCTTCTAAAGAGTTAGGGCGAACAGAACACTGGCTTCTCAGGTGTCTGCCCACCCAGCAAGCTGAGGAAGCTGCCATTTTAGCTGATGTTGCACTGATTTTCGTTCTCCACCAAACACAGACCTCTGAACACGTTATTCCTCTGCGATCCCTCACTTTGCCTGCAGTAACAGCACATCTCGCCCAACCCCACGAGCCAGGCTATAAAAGCACTGACGTCTTCAGGTACCAGGCTAGATTTAACTGCGCATGCCTCCCCTGCCCACCATCCACTTTTGGGTCAGCAGAAGATCACACCTCACCTGGGCAATGTTCCACTGAAGCTGCTGTGCTGGCTGCACACCGTAGACGGGCTGGGGAACTGCTGCCATGCCAGCTACATAGCCAGCCTGCTGCGCAGCCATCATCCCATTGGGGACACCAATGACAGCTGCTTGCACATTACCCACATATCCAGCTGGTATGGCCATGGGAGTCACCATCCCTGCAGCTCCAGGCTGGGCCATCATTCCCACTGACGGTGCCATCATGCCTCCCATCATGCTGCTGGATGGGGCTACTCCCGGGAAGCCAGTATACGCTGCTGCGGGATACGCCATCTGAGCTGGGGCCATGAACATTGCTCCTAGAAAACGGCAGAGAAGCAACGAAGGGAAGAACGGCTGCATTCGTTGTCAGGGGCTGAAATGCCGACCTTCAAACCAGAGACACTCGCAACAGTCACTTGGCCACGACACCCAGACTAGGCTGCTCGTTATGCTGCTCACCAGTTCTCAAGAAGGACCACCTTCACGCCCACCTCTGCTTGTCAGCTGTCAGGACACCCACCCACTCCGAGCTCGCGTGCTGCCGTTCCGCAGCGCTATTCTGAGATCCGTTACCTTGCGCAGGCAGCTGAGGTGTTTGAGAGCCGTACAAGGAGAGGATGGAGTCTTTAGAGAGCTGCTTCTTCCCCACTTCCTCCCCTTTGCCTCCTGGCTCGGGGAAGAGATTCAGGTTTTCGGGAACAGAACCAGCGCTTCCAGATGTTGGCATGGAGCCCGCGACCTGAGACGGAGGCAGCACAAGTGCAACAGCTGCATTCAGCACTAGGGGAAGACGCGCATCGTCTCGTTCAAGCCTCTAACCAGGCTTCGTCAGACACCGACGCTCCCTACTTACCTTCCTGGAGTCAGTGTTCGATCCCACCGATGCGAAGAGATCAAGATCCTTCTCCAAGCTGCTCGGCCTGCCGTTTGTAACGGTGGCTGTCACAGGAGCATCTGGGAGACACAAAGCTGTGTGACCATCCGTCGCAGATGGCCCCAGGCTGAGGGGTGGCCTCGTTGCCAATTAAGCAGTTTGCACATACGCCACTCAACCCCGTGACCTGACCTGTAACCTACTTTAGCCAACGCATATTGCCAGCTCTTCGCTCGTCCTTCTGGTGTCGAGAAGGAACTGGCTCAGGACCGAGGAAGTGCGCTGTGCCATAGCTGTCCTATTAACCTCAGAGCAGCCAGGAGCCACGTGGTGTCTGGAGACCACTGTAGCTGCTGCTGTAATACTACAGGCACAACCACTGCACCAGCATAGAGGAAAACGTAAGGAAAACTGTTTCTGGTGCAGTGCTGAGCGCTGTGCTTGAGCTGCGCCGGAGTACTTTAAGCAAAACACTCTAGTATTCCTACCCGCTATTGCTCACCTGACATGGGAAGCAAGTACTAAAAGCTCATCAGATTCACAAGATCAAAGATGATGTATGGGGTCATTGTGACAAGTGCGATAAGGCTGGAAAGGCTCTTACCGAGTCCCAGCAAATCCATTACTGGTTCAGTAGATTTAGGGGAACTTTTTCTCGACTGCTGCGTTTCTTCTTTCTTTTGAGGCTAGGGAAAAAGAACACCAGAAGTCCTGTTCAAATTTTGGTTTTACTCTGATACATTAGAGGCTTTAATGAGACATTAACCCTTAAAATCCTTTTTTTTCCAGTGGGCATAAGTGCTTCCAAAGTGAACAGAATTTCAGAGTAAGTATCACAGAGTTGTTTTATTGTCCCATTATGTTGAAACCCACTGCCAAATTTAAGCATGCTTTAAACTGGGGAAAAAAGTAACTGCTCAAGCTGAAAAGCTAAGCAGGGAGTAGCTGGATTCCAATCTGCTCTGTGCTGCAAGGCAGAACGCGTCTGCTTAGTATCTGGATGAGCAGTGGAAAACAAGCTACTACCATTAGTGTGACTCAAGGCATCCACTGCTGTGACTGAGGCAAGAAAAAATGCTTCCATATCAAGCTGGATTACCTCTGTTCTGCTCGAGAGAAGTTTTTACAATTGATCCACGACCGGGCCTTTTGCTCTTACCATTTTCACCTTCTCAAAGATGATAGGTTCCAGTTTTCTTTCCAATACTGGCTCGTTACTCCTTTTCCATTTGTCATCCTTTTCTTTCTGTAAGGAAAGAGCCAGTGACACGAGGGTCAAATCTCATGTCATCACACCAAGAGCAAGTTCATACAGAGCTTTACACAATGCTGTAATTGAACAAAAAAGCCTCAAAAATACGGCTAAAGACTTATATTTGAAGCTAGTCCTGCTTTGAGCAAGGAGCTGGACAAGATGGCTTTCAAAGGTCCCCTCCAATTTAAATTCTTTCTATAGAATGACTGAATGCAATCAGCCTTGGGGAAGAGATTATTCAGTAATACAGGAAACATTTACACTGTCTATTTTCAGAGTCACTGCTTACTCATAAGATGGACACTTAGATCTTAACATGTATTCAAGCTTTGTAGAAGTGATTAGAAACTAACCCTAAATGCATTGATGTCAATACTTCGGTCCATGTATTTCTTCTTCTCATATTTATCCCGAATGAAGCTCTCCACAGCTCTGCAAGCAGCTTGTTAAAGACAAATGATTCAAGAATAGAAGACTTACGTAGTATTATTTGACATGTAGATACAAGGTACAGACTGTAACTGAACTAATGCCTGTTTAAAGAGCATTTCCAGCAGTAACTTTCTTAAAATAATTTAGCGTTGGATCCAACTACTTTAGCTACTCAGGTTTTGCCCATGGGTTATTCCAAGCATGACGGTGCTATAAAAGGTACATTAAATCAGGGCTTAAATTCCTAGAGTATTTTCTTTACTGATGTATATTTACTTCACCCATCACTTAAGAGCAGATGTGTCATTAGCACAAATCACACAGCAGCCAGAGAAATGGATCCTGCGTGTACAAAAGCACCTGGGCCATCAGCTTAGGACAAAAGCTATGGCAGAGATGCTCGTGTGTTTCTGTAGGTTCACTTCACTATACTCCTGTTGCACTCAGCATCTAGAAACCCCCGCAAGGTAAAAGTTACAGCTGAATTTTTCAGAAGTGTTAAACCTTTTTATCTGTCTCTGTTGAGAATTCTAAACGCTCAGCCCTTTTCAAAGTCAACCCTCCTATTTGCCATAGACTCTAAAGTGCATCTCATGCAATAGCTTCAGGTTGGAACATTTGTGTTCCAGTTCTCCACCCTCATAGCTGAGAAGCGAGCCTTCCAGCTCTCCTCTGCTGCGTTCTGCAAGCACGCAGCCCGCGGATGAAGCAGTGCTTGGAGGGTGCCTCACTAGGAACTCATTCTCACAGCTGAAGCCCAGGCACGTGAAGTTAAACCTCCTATGCAAGCAGTCCAGCTACAAAGCGACAAGATGAAAAGATTCCATGTTTCCCCAGCAGCAAAGGAAGAAAGGATGCTGATCTGTTTGAGGTCGCCTGAAGTTCTCTGGCAGGTAGGCTTCATAAAGACGATTTGCTTTTCCATTTCCCATCTCTTGCATGCACTGCAATTCAAAAGAATTCTTGAACTGTTTGTTTCACAGACATTAAAGCTCTTACACACACTAGCACGCCAGGCTACCAAGCAAAAGCCTACCCCCGTGTGAACTAGAAGGCATACGTAGACTTCTGAAGTCTGTTCTGTACCCAAAAGCCACTCCTTGGGCTTTTGGTGCAAGCCTACTTGCTGGGAATCCCCCATGCCGTTGCTACGATCCCCCCCCTCATACAATTAGCCAATCCTAAGCACCACAGCACAATGCGTATTCAAAGACAAGAAAATTATCACATTAGCAGCCCAAAGTCACTCTGTAAGTCCAGGATTTGTCTTCTGGGAACCTGGAGGAGGTGAGCAGCGGCTCCAGACAACAGCAGCCTTTGGCAGTTTTACAGAAGCTTGCAATGTTTGTCCTTACCCTCTGATGGAGCCTGAAATCACGATGTTTTCCTTTCCAGTCCAACTTAGCTTGATATCCTCTTTCTGCTTCTCTTCCCACATCTTTGCCCTACTCAGGGTTTGTTTATTTCCCAGCTTAGCAAGCCCTGCTAACACAACACCACTGCTCACATTTCGCTCATTACCTGTATCTGTTCTTGTGTCCACTGGTCGAGATTGACAGATTTTACCCTGGATATATGAACTCCCAGGTTCCTGTGGATGCCAGCACAACGAATACAGATGAATACACCGATATTCCAGGATGCCCATCGTGGCCCTGCAAAGAGACATGAGTGTTTCACACCAGCAGGTCAACCTGCACTCATTTTGAGCAACTGAGAAACTGCACCAAGTGAACTGGGACCGAGGCGTTTACGTTTTCATCCCGATCAGAAACTGCATTAGGTATCAGCAGGATGTTTAAAGATTGTCTCCCAATGATTATACTTTGAGCTAGTATTTTATGGACTCGCTCATCCATTTTGAGAGCTCTACACAAGACAAACAGAACTCTAAGGGGAGGAGGGAAGAAAACAAGCATTCAAACCACCCAAGGCACTACAAAACCCCCGTTTCTTCTTGCTTAAACTGATGTAACAGCCATGTCAATGCAAGTTTGTGTTCCTGCTTTAGCAATGGAGAATCCTTCTCAGGTAACCCTACTGCAGGGGGATCAGCTCCAGAACGTTCACTACTGCTCTAGGAAAAGCCGTATAAAATACTCAGCATTTGACACAGGGACTGCACCAGTAAATCTTCTGTTGGACTTATGCAGGAAGCTACAGCTGAGTAAGGACAGCAGCACAGAAAGCCCAGTGCTCCGGCCACCAAAAAACCCCACAGAGCCAGGGGCAGGAGCCCAGGTTGTGACCCTGGCACGAGGTGACAAACAGTTCACTCCGCAGTTTCTGCAGCTTGAGTCAGATTCACAGTTTGCATGCGGCTTCCAGACAGGCAGGACAGCCTCAAGGAGCACAAGGGAGATCATGCCAGGGAAGAAAACCACAAGGGAAAGATTAACAAGCTTGGTTTTACTCACTGCAAACAGTTCTCTGAAGGAAACCCAGCAATGCATCACCCGGGGGACAGCGGAGGTGCAGAAGCACTCCCACCACTCGCAGCCCCCCTCCCAGCCAGGGCCAAAGGACCCCGGCCATCGAAACCCCCAGTCCCGCTGAAGGAAGACCAGTTTCGGAAGCAGCGTGCTGCAGGGCAAGACAAGCAGATTTTAAAACTAAATCATCCGGCTGGAGCTGCCAGCCGGCTGCATGGTTAACACGGCCAGCTTCCATCCCGGGCTGGGTATCACCGTCCACAGGTGACTGGCCAGACAGCCACAGCACAGCCACATCCTGGGTAAGGGACCCAATAGCCCCCAATAAACTGTACTAGCCCTTTTTACAGGGATTACAGGCACTATGGCAGATGAAGAGTTATTCTGGCTTTTCTTGCCATCATTAAAGTAGCAAGCCTCAAAGCTAAAGAGACTGAAGTGGGAGGGGGAAGAGGGGGAAAGTGTAATTTCAAAGCCCTAAAAAAGCAGCGCTTTATTTGACTCTCCCTGGTTATGCTAGATGGTTGTTAACAGTTTAATTCCTATTTACTGGAAAAGCCTAGAGTATGCTGAGGGATTTGGCACCGCTAAATGCAATCAGTGGCTCATGGTCCCTTCCAGGGCAAAGGCATGCAACCTCTAACTTACCTCCAGTACCTATTCCAGCTAACTCAGGTTGCGATATTTAAAAAAAGTCTTTATTAAGGCTTCTGGCCTATCCTGCCATTGCCTTCTGCTTTTTCCACTAGAAGAGTGGCCCTTGGGAATGACACTAATTTAATGAAGCTGATGTTACTTCCCAGCTTAGGAACAGCTCTTGGTGAAGATCTTACTAGAATCATACTCTTGTCTATACCTCAGTTCCTTTATTATACCTGCCAAGGTATAGGACTGAATGCATGAAAGCAGAGGCCAATACTCTTAATCAGCACCCAAGTATGCTAATCACAAAGTGAGGCACAGGAATAAAAGGCTTCTTCAGTGTTACACCTGCAGCACACCAAGGTGAAGCCAGGAACCCTGATCCTTCATTTGATTTATTTGTGGAGTTCCCCCCCAGATACACTCTGAAGGCTATAACGTGAGACTGCCAGCAGGATTAGACATGAGATTCAAGGTTAGATTTAAACTCTAGATATATTTAGCCTTTATAGGACTAAAAGGATTAATAGTCAGCTAGATGCTACATCAGGGCTGTAGTAATCAGCTCACTGGTTTGTCACATGTGCTTGCTCCAGCCACTGCAGCCTCCTACCCAGCGATGCCACACGGGAGAATGATTCAGTGGCACAGTCTGTTATACCCATCCTGCTTTTGTGATGTAGGATCTGAAATAGCAAGGGCTGAGTACAGGAATAACATCTGACCATTGCTGCAACTTGTAGATCCCAGCTCTGGAACACCCTCGTACTGAAAGAGCTTCATTATGCCAGTGAATATTTAAGAAAATAACATGTAGGCTTTCAACAATCCTCCTAGCAGCTAGCATTTGGGCTGGTGACAAACACATATTACACAACCAAGGGTATTTCTTTTCACTGATGCTTATTCCAGCCAGGGTTTGGATGTACCTGCAGGGCCAATAAGCTCCGTATGGCTTCAGATCTACAGACTACAGGAAATGCCAGAAGTTTGGGGATGTGGGGCCATTTTTGGCTGAAGCCAGGAGGAAGAGGGCAAGCCCAGAAGTTCAGCAGTCTGCTCTGACATGGTGGTGACTCCAGAGCCACACAAGCAGGGTATCTGGAGAGTTCTCCAACACGCTGCCCAAAGTCTGCAGCCAGCTCTTGAGGTTCTGCACAGCGTGTGAATTTAGATCTGAGCACCCCCTGCTTTTAGCTATAACTAGTAATTTCTTTAGCCTAGTTACACAGCCTATCAACACTGCGATAAAGAAGGACAAAAAAAAAAAAGAGGAACAAGACACAGCTACATCCGTGGAGAGTGGAAAGCTATTTCAAGGTAAGCAGCTGCACAGGAGAACCACTTGCCTCAACGGCAGCGAAGGGTTGACACAGCAAGGCTCAACGCAACGGGGAAGGAGCTGCTGCTTGAGACTTCAGGGCTGAGCAGGGCAGCAGCCTGTCGGCAGCGGTGTGAGGGAGTGAGATTTGTCCAGCTGAGTCAAACTCCAAACACCTTCACGCTTATTAAGATTATCATTTGGTGGCGTGGGCAGTGAGGAACATTACAGGGTTTCTTTTGCAGAAAGCAAGGGCATCCCAAGCAAGACAGCCTGTCCTAACCAGGCTGCCACCAAGGAAGCCATGGGCCAATGCCCAGGTGTCATAGTAGGTTGGATCAGATGCAACAAGCAGAGGCACCAGCCCAAACACACACTCAACTGGACCTTCAGCTTCGCTGCTAGCTGATGTCCCCAACCATTAAGCTAAACCAACATTTTTACCATTTCATTTCTTATAAAGCGCTTTCTTTTGTGGGCAAGGGGGGATGGGTTTTGATGCAGATGTAAACAAGCCTCCCACTTCCCTCTTTTGAGGCCACGATGAAGGAGCTTGCACTTGAAGTCACACGAGGAAGTGGCTGTAAATATCTGGCTGGGGAGAACCTTGTACAGTCATTTCCCCCCCAGTTTCACATGCCATGTTCAAGGTGACTGACTTGCAGAAAGCCCCAGGTGGTATTTACAGACGCAAGTTTGGTCACACGTTGCAGCATGTAACTTCCCAGAAACTAAACCAAGCTGAAGAGTGCACAGAAGCTACACTGATGAGCACTGACAGAAGGGACAAAACACCTTAGTAGAAGTTAAGGGCACAACTTTTCAGAGAAAAGCGTTTTTACATCGGCAATCACTTTAGAGAACAACACAACAGCATTTATCAGCACCACCAGAGCTGCCGTGGAGCACTATCTTCCCTCGCAGCCTTTGTGCACACCCTGACACTCACCACTAATTGCTCGCACGAGGGCACGGCAAGCCACGGGGAGCACTTCACCCTCTGGGGTCAGCAAGTCCTGGAAACTTGTATGCCAGAGGTTTTAGGACAAGGCTAACGGAAGCATTTAGCTTGTTAAACCACTAGAAAGAAACATGAAAGAAATTGGTCCTCGCATGAATACTCCCGCTAATGTTATAAAAATAGTTCCCTTGAGGCTGGCATCCTCGCAGCCACCAGATGGCTTTGGAGCTTAAGGCCTAAATGAAAACTCATTCCCAGAGGCAACGCTGGGAGTTTGCTGCAATGACAGCCAGTATCAGAGACACAAGCCTGATGCTGCAGTCACTTTTGTTTCAGTATTACGGCTAATTTTAACATCCATGGTAAGCAAGTTAATCGGCACCAGCTCAGGCTGGGCACAGCTTGCTCAGTTCTGATTAGGCATCCCATGTCCCTGTACATCACCCCATACGTGCACAAATCCTTTCTGGATAATGCCAGCCACCTGCAGGTGAACATGAGATTACAGAAAATGGCAGTTTTGAGTAAGAATCAAAGCAGATTCAAGAGCCCAGCTACACACTCAGTCCTGGCACAATATTAAGGCTCCATCCGACCACCTTGGGATACATTCCTAGCCTGGCAGTGGTTGCAGGACGATCACGAGCTTAAAAGCATCTCTTGCTCAGTCAGTTTTCATTTGAGAAAGCTGCACTGAATACTGGAGTGCATTGCTAAGCGAGGCTGCATCGCCATCCCGCAGACTGGAAAGCTATGTGCGAGGAGCTCAGCTGCCCAGTCGGTGCTTCCATGAGGCACTTTCACAGCCTGTTTTATATCCCAGCCTGTCAAAATAAACACCGCATACCAAGCTGGTCATACCAGCCTAAGTTAGCATCTAATCTGGCATCATTAATGTCCACAAGAACTGCCTGAATGATCTGCCCTTACTGAAAGGGCTCCCAATTCCCTTTAAAACGCCAGCACAGCCTAGCTAGTGCACTTCACATCATGTCTTCGTCACTTGCTGAAAGTTCGCACCCTGGAGTGTTTTTAATCAAGGAATCCCAAGGGGATTCACTCCTCAGCCTTTTATTCAGGCATTAGACTTCAGCTCAGGCTACTCATGCAAGTTTCTTTGGTAATAAACCTCCAGAAGGCATTTAAAAATAAAACAGAAGTTGGCTGCAAAGGCACTGCTCTTTTGAGAAGGGGGGGGTGTGTGTGTCAGGAAAAAAATAGATGCTTTCATCGGCAGGAAGGAGGGAACATCGCTATTCAAAGCCTAATGAAATATTCTCAGTGCAAACAATCATTTGACTCACAGGCTCCCTGCCTGCAAGCGCTCCAGCAAAAGCCCAGCTGTAAGAGGGAGATGTTCCTGCCCAGCCCATTGATCCCACTAACACTGCTACATGTGTTGGACCACGGCACCGTCCAACCAGCCCCCCCCAGCGCTGGCAAGGGAAGTGGATGTGGGAAATTCTCCTTGGGAGTGGGATAACCCCTGCAAGATGACATTCACATCCTCTCGTACAAGCCTTCACCAGCGCTTGGAAATTTCTCATCGAGACAAAATTCAAAAGCCCTACTTTTTGCAGAGCCAAATGAGGAAATAGCCAAGTATCCAAGAGCTTCCTTTGACTTGTGGTTTCCTTATTCTGGAAAGAGATTGCTTAAGGACGTACTGAAATTCATTCTGCTCATCGAAAAGCTATGACAAAGGCTGTCTTACAAAACAGCTTCCTCTGCTTTTTACTGTAGCCGTCTGTTCCACAGTCAAGTGTTCACACTAGCTTGGGGAAACAAGGTAAACTCTGCTAGGGAGTAAAAAGCAGAGTTAAACTCAACTTCAAGACCTTTAAATTACACTACTTAGCTAATAACACAGGCTAATAAATTGCCAGCCTGAGCATGCACCCTGATGCAGCAACTCATCTCTGAGACTTGTGAAGCGCTAAGACCTGCCGTACCCCCAGATTTAGTGCCAGGCTGAGCTAATTGTGTAGTTTTCAGCAAGCCATTGGAACCCAGTGAAACTGGGATGCTAAAGCCAGAAAGCTCTGTAGCAAGGGAGTTTCATAAGGATATATGCCTAATTAAGTAGTTTAGTGGTTCAAAAATTCAACTTTACGCCATGCTTTGAAAGAGAAAAGGGCTGTTTTCAGGGGTTTTCCTTTGTCTTGGTTTTGTTTTTTTATTCCAGTAGAAAATTGCTGCAGTAATTATAGGCTTTAACGACTCTTTGCAGGAAAGAGGAAGAGCCAGGGGCATCTATGGAGGTTAAGAATATTGCTTCCACAGCTTGGAGCTTTGCCTTAAGAATCTCCTTGGCTGTGCTGGCAGCAACCAGTATACTCCCTCCTTCCCCAAACCATGATGTTTGCTACAGGTGCCTTACTGGCCAAATCAAACTGACTGGCCCTGCCTCCATTTCTTCTCAGGAAGAGGCTTTGAATCTTCTACAGTTTACCAGAAACATAACATTTGAGTGCCTAGTGGCCTTGGAGGCAGCTGCCCCGCAGCATTGGATCTAACTGGGAGTAGTGGCAAGCTCGCAGAAGCAGCCTTCAACACACATCTCGTCCCTGTTACCATCTTGTTCTTGGAACACGTGCTGTTATGATACAGAGGCAGATGGAGCAAGGTGGAGGAAATTAAAGTGGATGCTGTGAACAGCAGGGTGGGTCCTTCCTGCTGTTCAAGAAAGTGATGTTTATTACTTCACTAAGTAAACTGTGAAAGTGACAATTCCAAGCAGATGCTATAATAAGAAGCCATGCAAGAGGATTGGTTAACATTGCCAACACCAATGACCACAAGACCAAAAAATATATAAAAATCCACCAGATTCCACGATTCACATATTTCCTGCAGAGGCCTGCATAGTAAGAGTCCCAACATCTAGATGCTCAATATCAGAGATCAGGATTTCACAGTGTTCCAAACTACTTAACAGATGTCCAGTCATTAGGTTTTAGCCAAAACTACACACAGTCCTAGAAGTTGCTGGGGTAAAGGCAGCAGATTTCAAGGAGGCCTGAATTTCCATGAAAAGCAAAAAAACTTAGGCAACAGGTAAACACCATCCCTGTGCCCAAACACACATATAAACAGAGCAGTAGGATGGAAACTCACACTACCGTTTTACATCCAAATTCATCCTAGAATTTCTCCACCATCAAATCCCTTACAAGACATCTGCACACGCCGCTTTAATTCTTCACTGCATTTTGAAAATATTTAGACCCCATCTTCCAATCTCATTTGGATTGTGGAGATAAGTAAAAGGCACCAAGTTCTTAAAATAGCTCCTAATAGAGGAAGGAGTCCCAGCTCCTGGGACACTTTTTGCTTGACTGAGAACCTCTTCAATACCTAGAGCTGGACAGGAACTATTTTTCACTATCAAAGCTCCCAAAAAGGACTTGACATTCATAAGGGCACAGCCTGGCCAGTAAGGAATGGCACGTTTTGCCAAAAATAGAGGTAAGCAGTTTAACAAGGTACTGAAGGTCCGATTGCAGGACAGGTAACCGGCTTTGCAGTCACAGGAAGCTTTGCTCTAAGACTGTTTCTCTTGAAAGTTCAATTATTTTCTGTCCTAGATTTCCTGAGACACATGAAGTAATTGCTATTCTGGATCAACCTGAAGGAGACCAAAGCTATTCTTGATTCTCTAGTTGGTTTTGATAACCTACTTGCGTTTTGAAAGACAAATTACCTTTAAACTGCAGAGGCATTTTCTGAAGAGGCTGGCACACAGGTTCCTGAGCATGTCTGATACCTTATGTAATTCATCTGGCAGTTACTATAGGAACAAACTTTTACTAAAGTTGCAGCCACGCTCTGAGAATCACATGGCATTTTTGGACCCTTAATGCCCACCCTCTGCTACACAACCACGCACCGCACAGGCTCTCCCTTTCCCAGGCAGGTCAATAGAGCTGGCACAGAAGAACAAGGCTGTTGGAGCTGACATGGTTTGCTGAGACACCCTTTGCTTGGAGGATTATCTTTGTTATCTATTTCTGGCAGATGTAGAGACATGCATCCGCGTACATGACTCGGAGCTCTGCGCATCTCTTCTTGAAGGGTATCTTCCTACAACTCTCCTAAGCACAAACCAATTCCAGAGTAAATCCCCACTGGAAAGGCTGGTGCTTCTTTCCTTGCTTTGTGGCTTGAATGGGAAGCTACAACTTACTTCAAGCAGGCGTCTGTAGGGTCAGGCTCACGGCTAGAGCGCGGTGTTCCTTCCCAGTCAGAGCCATACACCACAGCAGCCCTGCTTGGACCTCTCAGATGAAGGATAGAGAGGACTACGGGATAAAGCCCATCTCGCAGACAAAGACAATTCTGAACATTGACACTTACTTGAAATCAAGACTGCTTTATGCACAAGATTATTCCTTTCAGACCTGACTTCAGAAGAGCAGAACAGTTCAAAAGCAGAAGAGAAAATGTAGTGCTCATTAAGATAACTGCAGAATATTATGGCTGCAGCTAAGAATTAAAATGAGTATACAAGCACATATGCATCCCCCCGGCAAGCTTCCATTACATAAGACTGAGCTTTCTCCGAATACAAGTTTTTTTAAGTCAAGCTGAGAAGCTTCAGTCCTACCGCTTTGGTTTCTGAAGCCCACTGCAGGCAAACAGTGTGCATCACTGCCCACCGCTCGGTTTTCCCATAACGATCATTTCTTCATCACATGCAGTTGTTCTAGGCAGCTATTTTAAAAAGTTACTCTTCATATTGCTTTTACTGAAAAGGAAATTCAGCTGCAATTCAATAGTCTGCTGATGGAGGAGTTGAGTCACAACAGATTTTTGATGAGTATTAGCAACATGGTTTATATTAATACTAGTTTGGCTGGACTAAGCCAAGTGCAATAAGCTAACTCCCGCATTCCACTGGAAGTCATCCTTCCTTAACTGCACCTACTCTAGCCCCAAGCTTTTTATCCTGCTCTTCCTGCTTCCCAGCCAATATTTAACTGCCTCTTAATAGGTATTTTCAAAGTTATACCTGTCTTTCAGAAAGGACTGCTTGAAGAATTAGATCCGGGTTTGCATTGTGTTCGGCAACAAATAGTTTCCCATCTAACCACTACAGTTACAAAAAGGGGTTGGTTTCAGCATGGACCCCACAGTTCTCACAGGACACAAGGGATGAAGGGAAGAGTCAGACAAACCAGGAGCAGCACAGGGCAACCTGAACTGATGGACAAATACAGCAGTCCTTGCTGGTGCTCCCTGTGGAGGAACCTCCCGCTCTGATGTCAGCGAAACTGGATCCAAGGAGCCTGTTGGATGGATAGGACTGGAAGAGCAGAGGGGAAGAGTTTGGGAGAAGGAGAGAATCAAATAGAATTAGCTGTATGTTACACAAGTTCAGTACAGACCTTTCGAGTCAGAAATGCAGAGGAGAATCCAGTTAATAGAAGTGTTACTCAACACAAGACATTTTCCATTTACTGGAAGACATCTGAACACTTAGGTCAAGTCCAACTTGCACAGATTACACCACATCCCTCCATCTACACTGCAATTTCAGCCTCCAGGCTCATTCTGCTGTTCAGCATGTATCAGAGCGTTTGACAGTCACACTGTCTTCCACACACACAAAACCACAACAGCAACACAACTGCCCTTGGAAAGCCCTTTGCCATGAGAAGTGCACTGGTAGAAGAGAACCCGCTCTCACTCATCAACAGCTTTTTGTTCAAGGGGTTCATACAGCAAAGACCTTCAAAAAGAGGATTCTGATAGTTCATTACTGAAGCTTTCAGTGAAGGCAGCTGCTCTCCCACCCCAGCCACACTGGGCACCCCTGAGGGTGCTGCAGCACTGCGAGTACTCCACACCGGCTCATTGCTTTTGATCATTGATACTAATATCGTGATAGAATTCAGAGCTGCATGTGAAAACTACCAAGACCAGTAAACCTTTGATAGAATCTGCTGCTCTGTTTGTGCCCAGCACAGCTAGATCCCATCAGAAAGGCTGCCACCCAGCTCCCAAGTCCTGTTTTGATTGAGCAATGAAGACCCTTCTCACAGACAAAGTTTTCACTCCTAAGCTCCACTGCCAGAAAGCAGCCTGGCCACGCTCTGCTTCTGCACAGGATGCACTTACTACCTGTCCACCCGTCTGTGATCAGATCAGCCAGTTTACCCACAGTTACTTTGGACAGAAAGTTTGCAATGCAAACAGGAAGCAGGAGGCGAGAGATCTCACCCAACTTCCTCCAAAACAAGAGCCTCTAACCACTACAGCATTTATTGTTGCAGAAACAAAAAACACCCTGAGCTTTCTTTCCCAGTTGCCTTGTCCTTTTCTCCCCACTCCAACCATTTAGACCCAGGACATTAATAGGTATCTAGGGAAGGCAGAGGGAAACCAGACTCAAGCTTCTGCACTTCTTCCAGGCTCATTTACGCAGCTCTTACAGAAAAGCTATATAGAGAAAGCATGTGAGGCCATCACTGTCTCCAACAGCTCGTTGGAAGGAAAGCCTTGGGAAGTGATGTGTCCTGCAGAGTTCCTTCAATCCCAAACATAAGAAGGAAGGACTGTATATTGGAGAAACTAGTTTTCCCTGCTTATCACACTTAAAGATGCAAGTTGAACTAGGAATCACTCATACACTCTGCCTGATGGAAAGCCAGTAATAAGAACACAGAAGACCTTCTCTCCAAGCAATCACTCCAATGAGGGCAGAAAAGATGGAAGATGCCCAACAGTTCACCAGCATAACACAGCAGACAAGAGCCTGGTTGCTATACTGGTCCCAGAGTGTGGGGCCCAACCAGTAGCCAGCACCAGAGAGCTGATATTCCTGAAAACTAGACTTTTACCCTAGCACTGAGAATGTCTGTAGAGCATGAAATCAAGAGGGTACATACTAGCACTGCAGCTCACATTAGCAGGTACTGTCATCTCGTTTAGTTCTGTATATAGAAGTGGAAAAAAAATACAGTAATGAAACCCAGCAAGTAGTTAGGTCATTGGGAACAGGCATAATGGAAGTGTGGGTGGCAACCGAACAGTCTCTGCCTATGTGTCATGGTAGCTTTGAAATGCTCAGATCAAGCAGCAAGCCACTACAAAATTCAGTAACTTCAGCATAAAAACAGATGGTCAAAAGCCAGTGTTTGATTGTAAAAGTGTCTTGATAGGTGCTGTATGAGCTGCCAGGTTCTTACTCTGCCTTCAACTTTGTTGACACTCGGGCAAAAATCCTCATGATCTTGAATGTGAGCTGACAAAGGAGGGAACGGGCGTACGAAACACTACCTGCCACCACCAACCGGCAGCTGGTGACCAGATTTCAGCCATGAACTTGGCAAACTACTATCCACAAAACTGTACACAAACTTATTATTCTTAATGTATCTCAACTGGCATAGCCAGACTTGTAATCAGGTAAAAACAGAGCAACCAGCAGCTGTGCAGAAGAGCAGCCGTTCTTTCAGGTAGCTCTGGAAATGCTGAAGGGAGCCATCTGGAGCTGGCAAATACCACGTGGCCTCTCATTAGCACAGACTTGCACAGTTTTAGTTATTAAGTAGCCATATATCAAACAAAATGTGCTCTTTACTCTGCACGAGTAAACCTGGGGCTCATTTCCATACGCAAAGCGGAATGTTGCAGCTACTTTCAGCAGCAGTAAGAACATCAGGCCTGCCCTGCCGTCGCTGCAAGGCCGCACCAGCGCCTTGCTGGGAGAACACCACATCAAGCCACAGCAGCCCAGTACGATGCTTTGACTGGCACCAACTACCAGTCAGATACCTGGCTGGAGAGCTTACTGCATACACACCTCCTGTGGCCACGATTGCCATATGTTGCCCTCAGGAATGAGATTTCACACGTCCATGACTCTCACTAGTGTAGTCTATAATTATTTTGCCAGATAACTCAGTGCAACCTACCTATCTTCCCAGACACAAGAAGCTTCCTGCTTTAGCAGTAATGCTGAACCAAACACTTTGATTTTTATACAAAATTAACTGGAATACTGCATTTCCAGGATGTACTATGGACGAGAGAAGCTGTATCATCATAGCAAAACAAACAACCTGGAGCTGTTATGAGAATTTGTTTCCATATTGTGTACACTACTGCCTCATGCCTCAAAAGACAAGATAAGACAGCTATTTTTGCCCTTGGCGCTGGCATTAGGTGCCAAGAGATAAGGGATTTGCAAGCGAGAGGAACATTCTGCTCTCTGCCAACACCACCACATTCAGCCTACATGGTCAACTAAAGCCAGGTGTGAAACACATCTCAAAATACACCATCTCCAAGACAAGACAGGTTCTTATGATGGGGTTACTAGGTTTGGGGTTTGTTTTTTTGGAGCAGGGCTGAAAACAAACCTTAATAGCAGCATTTTTCATGTTGTTCAGCGGTGCTCTCTGCAGTTTTTAGAGGTCATATCGAGGTGACTAAGTCTCCCACTTACAGACAGAGATAGAAAGACACCCCCTACTCCACATTCATTTATTGCAGCTATTGGGAAACACTCCTCAATTACAGATCTCCTAAGCACCGTAATAGTTCATTAAAATAGGATTTCAGGGAGGCATGGACATAACTTTAACCGTTTTGCTACAGGAAAGCAAAGCATTTCACAGCAGGAAACTGCAGAAAGGCACCTGCATCATCACAGAACAAGTAGCAATTGTTTTACTCATTTGTTTTGCCTTCTAGAATTTAGACATTTGTATCTGGCTTCCTGTCTACCCCACTCCACTCCTTTCTAAGAAAAAGAAGGATCACAACATGCCTTGAAATCAATATTAAGTGGAAAAGGAAGCACAGGACCAAATATGAAAGCCCTTCAGGGGCACTTGGTTCCAGGGCTAGGTTACAATTCTTTCGTTTTCCTCACACGCTGCACTGTCACATCTGCTCCTGTCTGATCCTCTAAGGATGATCTGCTGCTCACGTTACAGCTCTGATTTACGGGATATTACTCCTCAGCCAGAATGCCCTCCAAAATTACGCAACACCAGCTTTCCAGGTTCCTCCTAATGCACGACTTCTCCAGAAGAGCCGTCCCCACACGCGATTAAGGGTTTTCACCCTGACGTGTGAGGTGCAGCCCCAGTGCAGTGGGAGAGTTTCCCTAAGCCGTTTTCTCCCCATCCCAGTGGCCGAACGAGCGGGAGCCGCAGAAGCGGGGTTAGAGAGGCTCCGGGAGCGGGTCCCCACCAGAGACACAGCGGGCACAGCCTGCTGCCACACGGCTGCCGCCACTAGTGGAGAATTAAATTCTGCGGAAGCCAAATTTGTGTCCGTCCG